>OX183137.1:35749519-36349519 GCA_945261195.1 Cryptosula pallasiana
TTCAAAATCTAGCTGCCATATGAGTTCAAATCAAGTAAAAAACTAATCAAAACTCAAATGCCACTTAAATGCCATTCAAATGCCACTCAAATACCCCTCAAGTAAAATACAATATAAACTCGGCGAATTCATCCAACGCCGTAACCCATTGTCTCAACTCCAAGATCAAATCCACAAAAAAACACTTGGTAGGGAGATCTGCTCATTTATTACTACTACTATTGAGGTCTCCAGACACACTGATCACTCCACTGCTACTGATGCTGAACAGCCTATCAACTGCAGGGGTAGCTTCCAACGAATAATTAACTCCAATGATGGCAACGACTTCAACAGAAGCCACTGGTGTTCCTACTGATGCTGACTCATCTACGCTGAAGTAGTAATCTGATTCGCTGAATGCTATTCGACATCTGAGTACGATACCTGTTAACCAATGAGATGATAGCATTAAAAACTTGAGCGAGCTTTACGAAGGTGTCTGATAATAATGGAGTTATCCACTCACCCTTGACTTTAGCGATAAAGTACTTGGACGGGTTGCCGTCATCAGCCACCCTTACTTCAAAGTTGAAATCTTGAGAATAGTCAGTTGGAAGGCTTCGGCGGAGAATTATTTTGCCGGTGTTCTCATAGACATAGAAATATTTCAAGGCATCTCCAGCAGTTTCTGGTATCATTGCGTATGTGAGAGAGTCATTATCCAAGTCTGTGGCTTCTATGTCTATCACATGATTGTAGACAAATACAAAACATTTTAAAAATTGGTGTGCCGAACAATGACTCAGCAAACTGTATTTTAGAATAGTGCTCTTGAAAAAACTTTTATGTACAAGGAAATCTTGAAATGATAGATTTTAGAAAACAGCTTTGTACCTTTAATTTCCCCAAAATTTTCTATCCCGAGATAAGGGTCGTTATAAAATCTCTGCCACAGCAGAAAAACTCTACCCACCAGATCACTTGGGGGCACCTGTTGTCATTGTCATCTCCGGCTAGTGTGAAATTGTGATTAGCATGGGTTGTTAATTATCATATCCATATAATTAAATTACTTTATAGCTAAAGGATAACAAGATATAGCAGGTGCTCCCAGGTGGTCTAGTGGTTAGGATCCAGCGCTCTCACCGCCGTGGCCGGGGTTCGATTCCCTGCCTGGGAAACAGTTTTTTTTATGTGAATCTGACAGATTCATTCAAAAGCTGTATAAACATTGGCTCATCTGTTGACCTATGGGAGCAGCCACTGAGATGTTAAAGAGATAGTTGAGAGGTCCAAAGGGAGGGTTGGGGTTTCTATTTACTTCTATGGTAGCCGTAGCAGTAGATTTATTCTCTGGGTATTCACTGTCATAGGCTATGACCTTCACTATGTATCTGCAACAGAGCAGTGTAGATGTATCAGCATAATTTCATGTTCATCAAATGAGGATAAGAGAACGAATGATTCTGAATGCTGGACCGATATAATACCCCAACGCAATGCCAAAACCGACTATGAATATTACAATATCTTTTCAATGCAGTCAAACTTTCTATTCTAAGCTGCAGGAATCAAACTGAAGCAAGCAACGCTCAACACAATCACATCAAACCTCTCAGTATCGAGTGAGTCCATCCTCAAGTCATTTCTTAGCACAATTCTGCCTGTACTTGGGCTGGACAATGAGAAGAAACTAGGGGAGGGCGCGTCACCGATAATTTCATACACAAGCTCTCCCTTCAGATCTCGGTCTATTGAAGGAGTTTCTTGCATCAAAGAGTTGATGGCAATGTCATGGTCAACTCGTTTGAAGTATGGCAAACGTTGAAACAGTGGTGGGCCTTGGTCACGCTCAATGTTGATTATGACCTATGCCAAAGTAATATGTACAGCATAAATGTGTTATATATAAATGAAAGATGGCATAAACAGTTGTATTATTTCTGAAAAGTTAATCATTAAACATTTCGTTCCAAATTTATTTGTCCAGAATTGATGTACACATTTAACTAATGGGATAGCATAAACCATAGGCAATATCTCAAACATTAATAAATACAACGAGTATCGCCATTACCTATTCACATGGGTTCCCAGGTGGTCTAGTGGTTAGGATCCGGCGCTCTCACCGCCGTGGCCGGGGTTTGATTCCCCGTCTGGGAAATTTTTTATCAACTACATGAAAACAATTGCAACTTTTCAACACTCACTCCAGCATGCATGAGCCAGGATGAACAAAGACATCTGAATCCTAGTAAACTAGATTTTTAAAAAAATAAGGGAATTACCGTTGCATTAGCAGTTCGCCTGGGAACGCCTGAGTCTGTAGCCATGACCTTTAACCTATCGCTGGCGTCACTGAGACCTCATAGAGATTGGCAAAGGTATATCCTACCAGAGTTTAGTATGAAGTACTTATCTGTATCTCCTCCGACCAGAACGTACGAGATCACGTCATTTTCAGAATCTGTAGCTCTCACCGCACCTACTTCAGCCCCGACCATGTGTCTGCACCGAAGTGGAGGATGTATATGATATTTGGAGGGATTAGAGAAAATATATGATTGAGGTGACCATTAAAATTTACATAAAAGTGTTCAATTAAAATAATTTGCGGTTTACTCCAAATTTCTGTCAACCATATAACCGAGGCTGGTGTTGAAGTAAACAGAAATATTTGGAACAGCTACAACGATTTCCATACCTATTGTAAGTTATCTTATTTAAACAGACAACTCCACAAATGCATATGTATCAAACAAAACCGCAAAACAGCATCTCAATTTGATGTTTACCTGTCACTGATGTTAAACACGTAATTGTCGAGCGTGAAACGCGGAGAAGAGGGGTTTCTGTTGACATGAATTGCCACAGAAGCTGTGGCCTTCATCCGTGGGAAAGCTGAGTCGTATACCCAGACTTGTAGGCTATAAATACCACTGCTGTCAGCAACTAGCCTTGATGAATCGTACACTCTCGTGTTACCTACAGAGTCTATGTAAAACAGGTTCGCACCAACATTCCCATAATCCCCCATCTGCAACGATAATGTGATAAATCAGTTGTGTTATTACTTCTCATTGCATAGTACAAAAATACGTAATTAGCGCAAATGCAAGATTCTAACAAATTTCGTACCTCATACACAATTTGACCTTGACGGTCATCATCTCGAGCATCAAGAGATAGCACAACTGTGTGATTGGGTGAACTGCTTGGAAAATCCTCTTTAATTAACATAAGGCGAACCAATAAAGTATGGAGCACGGTTTCCTCCAAGGAGGCAGATGACGACAGGTGCCCTGTCAGTGCTACTGCCATCTGACACAGTCACAGTAGATGTAATGCAATCTATAATAACATAACGCATTAGTAGACACATAGAAACAAGTGCCCTGCTTGAATAGCTGTCATCTGACACTGTCATAGCAGGTGGTCTAAAGCTAGGCCACCCAACATGTGGAATGTTCCCAAAAACCTTTGGCATATGTAACAAATGATTATGTTGTACCTGAAGAGGAGTCAGAGAGGTCTCTATAGCTACAGACAGCACTGCTGTAGTAGGATGGATCAAAAAATAATCTGACTCTATGGTATAGATTAGCAGATCGCCATCGTCATCTACTGCCTGTACACCGGTGTAACCAACGTCATCTGCAGTACACATTGTACACGTACAAGTTTACATATTTTGTAACTAGCTTATTAGTTTGTACAGTGGTACTCTACGTGACCGAGCATATATAAAAATAACTATTCACCATTTATCATAAACAATTCAGTACTGTGATGATTTTGTGTTTACAAAATATCGACATATGAAACAGTCTTTATAGACAAAAATACATACTTATCCTGGAATCAACGCTAATGTTGTTGTTGTAGGGAGTGTTGATAAATCGAGGGGTGTAGCTATTTCTAGTGACAGACACATAAACCTTCCCATCAGCTCTCTCTCCATCACTTGTTTGGGTAGCTTGGAAATCTAGTGTGTAGAGTGTACGGCGCTGGGAGTCCACTGTTAGCAAACGACTGAGAGATAGATTTCCAGAGGGGTTCAGCTAAAAGTAAAAGCATACACAGTAAGTACAATAACCTCTTCGCATGTAAAAAGCTAATATTAGAAAAAATGTATTCCCAGACGGGGTATCAAACCTCGGCAACGGCGGCGAGAGCACCGGAACGTAAACACTAGACCACCTGGGAGCACATGTTTCCTCTGACTTGGCCCCATGTGAATGATTGGTGCAGAGCAATACTCAAAACTTGTTTTTTATTGGTAGCAGAGATGGCATTAATAATAATAACATTGCACATTTATATCTCATTTAACAAAAAGAACAAGGGCTGTCAGACTTCGTTCGTTGACTTCCATTTACTTTCTGATAATAATCCAAGATTTTGTCAAATAACTTCAATCAAAATAAAATCCTCATTTAACTCACGAAAGCACCGAATTCCAACAGCTGGAGCACCTGCAGGCACTCGTCAACTGCCTCCTATAATACATATTCCAATTTCTCATCTTTATAAATTGTCTGGCTTGATTTATTGATTAAATACAGAAAACAAAATTAATATTTAAAAAACATCATAAAGCTAAACTCATGGATTGTGATATAATAAACTACAAACCAAACCCAATTTTTTTTAAATTTCAGTGATTACTGTTTGGATATTTACAAGACGTCTTTTATAGAAATTATCACTAAGCAATACATACAGTGAAGAAGTTCCAGTCAGCGCTGCTGCCAAGCCACTGATACATCACGCCATCTGGTGGACTGGCTTGTATGCTCACAATCACCTCATTCGTGGGATAGTCTTCATCAACCCATACAAAATAGGTACCTACAAACACAGCCACTGTTAGAAACTGTCCGATTTCCTCTAGCTACAACAGCAACTGCTCGAGAGTGCCATCTAGTGCATACTAACCGACCTGCAGAGGCTGAGTGCTAGTCACAACACTCACAGTAACATAAGTGGTGCCAGTAAGGGGAGGCTCTCCACCGTCCCGTGCCTCTACGATAAATGTGTAAGAGTCCCCAGCATTAACTGTCCTTCGTAGTATAATACGTCCATCTATGTTGTCTATATAGAAAGTCTGAGGGATAACTCCACTGGTAGCTTGCAGGGAGTACCTGAGGAATATATGACATGGGGGATAAATGACAGTCGATGAGGTGGAAAAATGTGTGAGATCTTAGAAAATTAAAGTTTTTCAACCAAAGTTACAAATAAATATTAGCATGAAACTTTATAGTTGCAAGAGTCATTTTTATTAAAATTTACAGGTCCTTAGCTGATCTTGGAATAGAAAGTAAATAATAGGCCTGTACCTGATGGTATTAAAGGGTGGCCTGCTATCCCCATCAAAAGCTTGCACCTGTTCCACCTGGGTACCGGGGCTATGTGAATCTGATATGGTCACTGTGTAGTTGGAGGAAAATTGGGGCCTGTAGAAGTTTCTTCTTACGTGTACTAGTACTACTCCTGTATTGATCTATGTCATAGACATAGATATTACACATAGGCATACATGTATTAGTACTACTGCTGTACCGATCTATGACATAGACATTTATTACGCATAGACATACATTTACTAGCACTAATCTATGGCATAAACATAGGCATACATATACTAGTACTACTGCTGTACCAATCTATGACATAGACATTACACATAGACATATATGTACTAGCACTAATCTATGGCATAAACATAGGCATACATATACTAGTACTACGCCTGTACCAATCTATGACATAGACATTACACATAGACATACACTCGTCATATAGACACAGACATAAGCCATACATTTGCAAACACTCACCTTTGCTGGAATGCCTCCATCTTCCACTTGCACATTGTATGTTTTCACTGTTTGACTGAGGATAGCTCTATCATTTATACAAATGGCAGCCGTCGTTTCATCTATACGGAAGTATCTGTAAGGGAAAATGAATAGTACCCTGTTGTAAAGTCAGTCGTAACTACAGCATCCACATCACTTTAAAAAACTGGCTTATAGAATAAAAAGTTAATAAAAAGATTCATTTGATCCATAGAGTTATCTACACTCCCCTACCCATAGAGTTAACCACCCTCACCTGTCAGCCATAGAGTTATCTACACTCCCCAGCCCATAGAGTTAACCATCCTCACGTGTCAGCCATAGAGTTAACCACACTCACCAATAAACCATAGAATTAGCCACACTCACCAATAAACCAAAGAATTAACTACACTCACCTATCAGGCATAGAGGTAACCACACTCACCAATCAGCCATAGAGGTAACCACACTCACCTATCAGCAATAGAGTTAACCACACTCACCTATCAACAATAGAGTTAACCACACTCACCAATCAGCCATAGAGTTAACCACATTCACCTATCAGCCATAGAGTTAACCACATTCCACCTATCAGCAATAGAATTAACCCCACTCACCAATAAACCATAGAGTTAACCACATTCACCTATTATCAGCCATAGAGTTAACTACACTCACCAATCAACCATAGAGTTAACTACACTCACCTATCAGCAATAGAGTTAACCCCACTCACCAATAAACCATAGAGTTAACCACACTCACCTATGAGCCGTAGAGTTAACTACACTCACCAATCAACCATTGAGTTAACTACACTCACCTATCAGCAATAGAGTTAACCCCACTCACCAATAAACCATAGAGTTAACCACACTCACCTATGAGCCATAGAGTTAACCACACTCACCAATCAACCATAGAGTTAACTACACTCACCTATCAACCATAGAGTTAACTACACTCACCTATCAGCCATGGAGTCACCAATCATGTAGTATCTAAGAGGTTTACCAAACTCTGGTACTGCATCTGGATCTTCAGCCAAGACTGTCCACACACAAGTGAGTGTGCTCTCATCTATCGGGTCTATTTATAGGCAATTACAAACATGTCAAGTGGGCACAACTACTGCATATTCAGTTGTAGACCACAGATTTTAAAATTTACTTCTGAAAACGTAGATTGAAAATAAATGAATAGTTTAGCCATATAGTATATAACTTCCACCAGCCAAACTTCCTGTTTTAGTGAACAAATAACTTAGACATAGAGATGTTAAGTTGTGACAACAAAGATTTAAAATGGAGGATGGAGTGTACATTCACTGAGAGTGTTTAATAAGAGGTGTACCATCTCCTGGCAATGTTAGCATAGAGGTGTCTCCATGTGTACTAGCAAATAATAACAGTAAAGACTCAAGAGAAAAGCTCTATATGCAGCTAAAATAGTAGTATCAGTAGCAGACAACTCCAAATTTTGTCACTGACAACGAGTTCAGTGAGAGGACGACTCAAATTTTATATACTGTCGCCCGGATACTTAGCATTACACAGACACAGGGGTTACACAGAGTCGATATTAAAAATCTTACATATAGTGAAACAATAATTATTTCCATGAGAAGCCCCTGTACCAAAGCACACCTGAGCTTTAACATACAATAACCTTGAACTGTCAAACATACGAATAATTATCAGCCATGTTGAAAGCACTCAGCAATAAAAGTACATTCAATCCAGTGTATTTATTGGCTTTACTGAATTTTTAATAATTTCTAAATATGTTTTAATGAAATTAATCTTGTAACCTCTCAAGGTCTACCACAAATATTCACTCACTGATTGTTTGTTGGATAGGGGTGACCACTGGTGCATACAGATTCTGCCTGATGGCCATGGTTACATCAGCTCTGCAGCCAATCTCAGAACTCAGCCCTCTCGTACAGCCACCATAAACTGTAGGGACGTGAACTGAGTGTCCCACAAGGGAAGTCTTTGCATAAGTTCTCCATTGGATGAGACAAATACATAGTCTACGTGTGAACTAAAGAATGGTTTTGGCTCTATCGTGTATTCCACTCCATTCGTACTTGTGGCGTTGACTCTTAAAAAATGGACTTCCTGTAAAATGGAAACCAAATAAAATTATATTTCGCACTGCCTAAAAAGATAAGAAACTTGGGAGTTTTAAGAACAAAATAATTATTTTGATACAACGTACCAACTGGCTGAATTTCCAGTAGAGTTCCATTTAGTCTGCTGGAACATTGGACAGGTGTGTCGTCTGCTGTTAGTATCAGCGTTACTAGCGTTTCATTCGTCTTTCTTGGCTATCCGTAATCAGCTACATGAACTCGTAAGCTACAAAAAGCAATCAAATGTTGGTTTGCTGAAATACTATACACAAAACTTCCAAACTTATCTTATACCAACACAACGGGTGAAGGAATACATATATATATATATATATATATATGTAATACAAGGGAGATAACTACTCACTAATACGTATCATCAGGTGCATCTAGCAGACTATTGCTGGTGCTAGGTGCAGCTCCGTCTCCGATAACACTTAGAGTCCGCACATTAAATGGATAGACTGTGTCCCTATTTTGTACATACACCTGACCAAAGTTGGAGTTGACAGCGGTGGTGCGAGGCACCCTAAATGTGTATGGGGAGTTGAGGAACTCAGGGGCAAAGAGATTACGTTACACGTGCAGAATAATCGTGTAGTTAGATGAGAAGAGGCGGGGTGTGCCAAGGTCATACGCACTCACTAGTACGTCATACCTGTAGTAGATTGATACTTGTGGATGTAGTAATAACATACCTGATGTTGTTACGTGTTATATGCAACAATCATATGTGAGCAAGAGTAGTAATATATGAGCAGATCTCCCTACCAAGTGTTTTTTTGTGGATTTGATCTGGGGGTTGAGGCAATGGGTTACGACGTTGGATGAATTCGCCGAGTTTATATTGTATTTTACTTGAGGGGTACTTGAGTGGCATTTGAATGGCATTTAAGTGGCATTCGAGTTTTGATTATTTTTTTACTTAATTTGAACTTATATGGTATCTAAATTTTGAATGTATGGCATTTAGGTTATGATAATTATTACATAACTGTATACATAATTATAACTCATAGGGTATCTAGATTTTGAATGTAAGGCATTTAAGGTTTGATAATTTTCTGTAATTCCGACTCATATGATATCTTGAGAGAGAGGAGATATATCTACATTGAATAAATACAGTGATTAAAAATGAAAGAATATGTGAATATATACATTTATTGTGTAATAAGTAGGGAAAATCTCATATAATATAGCTAGAGCCAGTAAATACTAAGTAATAACAATTAATACATAGTCTTTTTTTCATTTCATTCAATTTTCATAAATTTTTTTGCAAAAAGAAATCATTCTCTAAATGGTTAAATTTCATCTAATTGTACAAATTTACAAAAAAGGAGAATGTGATAAAATAGATATCATAATAGAGTGTAATAAGTTGAATATATAGAGTTAAAGTCTATAAAAACTTTTTAATTTGTAAAGTATTTGATGACTTTACAAGAAATATCATCACATTCAGGTTCAATGATGATGAGAAGATTTTCTTCAAGCTTAAGTTTACTATTTTCCGATATAGACAGAGAAAGTTTTGAAAAACCCTCCAAATCATTATAAATAAAAACTCTATAAATCGACGGTGTTGAATTTGTAATTGATACTGAATTGTTTTCGCATATGATGTATCTATCACACACACAATCAGTAGTAGTTTCGATTTCTTCAGAATTGTATATAGTAGAGTTTGTAGGGCTTGGTTGTTCCAAAATTAAATCGACTAAACCCAGAGCTTGTGGAAGAGATGGAATTGATGGTGATAAAGCTGGAACTACTGGCTTGTTTGTAGTAGTTGTCGTCGGGGTTGTTGTCGTCGTTGTCTGTGGAGTTGTGGTGATTGTTGTCGTTGTATGTGGAGTTGCAGTGGTTGTTGTTGGAGTTGTTCTTCGAGTCGTAGTTAGTAATCCTTCATCGTATAAACGAATGTAATTTAAAGCTTCATCGGTTTTGCAAACAAAGTAGTGTTGAGGCCACATATCATAAGTGTCACAGCTTCTACGTAGGTGAGCAGGTTCCATGAAACATGTGAGTCTAAGCATATGATATTTTAAGTTTTTTCTTAAAATACGAGTTACTGAATCAACCGCTTCCATATTAAGAATTCCCCGAAAACATCCAGACGCTCTATGAGATAAAGTGAATGGTTTAAACTCTGTTACAAGACAATAACCGCTTAGGATTGGGAATAATAGGAGATAGATGCAATATCTCATTTTTTTATTCAGAGAGAGAGACTTTTAACCTAGTTTATGCTTTCATCATCTAGAGTTAACTGTCTTGCATTTCGGTGGTCTTTGGTTAATATGCTTCAACTAAAGCTCTATATTTATAACCTTGGGATTGCATTTGCCTTTGGTATCTCCTTGACATGTGATACTGATGATAATCTTGTTTTGAACAGACTTCAAACTTTCAAAACTCGAAAATGACAAATTTACACCTTCAATACCATTGATGTTAGTGATGATAGTAGCTATTTTTGGCTCCTTGTTGGTCAAACGATTGCATTCCACACATGCAAAGTTGGTTGTCTCAAACTCTTCTGTTGGTGGACAAATCAAACGTGAGGTGTTGTATTCAAATACACATAATTCATCATTCCAAAATAGTTTTGTATTTTGAGTAAGACCTTCCGTATTATTTTTAACCCCTATTGCGCATTCCTCCTGATTCAGAGTGTATTTTGTTGGTGTATCACAAGACACAGAATCTGTAGAAGTTATGTCCTTGCAGATCCAAGAAGCGCTTTGAGGGATGAAAAAACCACAATATAATAAGTCGGGAGGGTAGAGTCGCACACAGTTTTTTCCATTTTCATCTTTATATCGTATAGTCCTTTCGAAAGGTGAAAAAAACAAGACATCATTTTTATCCATAGCTCCGGCTATACATTCATCAATTTCGTTGGTATAGAATACTCCACTAACATTGGGAAATGTTAGTGCCAGTAGCAAGATAAATACGCGGCTCATTTTTTAAAATGTTTTCGCTTTCAGTGTTGAAAGTTAAATACTTTCTTTCTTGATGTTTTTTCTATTTATACGTAAGAGGCTAGCGGCTTGTTCAGCTCTCTCAACTGATTTTGAAGATGTGAAACAATCTCATCAAAGTGGTTACCAAAATGTAAGTATGGTTCCAATCGAGATTGAGACAAAAGAACATGTGTTTCTGTCCAGCGAAATGAAGTCAAACCTCTTAAAATCGAAATATCTATCAAATCACCCAGTTCAGCATCTTTCAAACATTGCTTTATATCAATCAGTTCGATCGCTCTTTTGAGATCTTCAAAATCTATCAACTTGTCTTGCGGACAGCATACTTTTGGATCAAAGCTCCTAGAACAGTTTAAGCATTCGAGAGGATTTGCTCTTGAAATACAATTACAGCTCAAAAGCATGCTTTGTATTGATTTACGAACTAGATTGAATCCTAACACAAAATAAAATACTTCTTCGGTGATGAGTTGAACAAAAAGAGGATTCGATCGCTCTAAAGGAATGTGTTCAAAATGAGTCCTTATGAACTTAGGAACAAAATCAGCCAATGTACCAATTGACTTGAATCCTTGAGTTTTTCCACTCATGTTTCTGCTGTAGTTCAGAGATAAATGAAGCAACTTTTTTTGTAGCAGTTCTTTTATGAGTCTTCAGATATATTTGTCGAATCAATAGTTATTATCGGGTTGACTGAGTCTTCTTTTTCATCAAGAGTGTAAGCGTATGGATATCCTTCTGCTATCGCAAGTAATTTATCCTTTAGTCGTTGATAAGCCAGTTTGCTCTGACTAGTAGGTAATAGGTAGGGATTTAATCGTGCTCTCAAATTTGTTAACAAAAAGGGAGACTTCAAATCATCGGTGGAAAGATCCAAAAAAGCATTAATCCATTCATCATGCACCAAAAAACCCATTTTAGCATTTTTCAAAACTTGTCTTCTATCAATCCAGTCGATAGCATCACCCAATTCTTTTTTGGTAGGTGTAGCGCCTTCAATCATTTCAGCATATCTTTTACAAGTGATACATTTGTCATCAACGTGTGAACAGTAACAGTTTAGTAGCGATAGATTGGTTGCTTGCTTGTAAAAACTTCCTCCTAGTACACAGTATACACATTCCTCCGTAAAATAAATCCTCAACATTTCATCAGAAACCTCAGCCAAAAAAGTCTTAGGTCCTATAGCATCGGAAGCTTCTTGGTGAGCAAAGTCTTCAACACGTAACATATTTGTTGTTATTCCGTTAAATTACAAAACGCGAATGATACGTTTTCAAATTGAAACACCTATTTAATCATTCATTACTTTTTCTTTTTTTTGAGGTTAATTGTTATGCTAGCTCATGTAGATCTTCATAAATGCTTTAATTTCAACCTGACAACCATCGATTGGGCAAGGTTTTACTTCTGATGAGCATTCAGTAAGCGCTTTTTCCTTACACTCACTACAGTAAATGAGATGACCACATGGAAGAGAGATATGATTTGCAATTACTTTTTTTTCATGCGTCTCAGACACACATTGAGCGAGTTTGCTTTGCTTAGTCTGATCTTTATCTTTTTTTAACGAATCAATTGATTTAGCATCATTTTTTAACAGTGGATCTTTATCTTTTTTTAACGAATCAATTGATTTAGCATCATTTTTTAACAGTGTTGACGAATTCTCAACAGTTGTAAAATAATTTTCAAAAATATGTAAGGCTTCAATCATAAAACCTATTCGCTCAAAAGGTTTTCCATTTAACACTAAAACTTGTTCGATATCGTTTTGACTGTATCCTAGTTTTTTGCAAATAAGTTTCATTTCTTCGGTGTCATTGTTGTGCGTTATTTGTTTTACTTTTTCTCGATATTTTTCAACCCGTCGCTTACACCTTTTGCCTTTTTCCGTTCGCATGTAAACATCCTCAACATACTCTTCACCTTTACTCCCGAGTAAAAAATAACAGTCTGGGAACCATCGACAGTGTTCCTCCCATGGTAGATCACTCTCTTTCCATTCTTTAAGTTCACCTGAGCAAAAGAAGCATTTTACACTATCTCCGAACTTAGTATAGTAGAAACCTGCATTGGAAAGGAGTTTCATGGAGACTTTACCCTTCCATTGTTTGAAACTGTCTTCTCTAGATGTTTCAGTAGCAAAACGTGGTGTATCAGCACGATCAATTGATATACCTAGAGGTAATACTTCTGCAGTTAAATCTCCTCTTCTGGTCTTTTGTTCTTCCATCGTATAACTTTTGACAATTGAGATGTTTTTCATTTCATCTGCAAGTAGTTTCCTAGGTCTATACAGACGATTGTGAGTGTTAAATCCTCTAACAAATCGACAAAACGGAAAACTTTTAGCGTGTTCTTTCATCGGATGTTCATCTTCATCCTTCCAGTTTAGTAATACCCCTTGGCAAAAAACACATCGAACAGCGTTGTCTTTTTCAAGGTTATAGAAACCAGCTGCAGCCATGTTTTCACCACAATGTTTACCTACTCGTCTCCAATTTGTAAGAAATGATTTTCTTCGATAACTTTCATCAAGCATTAAAGCCTCTCTTTCATAAAAAGAGAGTTCATTGTAAATGAACTTGAAAAAGTCCGATGGGGAAAGTTGCGCAATAGTTTTTTGTAATTTTAATGACAAAAGACTACAGTGATTATCCGGATAAGTTGCGACGACATAAGTTATTGCAGTGGTATCAGGAAAAGTTCGTTGTAAAAACAACGATGAAGTAACGAGTAAACTATCATCTATCCATTCAGCGCGGTCTTTAGTATTTTCAAAACAATTTCGAGTTTTTTGCATTTCTCTTTTTTCATTATAAATAGTGTTTGCTACATATCTGTTGTTTGTTACTCGACACATTATTTATATATAATATAAGTAGTAGCTTCAGTTATTACTCAAGTTGAAGTTTTGTTGGAAAGTTCTTTTCCTTTGATCTAGTTCGTTGTTATTCTAAAAAAAATTATAATGCTTTATAGCAAAAAAATAAAAAAAAGACTAAGGTTTCAATTTTTTTTCAATATACTTGAATTGATTACTATTATAATAGAACGTAAATACTTACATCAGAAATGAAGACTTGTCTTTCTTTTGAATTAAAATGAATGATATTCCTAGTAGTTTGAACTTGAGAGCTGCTTTCTATAAAATTCGGATGAAGAAGGAGTACATTTTTCATTTTGAAGTCCTGAAATAATAAGAATAAACATAATTAAAACTTACATACAGCATTTTTTTGATATCTTAAATAGTGAATAATCTTGTTTTTTGTTCAGAAATCGTCTTCACGCTTAAATCGATTACAATTAAAACAAAATATAAATACTTACATCACAAATGAAGACTTGTTTTTCTTTAAATTAGATGAATTATATACATAGTTGTTTGAACTTCAGCTGTTTCCTATGTAACTCAAATGATGAAGAAGGAGGGTTGTAGTAGATGATGATGTAGTAGATCTTCTTCCTTCAGTTAGTTTGAACTTGAGAGCTGCTTTCTATAAAATTCGGATGAAGAAGGAGTACTTTTTTCATTTTGAAGCCCTGAAATAATAAGAATAAACATAATTAAAACTTACATACAGCATTTTTTTGATATCTTAAATAGTGAATAATCTTGTTTTTTGTTCAGAAAATGTCTTCACGCTTAAATTGATTACAATTAAAACGAAATATAAATACTTACATCACAAATGAAGACTTGTTTTTCTTTAAATTAGATGAAATATATACATAGTTGTTTGAACTTCAGCTTTTTCCTATGTAACTCAAATGATGAAGAAGGAGGGTTGTAGTAGATGATGATGTAGTAGATCTTCTTCCTTCAGTTAGTTTGAACTTGAGAGCTGCTTTCTATAAAATTCGGATGAAGAAGGAGTACTTTTTTCATTTTGAAGCCCTGAAATAATAAGAATAACCATAATTAAAACTTACATACAACATTTTTTGATATCTTAAATAGTGAATAATCTTGTTTTTTGTTCAGAAAATGTCTTCACGCTTAAATTGATTACAATTAAAACAAAATATAAATACTTACATCATAAATGAAGACTTGTTGTTCTTTGAATTAGATGAATTATATACATAGTTGTTTGAACTTCAGCTGTTTCCTATGTAACTCAAATGATGAAGAAGGAGGGTTGTAGTAGATGATGATGTAGTAGATCTTCTTCCTTCAGTTAGTTTGAACTTGAGAGCTGCTTTCTATAAAATTCGGATGAAGAAGGAGTACTTTTTTCATTTTGAAGCCCTGAAATAATAAGAATAAACATAATTAAAACTTACATACAGCATTTTTTTGATATCTTAAATAGTGAATAATCTTGTTTTTTGTTCAGAAAATGTCTTCACGCTTAAATTGATTACAATTAAAACGAAATATAAATACTTACATCACAAATGAAGACTTGTTTTTCTTTAAATTAGATGAAATATATACATAGTTGTTTGAACTTCAGCTTTTTCCTATGTAACTCAAATGATGAAGAAGGAGGGTTGTAGTAGATGATGATGTAGTAGATCTTCTTCCTTCAGTTAGTTTGAACTTGAGAGCTGCTTTCTATAAAATTCGGATGAAGAAGGAGTACTTTTTTCATTTTGAAGCCCTGAAATAATAAGAATAACCATAATTAAAACTTACATACAACATTTTTTGATATCTTAAATAGTGAATAATCTTGTTTTTTGTTCAGAAAATGTCTTCACGCTTAAATTGATTACAATTAAAACAAAATATAAATACTTACATCATAAATGAAGACTTGTTGTTCTTTGAATTAGATGAATTATATACATAGTTGTTTGAACTTCAGCTGTTTCCTATGTAACTCAAATGATGAAGAAGGAGGGCTGTAGTAGATGATGATGTAGTAGATCTTCTTCCTTCAGTTACTAACGATGAAGTGAATGCTTTCTGTATGAAAACAGTGCTTCTTATATAGCTTAAGTTGCACTGCTATGAATCAGCATTATTTTCACATGAATGGAAACCGTTGCTTTCGCGGGAATAACAAAATTATTTTCACGCGAATACAAACCAATGCTTTCGCGGGAATAAATAATTTATTTTCACTCGAATGGAAACCGTTGCTTTCGCGGGAATAAAAAATTTATTTTCACGCGAATACAAACCAATGCTTTCGCGGGAATTAATATTTTATTTTCACGCGAATGGAAACCGTTGCTTTCGCGGGAATAAATATTTTATTTTCACGCGAATACAAACCAATGTTTTCGCGGGAATAGATAATTTATTTTCACGCGAATGGAAAGCGTTGCTTTCGCGGGAATAAACATTTTATTTTCACGCGAATACAAAGCAATGCTTTCGCGGGAATCAATATTTTATTTTCACACGAATGGAAACCGTTGCTTTCGCGGGAATAAATATTTTATTTTCACGCGAATACAAACCAATGTTTTCGCGGTAATTAATATTTTATTTTCATGCGAATGGAAACCGTTGCTTTCGCGGGAATAAACATTTTATTTTCACGCGAATACAAACCAATGTTTTCGCGGGAATTAATATTTTATTTTCATGCGAATGGAAACCGTTGCTTTCGCGGGAATAAATATTTTATTTTCACGCGAATACAAACCAATGTTTTCGCGGGAATAGATAATTTATTTTCACGCGAATGGAAAGCGTTGCTTTCGCGGGAATAAACATTTTATTTTCACGCGAATACAAAGCAATGCTTTCGCGGGAATCAATATTTTATTTTCACACGAATGGAAACCGTTGCTTTCGCGGGAATAAATATTTTATTTTCACGCGAATACAAACCAATGTTTTCGCGGGAATAAATAATTTATTTTCACACGGATGGAAATCCTTGCTTTTGCGGGAATAGAAATTTTATTTTCCCGCGAATACAAACCAAAGCTTTCGCGGGAATCAATACTTTATTTTCACGCGAATGGAAAGCGTTGCTTTCGCGGGAATCAATACTTTATTTTCACGCGAATGGAAACCGTTGCTTTCGCGGGAATAAATATTTTATTTTCACGCGAATACAAACCAATGTTTTCGCGGGAATAAATAATTTATTTTCACACAGATAGAAACCATTGCTTTCGCGGGAATAGAAATTTTATTTTCCCGCGAATACAAACCAAAGCTTTCGCGGGAATCAATACTTCATTTTCACGCGAATGGAAACCGTTGCTTTCGCGGGAATAAATATTTTATTTTCACGCGAATACAAACCAATGTTTTCGAGGGAATAAATAATTTATTTTCACACGGATGGAAATCCTTGCTTTTGCGGGAATAGAAATTTTATTTTCCCGCGAATACAAACCAAAGCTTTCGCGGGAATCAATACTTTATTTTCACGCGAATGGAAAGCGTTGCTTTCGCGGGAATCAATACTTTATTTTCACGCGAATGGAAACCGTTGCTTTCGCGGGAATAAATATTTTATTTTCACGCGAATACAAACCAATGTTTTCGCGGGAATAAATAATTTATTTTCACACAGATAGAAACCATTGCTTTCGCGGGAATAGAAATTTTATTTTCCCGCGAATACAAACCAAAGCTTTCGCGGGAATCAATACTTCATTTTCACGCGAATGGAAACCGTTGCTTTCGCGGGAATAAATATTTTATTTTCACGCGAATACAAACCAATGTTTTCGCGGGAATAAATAATTTATTTTCACACGGATGGAAACCGTTGCTTTCGCGGGAATAGAAATTTTATTTTCCCGCGAATACAAGCCAAAGCTTTCGCGTGAATCAATACTTCATTTTCACGCGAATGGAAACCGTTGCTTTCGCGGGAATAAATATTTTATTTTCACGCGAATACAAACCAATGTTTTCGCGGGAATAAATAGTTTATTTTCACGCGAATAGAAACCATTGCTTTCGCGGGAGTAAAAAAAATAATTTTCACGCGAATAAAAACCAAAGCTTTCGCGGGAATATCGCGTGAAAAAACTGCTGAGTCATAGATATATTATAAAGGTTTCATAGGGTTAATTAGTACAGCTTTAGCTATTTAAGAACCAGTGTTTTCACACAGAAAGCATCCAGTTCTACAATAGCTAGCAAGGAAGCAACATCTACACACCAACTACTACATTTACTTGAAACTCAATAAGGTGAGAATCACTAAATAATTCTTTAACATATACTGATAAAAAACTTCAACTAGATTTGCTATAATACTTCAGAAAGTTAATTTTATGTTTTAATATTTTGTTCTTATTAATAAAAGATCAAATAGTTTCACCATAACACATCAGAAAAATTATTATGGTTTTGATTATGTGTTTATTTTATAAATATCTAGTTAGTTTATTCTTTTTAAAATATTTTTCAAATTCCATCCATTTGTTACATATTTTTTACTCTCTTTTCAGTTCCAACTTCCGACTGAACGCTCTGAATATGAATGAAGACCGTAATACCTCATTTCTCTCAACATTCGAACCATACTCTGATGATAAAGAAAATATCCCTCCTGATTCACATATAATAAGAAGGAAACTGAACACAATTCGACCAAAGCCATGGGATTCGGATAGAAATAAAACGATTGACTATACTTGGACGTTGAAAGCACCATCTCCTTCTCATCTTTCCTGCTTGTCAAAAAATGCTGCTAGTTTGCTCAATTCTTGCGATACCAATGACAGAGTAATGATTGGAAGGTTTCAACCACTTCACTTAAATCAAACGCCATCACTTCTCGAGATAGTCTCCATCGAACGACCAACTGAGGATGTATATAAAAACTTATGCATTATCCGCTACAATGTCGAAACATTTGGCAACAGACGACAAGTGAGGTCTATGGTGAGAAATGAGGATTACAACAAATTAGCTCCAACACAACCAGATGTTCCAAAACTGGTGGTTTTTATGGGATTCGATTCAGACAAGCATCCAATCTTTCACCCTATCAACTTCCCATCCAATATTTCCCTTGAGGAAGCTAAACAGCTAAGTAGATTAATAAAAAAAAAAACACCTACTCAGTTGATCAGTATGGTTCGTATCGCAACGCTCTCGCAATTTGCTGTTGGAAGTGTAATCAGTTTTGAATCTCCTCAAATATCAACTCAGTTAACATTACCTAATGGAGATGTGGTGATGAATGCGCTACTGGTAAACTACAGATGTTTGCAATATGATGGTTTGATGATGGGAGTTCTATATATACCTGAAAAACACGCTAGCAACGTCAAACAAATTGGAACAGGAGTCATACTTGTAAAAAATCGTGAAGTTAGTAGATTTGGTTATCATCGACATGATATAATCACATTCACAGCATTACAAGCGATAGAAACGGCTCAAAACCTATCCAACAAACTTGATGATTCCAACCAGATGAAGTACTTTACTACAGATGAGGTTGTTGAGAACAAGGTCTTAGTGCTTTCAATGGGAGTGGGAAACACATCTTCTACATCTTTGAGAGAACCAGCGCCCCCTGGTGAAAACTATATTCAAAAAGAGCATGTCAGACAAGACAACATAGTGAGTATTTTTTATTTAATGTAAACTAACTGATATAAGTAATACTTCCAATTAGATAATATTTATTTATAAAGCAATTATTTTTTGTTTTGCTTTAGATAGAAGAGAGAGAATCAAAAACACTTGATAAAAATTATGCTCAAGAAAAAACAAACCGAACAATATAACTTGGTGAGTTACTTCCCTTTACTATATAATGTTAACTAACCAATGTAAAAAGAACTATAATTCAAATTCATGTAATTATTTTACATTTTTGTTTAATCATCCTATACTAATACATAACTTTTGATTTTAGTTCATTATGGAATCAAAAGTACATAGAACAGAAGTCTTCCTTCCTAAGTTATAACATCAGTACAACAATGACAACATTGTAAAGAAAAAGACTATCAACCATTGATTGTCATTACAAGTTGTAGTGCTTTGAATTACTTAGTATTTACTAACTCTAGCTATATTATACAAGAATATTTTGCTACTTATTATGTAATAAATGTATATAATCATATATTGATTCAATGTAGTCTCCTCATTCTTCTCTTCTCTCTCAAAATATCATATGAGTTCGAGTTATGTAAAAAAATTATCAAAACTTGAATGTCATGCATTCAAAATGTATATGCTATAAGTTCAAATTAAGTAAAAAAATAATCAAAACTCAAATGCCACTTAAATGCCACTCAAATGCCACTCAAGTACCCCTCAAATGAAATACAATATAAACTCGGCGAATTCATCCAACGTCGTAACCCATTGCCTAAACTCCAAGGTCTAATCCACAAAAAAACACTTGGTAGGGAGATCTGCTCATATATTACTACTAGCAAGTTTCAAATATACGTCTAGACTTTTAGCTCAAAACAATAATGAACTTGTTATCCGGTGTAACAGTTTAAATAGCAAAAGTTCAAAGTTTCAGGATTTTAACAGCAGATTTAGGCCCCTGTCTGAATATGAATGGTGCAAATTCCATAAATTCCAAAAATTTTGCAGTACAATTTACATAAACTCAAAATTGCAAAATTTTGATATTTTTGCTAAGGATGAAGTGAAATGGTATGAAATTAACCAATTTCAACTCCAACACCAACTCAGTTATGATATACATCGTCATCTCATGAATCAGCCGACTCGTCATCACTAATTAGCCAATGATTGGCTGGTCTGATACACTCTATTGATTTTGACATATTTCAGCAGGTTTACTTTAGGGCATAATCCAGAATGGCTATCAATTTGGCGAGCAACAGATATGGGGGTATAGCTCAGTGGTAGAGCAATCGGCTGCAGTCCGATAGGCCCTGGGTTCAACTCCCAGTGCCCCCTGCCTTTTTGTGTTGGCAAATACATTTTTAGCTGCATCCAAGCTTTAAAAAATGCAACGACTTACCATCCAATTTCATAACCAGTGCCAGGTTTTGTATCAAATCCTTCGCTCACAACGCAAGAACTACAGGTGTGATACCTGAACAGCCTTAATCATTCACTCACCTGTTCACTCCAGTACCAATTAGACTCCTCCTAAGGAACACCTTCCCTGTCCTGTCATCAACTATAAACTGATCTAGTTGGTTCAACATGTTGTATCTGACTGTATTATGAAGTGCGGTTGGTGAGAGGTCTGAGGCCTACAATAGTAATATATATAGTTGTACAACATAGACATAGAGTATAAAAGCTTCAGCTCCTAAGTCTACACACAAATTTTGTGATTGTGATGGAATTCTTATCAATTACACAAAAATACTCTTTCTTGGAACTTTTACTACCCATAATGCAATTGGCATAGCATGTGAACTCATCCTTTAGAAACTTTATCAGAGTTTGTAAAATAAATTTCTTTAGTATTTTGCTATTACTTCTAAAAAAATATTCCAGTGAAACGATATTACAGAGCCTAAGTGCCTACTGTGTTGTAACATAATATATCATAGCTTGTGTTCCACACGACTTACTCTGAGAGTGATAAACTCCAAGTCAACTGAGTGTGTCTCAAGAACTGTGACTATACTTGAGGTGTTACCAAACTCTGGAGCATTCACATTCCTCTGTACGTATAGCCTTAGATAAATCGGCAAGAAACACGGGTTGTACACAGAGCCATCTCGTACAACAACTTGCATATTATACAAAGAAACACTACTATCTCTATAGCTAGCCTGTGTTCTTATAATTCCTTGAGAGTCTACGGTAAAGTCCCGCACTGAAGCCTCGTCTCCAATTATTTGATATGTGAGCTGGTCAGCGAAGTCTGGGTCGTACACATTCAAAACAAAAGCCTGGGAACCAAAAGGAAGATTGGGGGATATGGTAGCCTGTGAAGCTCCGTGGTACACAGGGCAGGTGTTACTAACCACATTAACAGGGCCTTTATTAGCAATGGAGCAAATTATGCTTGGAGTAGTATAGCAGGCAACCACTGAGACGGTAAACCTATAAAATAGAGAGAACACGACTCTAATAAAAAAGATCAGTTTCAAACCAATGGGGATGGTGACGATAAGAGTACATACGCTAGGTGCCGCTAGTGTTTTTAAGGTAATTGATTCTATAGGCTGAAAATATGAATAGACTGAGATCTTGTATCAACTTTGTAAAACGCCGCAAACAAAAGCTATTAAACTAGGTACAAGGGAGATTGTCTCTGAGCCGAGCTGACGTTTGTTTTAAAGATTACAAAGAGGGCAGTTTATATAAACTCCTGTCATTAGCATTTGCGTTACAATCATACAACTATCGAAAACTTTTCAAAGTCTATGGTCGCGGTATCTAGAGACATATGTGTTTCCATTTTTTGAAAACAGAAGTTGTTGTCACTTTTTCATTAGCTCAAATTGCTAATTTAAACCCGTTGACAGGTGAATCTTTTTTAATTTTACTTTTAAAATAATATGTTTTCTTTCCTGTGAATGCATTTAAAACAGATAAACAAAGCTATAAGAACAAATTAAATAACAAATCTGTAACATAAACTTGTATACAATTCTATCTGGCGATAAACTGTTTCCGGTAATTGAACTGATTGAGAAAGACCGTCGCTATACCCATTGTAAGCAGCAAATAAAATCCTAAATTTGATGCGATTTAGAAAAGCGCATGTAGGAATAATTTCAGCAATTTTTCTATGGCAAACCTCACCTGTTCATGCCTTCATTTCTCTGAATCAAAGACTTGATGGCAACCAATGATTCATCGTTAGCACCAAAGAAGTCCACGGAGTTGTTCTCTCCTGTGATTCTATATATTGCACCAGAAGCTAGACTGGGGAACTGGTAGATGCTTTGGTACAAAGGCTGGCCCTCACTGATGGTAATATCAAAGGTAAACTGAGGAAGCGAAGGAGCTACTTTGTTTATGAAGACGTACAACCAGCCATAGCTGTATCCACCTGTAAATAAGGATCAACATCAATTTTAAAATAGAGAGTCAAATTTTATCATTTGTGATGTTATTAAAATAGCCTAAGAGACAAAAACCAATGTACCTGCATTGTCTCTGGCTCTTATGTACAGTCTGTAGTTGTAATTACAGTTCAAACTCAGACTGGGAGTTGTTCTCACCTCATCATCAACAATAGTAAAGTGGAGATGGGCGTCTCCGACCCCCACAATATTATAGGTTACATTGCCACCATAGCCTGTGTCTGGGTCATAGTGTGTGAGTGTGTAGATTGGTCCCACGTGATGACAGTCTACAAAAGGTTTCAACAGTTGATTATGTGAGTTTAATAACTAGGAGTTATCTACTTTTTAACTTTTTTTTGTAAATTTTGACAATCCAACAAGTTAAATATCAAACAAACAAATATTCAACGAATAAATAATCATTCAACGGTGAGTAAACAAACGCACCAATAGTCACATTCATTGGTAGATTGGTGAAAACTGGAGGGCGATTTCGTATGATCTGCATAGTGACGGTTACTTGGTTTGACTGCCTGGGAAGGTTGCTGCCATCTTGGGCAATGACTTCAAACGAATAAATTTTAGCAGCACACGGTGACTGCATCAAGTTGGCCTTGACATGAATGTAGCCAGTGTCAGGGTCGATGTAGAAACAGCTATGTCCTCCGACGATCATCATGTACGTACCAACTAGGAAAGAATGGTAGAAATGTAAATATGATTGTTACAAATTACAGAGTTTATTCATGTTCATGTTTTCTTTGTAAATTAATTGAAAAGTTCCAATGCAATGGTTGGACATATAGAGTGAGCCATGATAGTATAGTGGTTAGTACTTCGCGTTGTGGCCGCGAAAACCCAGGTTCGAATCCTGGTCATGGCACTTTTTGTTTCACTCTCCTATACACTGAAAACTGGAACAATAGTACAGAAAGATTATATTGAGGTAGAACATGACTGGCCAAAAAATTTTGACCGCCAACCATACAAAACAATTTTCCCATGGACATGCGTAAGAAGACAACTCCAAATGTCACACACATTATTGAACTAGTAATATTGATCATACTAAGAAGACGAAAGCCAGGGTGGCTTTCAAAGGGTATGGTTTACAATTACAAGTGGGGTTAGGGAGAAAGCGTCTCCCTCCGTCACTACCCTTTCCCAAAGTGCCACACAGGCTAACAAACCAATCTCTCATAGCGTTATTCGGCTTGCAGTGTATTTGTGACATTGCGCAAAAAACTAACTATTTTCAAGCATATTAAAAAACTAATAAAATTTCTCACCATTTGGTGTCCTTGGAATGTAGATGTCACTCCTGTGGCCAATAGGACCTGTCTCATAGACAAAACCTGTGTAGTTACCTACAGAAATGGTCGGGGGCACCACGCTACCATCATGCACATTAATCAGACAAATATTTTCAGTAGACTTTGGTGGTTGTCCGCCATCTTGAGCCTTGACTCTATCATAAGAATAAAGTATTTTTTAAAAGACGACTGTGTGGAAATGTACCCCAATATACAAGTTCAGCTGATTATTGACTTGGCTAAACATGTGAGCAGTTAATACCGGAGATAAAATAGTTGGCCTAGAGTTCCAATTTCAGGCCATCTGAAAGCTTTGCCTGTCCTTGAATTAATTCCAAATCCTTGTCGAGATGCCGCATCACCTTCTATGGAGTATCTTATCTCTGAACGATTGCACCCTGAAAAAAAAGAAAATTTAGGTTCCACCAAGACTTGAACTCGGATCGCAGGATTCAGAGTCCTGAGTGCTAACCATTACACCATGGAACCCTATCTGTCAGATATCAATGATGTCCTAACAAAAATCTCTCCGCTGACCCGAATGTCAAAGTACTCTTTGGACAGGGGGCTAGAGTCCTGGTTGAGGGAATACTTGAGCACATTGAAAGGTGAATTTGCATCAGCAGTCAGAAGCCTGGACACGTCCAATACTATCACCTGCAGTAGATCAATCATATGATGTTAGTTTCAAGAAAAGGAAGACAACTCCCATTTAATGTATGGAGCCCTTCCCCCCCCCCCCCCCCCCCCCCCATTGCCATGTAATACACCTAGAGGTTGAGTCTCAGGAATAGTGAACGCGTAGTTTTGTGAAGTGAAACCTGGTGAGCAGAGATTCTTGTTGATTCTGATCTTAACAATAGTTGAGTTGGTGAGAGCTGGTGAGCCTCCATCTGATACCAAAACTCTAAGCTGGTACTCCTCAACTAAGTCAGCAATTAGGGGCGGTTTACTCGCACCCGACCTGAGAATGTGTCAATTCTGAAGAATATCGACAAAGCAATTGAATAAGTAAAGACAGGAATTTTTGGTTGAGAGGAAAGCCAAAATACGAAGTTACGGTCTCATTCAAATATTATCGAAAAGACAACTCTTCCTGCAACCAAAACAGCGATAGACATAAATATAGTACTTACAGGAGCATTGTCATCACCTATCACTGAATAAGTCAACATGCCAAAGTCAAAGTTTCTGTCACAGTCAGCAGCTTCTACTCGGACTATCTCACTGTTAGAAGGTAAATCTTCCGGTATGGTCACTTCATATAGTGGTGGTACTTGTGGTCCACACTGGTTTCTTTCCACAATCACATTCAACTGCAACAAACTTAAATATAGAAGCAGTGCAAAAAATAATTTTTTTCAATAGAAAAGATATAAAAGAGAAGACATTTACTCTGAGAGTGTTGCTCTCCTGAGGTCTAGTAGACACGTCTCTTGCTACGATATAAAGAGTAAATCGGACTGCGTTAGTCTGCGTTAGTCTGTGTTAGCGATAAGCCGACATAAACGTGACCTTGTCCGTTGAGTTCGCTGTCAACATAGAACTGTGTGCGAGCCGAGGCAGAGGTGGGGTCAATAAGTGCATAAAACAAATCATTTCCATCGGGATCTTTTCCATCAATCTACAAGAGAGAATAAAATAAATATTAGAAACTTTTTTAGGAGCTGTTCACTTTTATCAGGTAGAGAAAACTCCCAAGTACTTTGATATATTGATAGCCACATAATAAACTAGAGCATTGATAGATGAGACATACTGTGTAGAATGCAGTATCACCGGTGTGAGACTCTGGAATGGTTACTGTGTCCTCCCAGTCACTGCAGACATTATTGCTGTTGGGGATACATGGAGGACTCCTCCTCACATTGATGGTGATGTTGGTTACGTCTTTGAGCGACGGCTCACCAGAGTCATAGACCTCTAACTGTAGAGTGTACTGCTCCTCTATGTCAGCCTTTAGTCGTCCTTCCTGATACATCACCTGAAACATTATACTTCTGTTGACCCAGTTTATTCCTTAAATTGAAAAAATATTGGTTCTTAGAAAGAAATCGCAAAGATATTTTGTCATTGTGTCAACGATAATTTGCCTTGCCCAACTGATAAAATTCAAAGTATATACAGACAAAGGTTCTAATTTAGACCAGAATACCTGAATTGTCAGTACGAAAAATCTATTTGCAGCTAAAATAAATGTCAGATCAGACGTACCATTGACAGGGTTGGCTTGGAAGAGAGAGGTAGCAGGTACAAAGCCTGGAGCTATAAACCTTTCCATGCCTCTAAGTCGATCGGCCACCATCTGTACACCAGTGTACACAGTCTGTCCCTCACCAGCTCCTTCAGACACTTCAAACACATACGGATCGTTTACAAATCTCAGCGTTGCCAGGCCACTTTCTGTAACCGTAATTCTAAGTATGCCAGTCGTTTGTCCTGAAGGTCTTCCATCAGAAGCCTATAATAGAGAGGGGTGCCTGATTGTCAAGGGTGCTCAGTCTACAGCAAACATAAAAATTACTAGCTACTAATCAACACTCATATTACACAACATTTGTCAGCAAAACACCTACAGAACTCACCGTAACAACAAATGTGAAGACATTGCCAGCTTGACCTAACAGTGACATCTGCACCAACACTGTGCCTGTTGGTAACATGAGAAAGAAGGGTTCACCGTTTACTGGACCGGTAGATCTCATTGATATAGTCACTGCATCGTTGTCAGAGTCTGTGGCAGTGATACTGATGACAGCCTGAGAGTAGAGAGGAAAATTGTCTGCTACTGAAGTGTTCCAGTCGGGGCTCGGACTGAACATTGGAATTGAGGGAATTCTATCGCTGATTGTGATATTTAGAAAGCCAAGACTGGTACACTGAGCACCAGTCACCTTCGCTGCCTCCACCTACAATGCAACAACCACAAAAATATAGCAGTAAAATAATTATTAATTGCATCAAAACAAACAAAATAATAATAAACATTTGGAATACAAATTAGCATTTATCTACGAATATTCAATAATAAATAGAATAAAAATAAACGGATTAATAAAAATAGTAAATGAATTATTAAAATTAATAATTTATAAAAGCAGAATAATGAAAAACATTACAGTGTGAAATTCAAAAACTCAATAAATAAATAGAGAATAAACTACTAATAAATAATAACAAAACTCTATAAAAATTTTGCAATAAATACTAAAAAATGACCACCCACCATGAGTGAGTAGAAGTAGGAGTTGTCTTCTGTGAGCGGTTTTTTTACACTGACCTCTCCTGTAGTGCTGTCAACATTGAAATATTCGTCAGATTTACCAATTTCTAGTAACCTCCATGTAACAGCTTCAGGCTGACTCAATATGTGTATAACCCCAGTGCAGAGGGAAGATATCCTGGCAACAACCAACTAACGTTAGCATTCACCAAAACAACATTACCAAATGCTATTGTCATCTTGACTTTTCAGTCAATAAACAAGTAAGACACAATCAACTAATGAAGTACTCACACAATGCTGCTGTCAAATGGGGCACAACCCGATCCATTCACAAATACATTGACGATGCCAGTTGTAAACCTAGCAGCATCGGCAGCGTCACTGGCCCTAACTCTCTCAGAGAGTACAGATCTTGTGAAGAGAAAGCTACCAGTAGCAAACGACCATCAGACTCAAGAGAAAATGTGTTTCCGATGTTTCCATTCTCAATCTGATAAGTCAGCTGGCCACTTGATGACTCCAAAAATAAAGCGATGTTCTTCATAGGCCCATACAGTTAATAGAAGACATACAGTACTGTCAGGTTTAGTAGACAACTTACAGTACTGTCAGGTTTATTATATAAGGAATATATTGGTAGCATTAGCGTAAAGCGGAACCGATGAGCCAGCGCAAGCACTTCTTTTGTGCAACTATTGACAAGTCAAACAATGCAACCCGGTGCGAGCTAAATCAGATAAAATATTAGGTTTTTGTCTCCACCTGGTTTTTTGTCAAACTAGCATATTCAAAGACTGTGCAAGCATCTATAACAATAGCCCCAAAAACACACTTATTTTATACATTTGCTTCCCTCACGACATGAAATTGTAAAAAAATTCCATAATCAAGTGCAGAGAATCATTGAAGTTTCAAACTAACACTTGAATATTTGGAGGAATTTAAAGTATAGTAAATCTCGGATGATCATTTGAAGATAACTTTGGTTTCTCTTCATACCCACGCATAAATCTTTCGCCTTTTACTAAAGATTTCCGTGGAGAGGAACATTACAATGAGTCTGTAGACTTATTTTTGACACCCTCAATCTGAGGGTAATAAGATAAATTTAAAGGGCATATGACGCCTAATTTGAAGATGATTTGATTTAATTTAAACTTTCTGAGGTTGAAATGTGTTCAGAAAAGTTATCTGGAGTCGCCTTCTCACCAGTTAGATGATTCCTATGGAGACAGTCAGCACTTGCCAAGACGCCTTTTTTCCCGAAGATGCACCAAGTTATATAGAGCTATAAAGCGAGTTTTCAAAAATTTGGCTTGTTCGCATAGAAATAAGGCGTCATAAATATTAGTTTTGCGCACAGATTCTTCTGATTGCAAAGAAATAATATTGCAACAAATGTTAATTTTTTTGGAGCTGTTTTCGCAAGTCAGCAATTTCTTTTATCTTTGGTAAGCTCGCTATTATGTATGCACTGGCGTTCACGTGATAGTGTTTGTCATCAAAAGAAATAATAAAATTTTTTTATCAAAATAATAATTTTCATGTGAAAAATCAATCAGACAATAACATTAGTATACTTTCATAGTAATACCAGGAGAAAAAAGACATTGCCAAAATTGTATTTCCGGAGTTGTTTTTTTTACAACAACGATAATAATTAAATCTGAAATACTGGCTATCTTTCCAAAAAAAGGTTCAAAAGAACTAAATAATAATAATTAAGATTTGTAAAGCGTAGTTTAAAACTGAAAAAGAAACAAAAATGGTACAAACTGCTTGCTGCAATATACTACATAATATCATAATGCAAATAGTCCCTTCCGCCAAACGCGTTGCGCAGACCTCCATAGACCTCTACATGATACCTATTGGTGTTTTGTTGCTACAAGTGGGGTTTCTCAATAGTTTTACAATGCTTGATGAGAAAACAACTCTACACACAAAGTGCGTCTTGAAAAGCTGGTCCTAAGCCCTTTAAATGAATGATTAAATATACAGGTGGTGCCACAGTGATAGAATTTAATATAAAACCATGGGTATCACTAGCAGTCAAGACATTGCAAGTCTGTTTTTTACGATGCTACAGTACCATTAACAGAGGACCTGGTTGGGGTTACCTCCCAATAGGATCAACAAATTTTTTTGCGATTCATGAGGAGTAGATGTAGATAGCGATGGGTCGTCGTATAATACTGACGATGCTCATTTCACATAAATCATCTCAGTACATCGCCACTGTGGGAGCAACTCCGTCATTATGGTGTACCCTCATTAAATTATATTGGCAAACTTTCATCAAACCCAAAATACGAAGCTATGGCTCCACTACATAGTATTTATTTATTTAAACAAATTTTTGTTTTATGTAAGTAAACCAAAAGATTTTTATGAAAACTTTTTCAAAGGTTATATTGATCCCCTGAGCTTTTTCAACGAAATCATTTTGGTCATATCGGCTGCTCAAAATGTCTCAAATCAGGATAATAGTCAATCGAGTCATGGTTTCTAATGATAAGTTTAGTGATCAACTAGACTTCTTTCAGTTGCATCGCTAAAGAGAAACCTCTCAGCCGGAGCCCCTTTATCCAAAGGTGAAAGCGTGATCAGTGAAAGAACCACCTAGATTGGATATCTGGCGATGTTCACACCTACTCATAACGTTAGCTCCTGCGCAGCATTCTATGACATTGACCCTGAGATGCCATGCAAAATTATACTAAATGACTCAAGCAAGAATCATTATGCAAAATGAAACAGCTGTTGCTGCTTCAAAGTAAAACATTGACGACTCATCACAAACCCGTCGGCAACTGTTTTCACAATCAACAACAGATATTTTGATTGCTATTTCACTAGAGAGATTTGTTTCAAGTTGTGAATTCGATTCAAGCTTATCGACCTCTGGTATAACTGGGGGCGTAGCTCAGATGGTAGAGCGTTCGCTTAGCATGGGTTTGTGTCAGGACTTAAGAATTCATAGCACTTCAGTGGTCATCTAGCCAGTTGGAATCTTTTCAAAATGCTCTGTTCTTGCATCATAGTCCGCTGCACAACATCAAATTTAGGCAGTGATTTGCAGTTAAAAATTTAATTATATTTATCTTTTTCACAATTATGCTTTGCTCATAGACCTAGTATAATGAACATATCAGCAGGCAGATTTTTGTTTTATCATACAACAGAAACTAGCTTTTGCAATAGACATAATAAACATGGCTATTTCATTGGCTTCCATTGCTTACCATTAGTAGGTTATGGGAGATTGCAGCCATCATGATCAACACACTAAAGTGGCATGGGCGTAAAGGAATAGCTCCGCACATATGTCATTAGGTCCTTGGCTATCCCCTTAACATGTAAAGACAGTGTCGTTTTGCGTATGAATAATGAAAAAAAAAGTAGTAAAACTTTGCAAATATAATACTAATTAAAAATGCTCACGAAAAATAAGTAACAGTAGATTGCACATAATTAACAACCCCCCAGAGACATTGTGGTTGATTTGTTTGCACCAGGTCTGTGAACAGTAACCTTCACAGACCTTTACCTGCCAGAGGCTGTCTCTGTGGGACAGAGACAGCCCTTTAGCCTTGTGTTGGTACAAGCAACAGGCGACTGGTCGTCTTTGTTGTCAGTAGTAGAGCGAGCGGTGCCGCCTTCCCTGCACTATAAAAGTGACAGGGCAGGTTGCAATCTGACTGCGTTGGTGGTGTTTTTTACCGGGCCGGTAGTGACACTTACTGGGCCGGTAGTAACCTTACTGGGCCGGGGTCACAAGAAGGATATGGCCTAAGGACTGTAGAATAACCAAGGAGTACAAAAGGACGACTCTGTATGCTATCTACCTCCAAAAGAAGGAAGGGAGAGATGCCAACCTATATTTCAGCCCTAGGACCTACCAGGAAATGGGAACTCACAGTAGCAGACACTTACCCATTAACTCCGCCTCTTTATCTCTGGGCACCCATTTGATTTAATTAACTGCTATTACTGTTTCATTCGTTGTTATTTTTAACCTTATCTTATCATTTGTCTGAATCACTTCCTGTGCATCTAATTGGTTATTATGTGTATTCTTAGCACATGATCGGTTAATGACAATGCTAACTTCCTGTGCTCCAGCCTATATAAGGCTGGAGCTTGCCTGCATTATTTGCACTTGTATGTTACATCTACTCTTGCCCCTCGACTCTAGAGAACTAACTCCCTAGAGCAGTATTGATACAATAAATGTATTCATACAACAGCAAGCTGACTAGTTGGTCTGAGCTGCGGGCTCCCTTTACTAGTTACTAGAGTCGTCTGTAACAAGCAACATCGGCCATTCTGGTGGTGTTCCCTCTGGAGAGAGGAAAAGTACTTGAGCTTGGTTCGATTTTGAGGTACCTCGCCAAAATCCACCTAACATATCGATAATAATTCATGCAATGTAATAACCATCAATAGCTAATTATTAGTTTACCATTATATAGTTGCAGTTGAGTAATAACACAATGCGTTAACGACAACATCATTGATAAAACACTCAAATCGCGAAACGCTTTTGACAAATACACGCATCAGCTGACTGAAATTGATTAGAAGGGAAAAAATAATTCTCAGCAATTGCCGAACATCCGATGCCAATTTGTGATGGTCTCTTGCATTTTATTTCATGTTAACCTACAAAAGGCTGTGCATTAGTGGTGCTAGACAGAATACTTCACCATGTATAGCTTTATACACTGGACTGTAGGAGCATATACTTATACAGCAACTACTTATTATTTGTTTACTCGTCTGATTATCATGCTGTTTATTTCTCCTGGAGTTGGTTGTTGATAGCTCAATATTGGAGGAGAATGGGGGCTTTGAATTGGATAAATTCAGTCCAGGAGATCTATAAACTTCGACGAGGCGGAAATATGAGCAATGGTATGATTTGATACTGGTGTGTACAATCAATACTGAGGAAACTGTGAACACTTGGCCCCATAGGGTTTGACTGTAATTGTTTGAGTGTTAATAGTAATGGGTACCAACAAATTGGGCCTGAAGAGGCCTTCAAAACACATGTGCCGTATATAGATAGTACCCCTGATGTAATGACATTTCCAAACTATTACATTTCATTAAAGATCATTTGGTGCAAATTTCCGCCTGCTTTGTAAACCTAATGTCAGCCAGAACAATAGGAAATCACAATAATTGAAATACACACTCAGTGTGGTACTCTACTACTTTTGTACAGATAGGGCGACTCCCAACCAATACTCTACACAGCTTGTTCATATATCCTCCCATTTACTCATTCTTTTTTTCACAATTTTCCCACAGTCCCAGCTTTTTCCAACATTGCTCTCCTACCAAACCTGAACATGAGAGAGTGGTCTGCTCCATGAGACAAATTCATAGTTGCCTCCCTTAGGTGTGACATTTAACTATCTGTTGATGCCCGCACCCTAGTTCTTAGTAAACCTTTTATACCATGTATCACCCTCCCCTAACCTTTGCTCATTTTGGGCTATTATGAATTGTTAAAAATTTGGGCAATGTTATAAAACAAACAATCCAGATACTCACATCGGGGTTGTCCCTCTTTCCTGGTTTTATACACCCACTCTCAAACTGACAACAGTTTTGATATCCTTACCTCTCCTCTTTGATTCTCTGCACACTTCAATAATACAATAATGTGAAAGTGGTTTTCAGTCATCACTTTTTGTCAAATACGGAACCAGGTATGAGTTATTACTACGACAAAAACTATTTTAGCAGTTGTCTTTTTTACAGGAGATAAATCTACTAAAAAATATTTGTTGTCAATTTTTGGGGGAGACAATTATGTTGCTTAAGTCATTTGGTCCTGGAAAACTCTAGCGGCCCCTAGCATACGCACTCTTACGAGTGCAGTTTCCATTAAATATTCATTTAAAGTGGTGACCCTTAGGTGGACTAAGTTCATCATAGTGAGAATTTTGTACGAATAAAAAAAATATATAGCTACTTTTTTATCTCCCATATTGATCATTAGAATCTGAATAACAATAAAATCAAAATTTTGGTTTACCCCAGTCAACGTTATGGTTAATAATAAAAAACTGTAAAATTTAACTTTCCTGATCAATTTTTTAGGCTGTAATAAAATAAAATATAAAATAAGGTTCCTCCCTCATCATATTGCAGCCATATTGGTGCTATACAAATCAAAAGCGTGTACCTCTGAGCGACTGAGTTTAATCAAACTCCTTGGTGTCTAATATAGATATTTACATATATATCACTCCTGTGTAACTGCTGTTGTATCTAAGGCAGAGACAATAGCCCGCAGACCTCTACTGTGCCACACCAACAACACTTTACACTATATGTAATCGTTGACGACACTCTCCGTAAAGGTGAGTTTACACTGGGCGTTTGTCTGCCCTTTTACTGATTCTGCCTGTTTGACATCCAACGTAAATGGTTGACAGTCATGAAAAATTCATTGTCGGAGTTTTTTAGCAGTGTCACGGAGTTCTTTAGCAGTGTCACAGAGTTCTTTAGCAGTGTCACAGAGCTCTTTAGCAGTGTCACAGAGTTCTTTAGCAGTGTCACAGAGTTCTTTAGCAGTGTCACAGAGCTCTTTAGCAGTGTCACAGAGTTCTTTAGCAGTGTCACAGAGTTTTTTAGCAGTGTCACAGAGTTCTTTAGCAGTGTCACAGAGTTCTTTAGCAGTGTCACAGAGTTGTTTAGCAGTGTCACAGAGTTCTTTAGCAGTGTCACAGAGTTCTGCCAAATCGGCCCGTCATGTTGTTGCAGGAGCCAATCAAAATTACCGCAAGCATAAATGCCAACTCTCATTAGCTGACGCAAATGCCAACAATTACAGTATGGCAACGAGTGTAAAATTTTAGTTCAAAACTTTCGTGTTGCTGCAGACAAGTGTGTCGGTAAACTAGCAGGGCCTAGCAGACAAAATGCTCAATGTGAATGCAGCTTTCCAAAAAAGTTCTTACTGGAGTAATGACAGACAATTTTTTTTGTGATTTATCTCCCTTGACACTGCTACTAATAAAAGTTAACTGCATTTACACCAAGTAAAAGACTTATTTTTATTCATTTTATTTTAAAAAAGTTTTAGGTAAAATTTATTTGTTGTCAAAGCACCTTGATATCATTCATCAATTTGGAATTATTATATTTTGCACTTTGATTTGTATAATGGGTAAGTAATTGAATACTGAAGTCGGCCATGACATATATTCATAGCTTTGCTATGACCGCAGTTCATGTTTAAAAAAAACATTTTTTTTCATGCCACTTTCCCTCGGAAAACTGGCAACATAATGTTATAATCTTGCGTTGAGAATACACAACTAGTGAGGAATTGATCAGGTTGTGAACAATTTAAATTTTTCTGTAATACCAAGTAGGTAGTCAGTGTGAAGATATTAGTTTTGTTATTGGTCACAGCTTCCATTTCCAGTCATTGTTTGCTGGCTGATTACATTTTTACAGTGCTTAAAACCACGTTAAGTTGGAGCTAGAGCGAAAAGATTATGTGGTAGATTAATTATATGGCCACACACACGACTTTTCAACTGAAACGGCGCCCGGCGCTGCTGTTTGTCGAATCAGCAAAACCATGCCGGTCGCCGTCCAAGTTAACCGGCGCCGTACCACGCTGTTGAACATGCTGATGTTTTCTAGTTTTCCGACGCCACGACTATCATGTGATTGGCTAACCTTTTACCGCACTGGGTCAAGGTTAATTTAAAAAAGTTTGCCGCCAATAATACTTGCACTAAATTGTTGACATAAATATAACTTTTGCTTATTATGATAAATTGTAAAAAAAAGCATGATGATAATCACTATCACAATTGATTGTTTTTATTGTGACTTGTTATTGGTGCAATGAATATAATAATAAGCAAAGCAAAATAGTTATTATTATTGTCCATGAAAAACTTATTTATGATTGATAATTAATTATAACCGATATTTACTAAATACTGAGTATCAAATAATAAATAAGTAATAATAATTATTATCTGTTATTTAAAATAATTATTATAACTTACTGATCATTATGATTATATTTATCATCATATTATTGTGAATTATTAGTTTTATTATTACTTGCTTTTCTTTGCACCGAAGGTGCCAAAGTCACGATTGCCGTCAGCCAGTGTGACCTGTAGAAACCATTTCCGGCTATCAGTTCAACTGCCGTGTTGAGCTGTGAGTGTCGCCGGAACAGAAAAAAATTGTGTGTGTGGCCAGACCATAAGTATGGTTTTCCATCACATAGTTGCTAATGGTTAGAAACAGCAATTTTATTTTATTGATAAATGTCTCATATCAAATCACATGATATTTATTTATGCTAAGTTAAAAATTATTTAAAGTAATTTGTTTTTGTGTCGATCAGCTCAAATAATAGTTTATTGTAAATTACAACTTGCATTAATCATGTTTATTTCAAGTTAACTTTTTATGTATATTTTATAGGTTTTACAGTTAGACAAGTATCATTTTACAATTCATTATTAAATACATATTGATCGAACATATAAATAGCAATAACATTTCTTTTGGAAATTGAGACTGAATAGGAAATCATGCAGCCTGTGAACCTCAGAAGATATCATCATGACCAGTTAGAGCAATAAAAATAAAATAAGTAAACAAAAACCATTCCCAACTAAATATAACTGAACAATAAAACCTGTTACAATCGTCATCAATGATATTCCTGGGAGTTGTGTGCTCACGCTCCCCTTTGCTATGAGTCAAGGGCTATCTAATAACTGTTTTCATTGCTCAAACTGAAGCGACATATAAAAAGTATTTCAATTAATAGTTATTTAAGTATGTAAAGCAGAGTATCACAACAATGATTTGGCATAATAGTTTGTGATTAATGCCCCTATTATTCACCACCACAGCTAGCAACAAAACGCGCCATTGAAGTTTTTGAAGAAAAAAAAACAAACCACTAATAAAACTGCGACTGACAATTACTATTATTTACTCATTATGAAAAATTGAAAAATATTAAAAAATGCTCATAATTTAAAAAAAGAACAGTAAGTTTTATAAAACAAATGAATCCCAAATAGATACTGTGGTAGGTTTATATAAACTTGAGCTTATGGAAACCTGCAGCTACATGCCCCCACTTGAGTAGAGACTGTCTCCATGGCTCAGAGACAGCTTCCTGCTCTGAATGGCGCTACCAACAGGTGATTGGCTGTTTCTGTTGCTTGCACTGTGTTGACTGGTGTTGCCAACTTGCTACTAAAAACCATGCAAGTTCGGCACTGAGGGACGCAGGACCGGGTGTTGCACTAGGCTCTTTCAGCTAAGAGAACGCAAAGGCATGATTGTGACGAATGGACTAATTTCTCTTATTTCTACAAGTACAGAATAAGACTTCTCAATGCAATGGCTTTGCGAGAAGTACAAAGTGAAGGTGATAGCGAGAAACAATACTGGTTTGAAAAGAAGGAACTGTATTTTCTGTATTTATGCACTGCAGAGCCATTTTATGGCAATCGATATTTCCATTTTGGATACATCAACAAAAATGACGAGTCATCATCATGCAAGCAATGATCGTCAATAATTAGGATAATTTATCAGGTCGAACATCTGTGTGTCACAGTATCAATAATATTATCAACCTCAAATTAATTGTTTATTTGTTTGTATTGTTTTAGCAAAAATAATTATTTATTCCGATAATAATAATCAACACTACTTTATTATTATTAGTTTTTCAGTCTTTTTAGCTTGAACGGCGTATAATTGTCATAGGAAAAAAAAGCTCAATCAAAATGTTTTCTGTACGGCTACATGTTTTTTTCAGATCACATGCGTGCTGCCTTGAGAACGCTTAAAAATTTGCACAGTTATTCGTGCTAGCTTAGTCGAAGCCTTAGGCGATTCTACTTAAGCGCTAGCCTAGTTGTTGAGATGAAGTGTGACTGTTACAAGTGTTGTAGTACAATAAATATATAATACTCTGAAGTTGAGAGAAACTCCTCCATAGCATCGTTGGTTGAACAATCTCTAGGAGAAGGATTTAGTTTGACAAAACGAGCAACAGTATCTACCGAACTACTGTGTCAGCAACAAAGTTTTGACTGGTGATAGTGCGCTTTAATGGTCTTCAACAAGTCCCCCGGAAATCCACTAAATAATCCATCGTAGCTGTCACTCAATACTAGCGAGGCAACTCAAGTATTGTAGATATTGGATAGGACCAACTCTAAATAATAAACTCAATTAAAATTTAAATACCCTCTAATCTAAACTATCAAATTCAAATAAGTTTTTAAATGCTACATTTCGTATCTTTTAAAAATCAATTAAAATTTAAGTACCCTCAGGAAAAAGTTTCAAATACCACACTTTATATTTTTTTCAAATTCACTTAAAGTTCAATCGCCTTCAATGCTAAACTATCAAATTTGAATAAAAATTCAAATAGCATGATTGATGTTTTCCAGTTTGATTTAAATTCAAATTGAATCGATAGTAAAGGGTACGATTTGACAAGCTTGAGAGTTTTGAGAAAAGAATAAATTAGTAGAGCTACATCGAATCATAAATAGAGTTGCTATCACTCTAATTTTGTTTTACTTTCACTTATTCCAAGAAAGTTTATGAGTTTTATGTAAATCAAAAATGTATAGCTTTATTCAATAAGCTTCTCTGTCCTTTTACCACCTGGCTAGAAATGTTTTTCATGTGTGCTTAATCCAATCATTGTCTGACTGTTGTCTCCGATGCTAGCCAGTCACAAACAGATTACGTAATGTAACTACAATGGTGTAATGGGTTAGTTGGGAACTACCACGCAAGAGCAAAAAATTAACTACTGCATGCATACAAATTAAAATATAAATTAAAATTCTTATAGCTGCTGTCATCCAAATTCAAGTAAAAATTTAAATACCTTTAATTAAAAACATTCAAATTTAACTACAAATTCAAATAACTATATTTGAGAAAATTCAAATTCAGATATAAGTTTTAATACTTGAAAATTGAAGAAAATGTGCATTTTAAAAATCAAATAAAAACTCAATTGTATTTGGTCCTATCCCCGGTATTCATCAATCAATAGCAGTTCAATAATTGATTTTGCATGCAGCTCCGGTTTTTGTTATGATTAAACCTCTTAACAGTTTAATCGGTTCAAATTGTGCATCCATTTAAATTTGTGTCTCAGCTGTATGCATTGAGTTACAATTTATTCTACATGCTCACCGTGTTCTTATTAAACATCTACATCTCAATCGCATGTAAATGAAAGCAAATTCTCTCATTAAGTTTTTTGCGAAATTTTTAGCATCACATCAAAAGTGCCATAGATTAGTCTCATTTTCCAAACTCAACACTGAAAGTAATGATGGTGTGAAATGCCGAAATTTTAGACACTAAACCACCCCCAATTTTGCCAGTTACTATTTTCTTGAATAATTTTTACTTTTAGAATGTACTTTCAGTAATTTCCCACAAACCATTTACAGCTCGCTCAAAGCATTGAGTGAAAGGGGGTGTAAAGCCCCGCATCTCACATATTCGGATGTTGCATTCCCAAAAGTTGAGAGCCCTGATATTTTACAAATAACAACAACTTGCAGCTGTCTTGGCCAAGTTATTACTTCTCCGGGAGATGACTCTGCGTTATTTTTAGAGTTGCAATTTTTAAGGGTGGAAGGGGAAGTCATGAGGTTGTTGAGGCAATTGTTCCTTGGAAATACAACTGATTGCTTACATTTATATTGTTACTAGACTGACCTCACTGATCTCCTGAAAACTACTATTACATGTCCTATATACTCACCCATTCTTCTGCACAAGTAGAACTTCTTTTGATAGCCTAGACCTAGCCTAATACTGTAGGTACCTGCAGCTTTGTGGACTCAATACGCTACAAAATGTACTGCAATCACAATGTTACGTCTTCATACTGAGATCAAGGCTACACCGCAATGAAAATAATCTTTTAGAAATTGTCTCCCTTGACAATGAGTATGGGAAGAAATACGAAACATTTTAAAATTACAAAATAAAATAATTTCTTTGATAAAACTTAAAAGAGTTTTATCAGGATTTATTATAGTCAAAATTACATAATTCGAAACATTGAATGGTGATTCTGAAGTTTGACACTTTGATACGTATGCTAACAGATTAGACATATTTCGATTACACCAAAGTGTTGAACCAATTTGGTGTCATTGTAACCACAAAATTTTACTTTAAGAAAACTTTGGGGGCCGCTTTCTCATCACAAGTGGCAAAAGTAAAACATGACACTGCCTAGATTAAATTTGTGTTGTTGCAACATTATGTCTGGTGTGTGAACTAGGCAGTACAGTCTCTGCAGTAATATCTTAGGCCCGCTTACACTGGTGGGTATAAATTTGAACACTGAAGTTTGTAGCGAAAACATTAGCAGTTCAGATAAGCTCGCACCAATACCGGTTCTGTATCGCCTCAAAACTGAAACGGGGCCCAAGGTGTTTTCATACGGAACTAATGCGCTAGACAAACGATCGTCTGAACGGGCACTTTGGTGTCGACCAGTACCGGACCGTAGCTGTTACGATTTTTTACCATGTTTAGTAGCGTAACTAGTGTAAACCGAGCCTTTGATTAGTTTTACGACACATGCATTTTAGTCTAAGCATTTCAGCGAGTGTACTATGAAATTCGTCAAACTAGTTTAGATCCTGTTATAGTTTCTTAGACCATGCTGTGCTCTCCCTGATCCGGTAACAACTCTTTTGAATCTGGTAAAACTCTCTAAATGTTAAAGTGCCCTAAAAAAACTAGTAGCTTAACCACAGACAACCTGCCACCTAACTTACACATGATGTAAGTTTTCCAACATATTTGTTTATACATAGTTCGCTGCTATTTTATGATATGAAGGATTTAACCATCTCAACCCTCCATGCAATGCTTTCATCATCAATGCTTAGTTATCTCCATTTGAATGAGTGATTGACATATAAAATACTAGCTCACTGCAACACAATATGTAGCGGATTTTACTGGCTTAAAGCCACTAGCTGCGTGTCCATGACCCAACAAAGTCCTAGTTCGTAAGCACAGAGAAGTTGGTAGCATCCTGACGGTATGCTGCCACCAGTTACCTTTCTCCTAGAGGTAACAACAGGTTGGTATACACCAAAGCAGAAGTGAAGGAGCATACTCAACTCCACTACTAATATAGAGCCCTCGGCTCAAACGCACAACTCAGAGCTTTAGAGTAATATGCGTTTATTCTTCTCCAAAGAATTCGAGTAGATAAAAGTCACAATACTATATTACAGACTGATTAGATATGGTACAGGCTCTGCCTTTTATAAGCAGAACACAGGAAGCAAAATGAGACAATAGCCAATAGCACAGTAGTAGAACATATCACAAAGAATAAATAAGCATATATAAATAGTCAACAAATGAGGTAGGGTATATGGGCTTAAAGGTAAGTGGCACCGTGTAGTAGTAGGTGGAGTCACAGGCTCCTTAGCCAGTCACAAGCACTTTTACTTTCTATGGTAAGTGTCTCAGTCTTTGTAAGCTTGGCTCCTTGACTTTCCTCCGGTGGATATGGCCTTCTACTCCCTCTAAGGCTATTTTCAGGTCTCATGCTACGGTAAGTCACTTCCTTCAGGATCGGTAAGGAGTCATGCAGGGCCGATGCCTGATCAACGCAGTTTCGGTCATTTCAGTGTAATTTATCATTATTGTTCTGGCCATCCAAATGGCTATATAGTGATGCCAGAACAGGTACTAACACATCTACGCACATGTACATGTATGTGACATGAAAATCCACTACATTATACTCTCTAGGCTCATATTTAACACCTTAAGTTTCTTAGCAGAAGCCTTTACAATTTCACAGTCTTTCAACATCTATGAAAATCCACTACTTCAATAATGTGGTTACATCACTTCGCTCTAACATGGTTTTTTCTATCACCAATACAAACCTTGTCAATAGTTTTTTCATAATTAATTTTCTCCCAAGTCCTATTTCGGCTCAAACAGTAATCTTTTGTTGAGACTTTGGTCTACTAAAGCACGAAATATATCTGTACATACCATCTGTACATATTGCTACAATTGTTATCGTACATTTTAACAAAATTAATGTTTTTTTAACCTTTTTTGTGTAATTTTCATAGTTGATTTTTCTCAGGAAACACACTCTTCACTGCACTCCGTGTTAGTTCATACATTTTTGTTGCATTTTAATTTAGTGAAACCGAGCGTTATCAGATTGAAGTATTTTGCCGGTTAACTCAACTAAAGTTGGCAAGCAATAAAAGACTGTTCCTTTTAAGGAAAGCACCTACAGTTTTCCACCAATAATTTACTTACAATGGACATCTATCTATTCACAGTGTTTAAGTTCTGTTCAGCTTTTTTGTTTGACACTTTTGTTGACTCATAATCTGTAGATTATATAAATGAGAAAACCGTATGTGTGCATATATCTGTCTGTAATTTCACTTGAATAGACATCTGCACTGCTACACTGAGAGAAATACAGACTGCTTTAAAAACATTCCATTGTACTAATCTGATGTATTGTCATTCTGTGGTAGATTTTGGTGAATGTCAATAGTAAACTGCTTATTCGCTAGCCGACACCAACGATCAGTGCGCTGAAACTTCACCCACAGCCATCGTAAAGGTACTGTACAAGTGAAATACCTTACTAGGCCGGTGGCACAGCTTGCAGAGCCGGTATTGACCCCTGCAGGGCCGGTAGTGACCTCTGACCGACCCGGTATGGTGACAGAGCAGGTACAAGATAGCTCCCTTAGTGGAGGATTTTCGGAACTATCTAGGAACTTGCTCGGAGTACCAGATGTCTCGACCACAAGCTAGATATAGCCTTGGAACTCTGCAAGGCCTAGGATTGGACAACGGAGATAGGACTCCACCCTTTAGCAACTTGGCTCCACTTTACCTTTGACACTGTTTTATTGCGTGATTTGCTTGTTATTTATATACCTATTATGATTCGTCAGTTTACTTCCTGTGCATTGTAATCTTATGTCTTATGCAAATAACCCCTACCAGCTTGCCTATATAACGGCTGGCAACTCTGTACCTCAATGCATTCATTCATTGTGTCCTGCCAATCACCCTAGTGGATAGCCACACTAGGATTTTTGTTTCGAAGAAATAAAGCCTCTATTCAAATGGTCAGCAATTCTCTGCTGGTTATCGCTCACAGTACTTCCCTCCACTATGCGTTATTGTAACATTCTTTTACTACACTGTTTTTGTAAATAGGTGAGCCAAGCACCTGTGTGACCTTGCCATTTGATAGGGGATGCAGAAAGAGAGATGGAGAGGGTAGTGCCGGGAAGCGATGGAACACGGCAACGGATGAGAAGGAAAGTGGGGAGGGAAAGGGTCAGTTGGAGAGGGCGAAGTGGGAGGAGCTTAGCAAGAATAGACTGGGCTGGCATAATGATAGTTGAATACTAGCAGTAGTATTGAGTCTACTACTGCTAATACTAGCTGATACTTCGGAGCGAAACAACAAAATATACATTAGCCTACACTGTACACACTCAGTCCGTAAGGAGTGACTGATGATAACTGAAGTATTAGGTGATTGGTTACTTCTAGAAGGTTTGAAAATCAAATAGCAAATTTCGCTATCCAACTATTGCGTAAAAGCGAAGACAGCTACTATATATTTATCAAATAAACAAACTTTATGAAGTAATAATAAAAATGAGTTGAGAGCTGAATGTTATACTGTATTTTGTATGATTTATCATACCACATTTCAGCGCATATCATATAGAACTAGACAAAAATGGACTCGTCAGACAACGGATAAAACTCCAACACGCCTCTCTTAATTTAAACAAAAGAAACCCATACATTTATACAAGATCAAGCATATAGAGCTATTAGTAAAACAAACAAAATAGATGTACTTTAGAGTTGCACCTAATCAGGCAAGGACATGTCGTTCAGTAGATTGGTGAGTGTAACCGAATACCAACGAATACTTGTGGATAGTCTACGAGGTACTGGCGGCAATAAATCATACAAGGTCTTGAGTTCTTAGTAAGTATCTCTTGTGGTTCCATCGTGGACTTGAGCCTACAAAATTATTGGTGCATAAGATTTATATAAAACTGAATTAAGAATGTTACTTTAGCAACCATGCAGTTCTCAAAGGACAATAAAGTTCATTAAACTAGTACAAGTTGCTAGTAAAACAGATAAAACAAAAGAGAAATATTCTTAAAAGTAACCAACAACAATACTGACACCTATAGACAAGTATATATAATTACTATGTTTCCATATCAAGACAAATTGGCGATACTGCGGCGATAAAGGGAAATTTCTGTTTGAAACGCCATTTTCGATACTTTTGTAGTGGGATCAATGCACTAGCAGCCAGTAACTAGTTGTTGACAATATACATATTTATATATAAGTATGTTGTATATTAGTTGTCTACAATATACATATTTATATATAAGTATATCATATACTAGTTGTCTACAATATACATACTTATATAAAAGTATGTTATATATTAGTTGTCTACAATATACATATTTATATAAAAGTATGTTATATATTAATTGTCTACAATATACATACTTATATATAAGTACATTATATATTAGTTGTCTACAATCTACATCATATATAATTTGACCAAAACAAACGTACTTATACATGGAGGCGATTGACTAAAACACCACAGACAGTTGGAAACAATTATATAAGTTTGAGCAAAGTTGATCAAGTTTGAAAACTGAAGATTTAGTTTATGGTGACAAAACAAAACAAAGCTGAAATTAAACAGTACATTGCACCTACCCGACATTACACCGGAGTTCCTTGATGAAGGAGATGGAGTATGTGGTAATACAGTCTATGGATGAGCTGCAGGACCCAAAAGTAAAGTCCTCTATTGTCAGTCTGAGTGTTTTTGTCAGTTGAGTCAATCAAGTTAGTCTGAGTCTGTGAAGAGTTAGTGGAGTTGTTAGTCTGTGTGAAAGTCGAAGTCGTAAAATAGTTCAAGTTGGTCGTCTGAGTGAGTCGGTCTAATAAGCTTATAGTTGGTCTAGGTGGAAGTTCAAACGTCTGTAAGTTGTTTTGTCGGAAAATTGTCCTATGTCCCTCCATGGTCATGGGTCCTGCAGCTCCCATGGTGAATGCCATTCTAGTTTGTGGGTGTCGATAAAGTCGTCCTACAATATAAGCAATAACAATTGTTCAAAATGTACCAGTTCTTTGAATAGTTATTGTCAGTAAAGAATACGCAATAGTTTAGCTAGCACAAGTGCAATTTTCAAATCAGCCTTGGGACGTTAAAAAACATATCATGGCGTAGAATCATATCTTGCAGTCACAATAGTAGTAAACTTTTTTGTCTCTCATTGATAGTTACTGAGAAAATGAGTTTTAAAAATGACCCTCTCAGCAAAAAAATTACTTTGTTTCATGTTCGCATTGCGGTTAGTTTTACGCCTCATTATTGATACATTAGAGTGAAATCCGTGACGCAAGACCAAGCGAGCGTAATTAATTTGCGGTTAGTTACTAATTGCTTCACGATAATATATATTAAAAAAAATTACGTTTTTATTTGGCAAGCAAATTATTAAATCTATTTTCCTACCTCCAGATGTAAAGGATCTATAACAAATAGTATATCAACAAGTCGGTAATAAGACAGGCTAGTGATATAACATAAACTAAAATCATATGGTCCATCGGCGCACTGGGAAAAGTGACGTTTACAACGTCATTTCCAGACAATTTTTCCCAAAACTACAGATATGTAAGAAGTGCAGTGATTGGTTAATCTTGTTCGGCATATTGTATCCTATTAAACCCTTTTAAAATTTTGTTTCTAGCAGCCTGTGGTCCCAAGTTATTAAAAATTTAGTAATTCCCGAATATTTGGAAACTGAAAAAAAATAGGTGCTACAAATATTTATATCGATGCTTTTGACGTGCGACGTCATATTTCGTGATCAGTTTGTGGACGCTAAATAGTTCACAATTGAGACACAAAACAATGAACACAAGTATAATGTATCAAACGATATTAAGTTGATACAAAATTTTAATTACTTGATACAAAGTTTCCCCTGAGATGTATAAAATAATAAACAGTTGGTGTTATTACTTACTTCGCACACCTGCGGAATCCCTGTTGAACCTCATATTGCAAACATTGCAATATCGATCATTGCAATGGTGTGACTACAACAATATTATCCTATATAACAAATTACACACACAAAAATACTCCAAAGAGCAGAGTTTTGTTAGACAAAGCAAATAATGAGATATTAGTCAACTTACCGCCATTTTCTATAGATTGTTTTAGCCAATTTTCACGCACAGCTTACAGCATTTAGGAATGAAATGCAATAGAAGTTGGCCTCAAGTGATGACATCATCAATGTGCTTACCAACATTGGAATTTAAGTGATGTTTTATCAGCTTATGAACTCCAGCTGACAGACTTCAAATTTTATTGATCTACATTATACACATCTCAATCGAGACAGAAATATTAGTTAATATATATAAGGTAAAGTTATACAATACACGTTATTGTTGTACAAGATTTATTCAATAAGGCAGAGTCTAAACATTCAGTCACACTCCGTTGATCATCCCCGGAGGAAGACTAAAAACCTCAGCATTTATATATTTGTGTATTGTAAAACAACTAAGAGAATAGAATAATCAAGGAACAAACATACAATAAATACAAGTAGACTAGTAGACCACAGGAAGGTTGTACATAAATATTAGGTGGTATAGCAGTAGGTATGAATCATTACAGAAAAGTCTTAGACAAAAGTAAACACTGTAGTAAAATAAACTAAAGTTATGTAATATAATAGTACTTTAAATAAAGGGAGGTCAGTTATGCAATAGTTTTAATGGGTACAGAGGTCCTTGCATACTCAATTTGCATAGACTGTTACAATGTAGATAATATCTGTCAGAGGGTTAGAAGATTAGCAACACACTCGATTTATTTTATTATCCGACACAGACAGTTCTTTGTGTCACACGTACCCAGTTACATACACACAGGTACATATACACACAAGTATATGCACACACAGATACACACACACAGTAATTGCCCGTTTCCGGTTTTGATAGATAATCAAACTGGTTAAACACCAACAATATCAAATGTTGCAGACGGCAAATTTAAGATGGATATTTTAATTTGAACGAGGGACAACTTGAAACTATTTTTAACCAAACAACTTACAAACTTACACATGCCTCCACTCTACTATGTGAGTGAGAGAGGATAAATATCGGTTTTCCATAGTAATAATATTTTTATGTTGGTAAGCTACATCTAAAGTACAAAAGACCCATCGAAATCATGCAGTGATATTGGCACTCATTAATAACTTTTGCGAACCCGGTTTCTTCCGTGTTGCTTAATTGCAAACTAATTTAAAGACACATGAAACCATATATGACACAACATAGCAGGTGCCTAATGCTAGTGACAAGCACCTGCACTGTCTAAACATATACTATGATTAAATAGAGAGTACCACATGATGTGTAATGTATACCCATCTGTAGGTGGTCATACGCAGTGTCTTATGAGCGTGTACCAACTATTTTAATTTTTTCCTGTCTGTAGATGCACCACGTCAATCGTCTGCTTCTGAATCTATAGAAATATCAATAAGACCAGGTTTGCTAACAAATATCACAAACATATCATAACTAAATTTCCAAAACAATGTTGTGAAAGAATGTTGCATCCCATGTGTTCCAGTAATGAAGCAGTGTGAGTTTTATACCGATGCAAAAATCTTTTGTTGACACTTCAACCACAGCATATTAGTAAAATGTAACTGTTTGTGATTCGTCTCCACCTACAATATTGAAAATAATAAATTTACAAATGGCAACTTTAACTTTTTGCCATGCATCCAATTGTTAATTAGAAGTTTTTTTCAGCAGTTTTAATTTTCTTCAGCAAAGTAGTTCAAGTTAAATTATACTACATCACTTCCTGGCGTAACTTAAAAATCCAAACAAGTAGTGATCACTGAATTTAGCGATTATTCCGCAATTAAACAATAAGCTAGTTGATGGGACTTTCAATTTATATAACTAAAAATTTCTAAAGCATTAGTTATCATAATACAATCTAACTGGGATGAGATGTTTTCATAAATAATCATATTCAATCTTTTGTGTCTTCAAGTAATCAATGAAAAAAATAGTTTTAAATTTATTGGCGGCCATCCATCAATCTGTCCAGGTTAGTAATTTTGCGGTTATTATTCCTTTTATTAAAAAGATGTGAGATAAACAGGTTCACAAGCAAGATATTTAAGGCTATTAAGATTTTGTTCAATGTCCAAAAGCAGGAACAGCTACTTACTACTATGTGCTTACAAACCAAAAGTTTTGCAATTGTCCACTGCATTAGTGTCATTGCTAGAGTATAATGCCAGTGTTCTGCTGGCTGCTGACCCAACAAGTAAACTGCTGCTGCCTCACCGGCCATTCATTGCTTCTCCCTCACCCTCCCTTACCCTTTGCCTCTCCAATAACATAAATAAAACCAATCAACGTAATGATAGTTATTTAATAACATAAACACGTGTATATTTACCCAATAATCTTTCTGCTTGTTCTTTAAACCGCATGTACATATAGCGATTACTAAGTGATTGTCTTAGGAATTCGATGATTTTGCGACTTCTATTTCCTACAAAATTGCTAAGCAATCGCTAGCATTTTATTTGAGGTCATCGCAGGCTTTGATCGAGGTCAAAAAATCGCCGGAGGATTCCTTTATCAGCTAATTAGAAAGTAAAAAAAATTATCTTTGTTTCCAGTAGTGTCTCGTCATATTCAGCGCTGCGATCTATCAACGATCCCGTAATAAATTGAAGGCTACGCTTTGTAACAGCGAGTTTGACCGGAATTGCTGAAGAATGGGCAGTAGTGAAAAGTTGCGAAATTTGGGGGAGGGACATCCCCAATCGCTAAGCAAAATCGCTGGCACGATTGCTATATGTACATGAAGCATTAGGCTCCACCTCTTGTCTAGTTGTTACATCATCATTGCATCACCCTCTCAACATAGCCTGTGTCTCTTACCTTTGGTCACCCTTCTATTGTCATTATGTGCCTCCTACTTCATTAGCCCTGCCCCTCAATCTTGCACAGTGAAAAGCTGATGTAATGAAGCTCGGAGTGGCTTTGGATAGCTGTTGAGGAAAGGAAAGGTCCTCCTGGGGCCTGAAATAGGTGATTTCTGAAGGAAGCGTTACTTTTATGTTACCCCAGATCTGCAGTTAGTCCAAGTGACTAGATTTTATTCATAAACAACGGGGTAGGGAAAAGAAGCACTACTTTTTGAGACTCCGAATTTCTGACCTCTCTGAGTAGGTTGCCACTGATCAGGTAGGGGTAGTTAGCTCCTGTTGTAGGAGTCATGAGACACTGGGGGCTAGGGAATAGGGAGTGTATGTACAGGGGGTGTCCAAGGGGTGGGGTGTAGGTCCAAGGGGTGGGGTGTAGGCATGGTAGTAGAGGTGCACTAAATATCTCCACAATGTTACAGTTTATTTTTCACCGATTTATTTCTTAATTATCAAAGGGGGAGTCATCTCTAGGCTTAGTAACCTGAGGTCTTCAACTCTTGCTCAAATCTCATTGAGCAGTCTTTCTTCAAATTATAAAATAGTTAATTTGAGGCTTACATTTACTAAAATTTATAATTTCTAAACTTTCTGCAGTGGGAGAGTGCCTCCATAAAGCCTATACAACATCAAGAGAGTTTTTCTGGATATAGTGAATGCTTTAATTGTCAGGGGTAGGGGGCTTTTTATAGCATGTTATTCTAATCCAGTGAAATTGTAGTATATATCTGGACGCTCATCATATAAGATCATCTAAAAAGCCCAATGCCAAGTTTTTGAAAAACAGATGCAAAATAAGTTGGTAGGTATCAGAAATTGACGTTACACAGAAAAAAAGACCGATTCTACGAGGCATTGTCTAATATTTACATACGGAGCACATCCGTGTGACCAAGAAGAGTATATTGACACTGTGGCATCCATGTCTGTTGGCATCATTGCATTGGTCCACAATCCTGCATGAGCGCCACAGGATGGTACAGGTGGGCATGAGCGCCACAGGATGGTACAGGTGGGCATGAGCGCCACAGGATGGTACAGGTGGGCATGAGCGCCACAGGATGGTACAGGTGGGCATGAGCGCCACAGGATGGTACAGGTGGGCATGAGCGCCACAGGATGGTACAGGTGGGCATGAGCGCCACAGGATGGTACAGGTGGGCATGAGCGCCACAGGATGGTACAGGTGGGCATGAGCGCCACAGGATGGTACAGGTAGGCATGAGCGCCACAGGATGGTACAGGTGGGCATGAGCGCCACAGGATGGTACAGGTGGGCATGAGCGCCACAGGATGGTACAGGTGGGCATGAGCGCCACAGGATGGTACAGGTGGGCATGAGCGCCACAGGATGGTACAGGTGGGCATGAGCGCCACAGGATGGTACAGGTTGGCATGAGCACCACAGGATGGTACAGGTGGGCATGAGCGCAACAGGATGGTACAGGTGGGCATGAGCGCCACAGGATGGTACAGGTGGGCATGAGCGCCACAGGATGGTACAGGTGGGCATGAGCGCCACAGGATAGTACAGGTGGGCATGAGCGCCACAGGATGGTACAGGTGGGCATGAGCGCCACAAGATGGTAGAGGTGGGCATGAGCGCCACAGGATGGTACAGGTGGGCATGAGCGTCACAGGATGGTACAGGTGGGCATGAGCGTCACAGGATGGTACAGGTGGGCATGTATTTTGGGGCTCATTAGCTGTAGCGGCTGTGAACTGTAAACTAGTTGTCACCGATAACTGACTTTCTGTAGCAAGTAAGAAAAACAAAACTGCCTAAAAAGTGAATGAAGCTTAAGTGTAGAATTATTATGCTTTGTTTCACTCAAGAAATCGAAGCAATCATTTTTTATTTCTCACCTTTCTCACCTAACCGGCTGTAGTCCTTACCGGGTAGCCGTTCTGCAAGCTCCGAGCTCAATCATTGAATGCCAAAGTACCCTGTCGTATACATCCTCTTGCTGTAGCCTCCAGCGACTCATGTCTGACTTTATGGTGTCCTTCCATCGCCGCCGAGGTCTTCCTCTCCTCCTTCTACCGGTGACCTGTAGATTTGTAACGCTTTTATGTTTGCTGCAAATCGATTTTCATAACACAAACATAAAGTGTGAAACATAATGGTTGAAAAACTGTCATTTATTCGGGTTATATATATTTGATGGCAACAAATACAAAAATAGCGAATAAAATACCAAAAATTTTAGTGAGATGTTTTCATCGAGTTGCAAGAAAATTTAATGTAAAAATAATCATGTATGATGAGCAATTAGGTTAAAACCCTTTCTAACGATTTGAAATCTGGTTGGATGACCCACGATGGTAGATAATATTATGTTAGTTGTGGTAATTAGTATGATATTTGCAATTTCTTTCGCGGTTCTGCAGTAACAACGTTTGCTCAATTACCCGATAAAATTTATTTTAATTTTAATTTTTCTTACTCCTTAGTAAATCAAATAATCAGATGTTACATGAGAGTATTTGAACTAATAAAACAATGGGAATAGCAAGCACCAATGAGAGCACATACGCCAGGTGTCGCATCAAGTAATTGATTCTATTGGCCAAAAATATAAATGAATTAAGAAATTTTATCTGTTTTGAGGTAGGATGCCCCAAACAAAAAGATATTAACTTAGGTGCAAGGGTATTACTTTTGATACCAATTGTGAGATTTATTTTAAAGGTGATCAAGAGGGTAGTTTAAACAAACTAGTTCTTTGGCATTGTTGTTACAGTCAGAAAAAATAAAGATAGCTATGGTCACGGTATCTTGAGAAATATGTGTTTCCATTTATTGTAATTGTTTATTTCTGGTCAAATTGTGTATATGGCTGTAGCCCGTGGGTCGGGTGCTAACGTGTCTGGGGTGGATTGGGCCGTTGTGCCATTCCTTTTATACTGATACTCTCTCAAAAAGTTAACAATCTGAAGAGTACCCAATAATAATGCTGCCTGCCACCATTCAGTTCTGTCTACATAGTGCTATGATAAGCTCACAAAAATTTGTATTAGAGTTAGGTCATTGCGTAGTGTCACAGCAGACAGTTGTCAGTTAAGATTTGAATTTACAGCAAGTGCTGATGAGAAGCACTTAAGGTATGTAAATATTACAGTTTACTTGATATTTGTGCAATAAGATTGTGTCACTATAATGCTGTTCCTGTAACCTTACACAGGTTTCACGGTTTCCTGTAATTAATATATAAATAAGTACCACAAGAACCAATGAACTTTATCTTTATGTATGTTACAACCAGCCTTGTGCAATAATACAAGTCCTAAAGTGCAACAAGTGAACTTTAAATTTATGAAAGATGCAAAAAGCAATGCCACTTTTATATCAATTCAAACCGCTAAATTAAACTTTTTGCAAATTTGTTCTTTAATTTCTACTTTGAAAACATTATTTTTTTTATGCATGATTTTTTAAAGCAAGTAGACAAATATATAAAAACAATCAATCAAGAAAGACAGTCACTATCTCCATTGAATAAACAAAAATATTTTTAAAAAAACATTTCAAGTGTTATATTGATCCCTTGAGCTTCCTCAACGACATCGTTTCCGTCATTTCAGCGGCTTAAATTGTCTCAAATCAGGATAAAAGTCAAGTAAATCGTGATTTTTAATAATAATTGTATTAGAGACTGGACTGCTTCTGGTCGCATCAACAAAGTTAAACTACAGGCCGGGTCCCCATTGTATAAATAGAAAAACGTACGTCAACAAAACTAAGCACAAGTTTTACCTAAAACAAATTGACCGTTACAAAATTTCCTTTAACTGAATAGTTTTCAAAAGGAGCTTTGTCAATAGAGAGCCGTAACACAAAATTGTTGAAAAATGGTCGTATTGTCGAGGCATAAGAAATATATCAAACTTCTGTATCTATTATACTTTGTCATGGTTGTAACTCAATATTAGCGATACAGCTCCAGTATTGTTATTGGTAATGGTAGCAAGAAAGCTTATGGTTCCACTTATTGACCTTGCACAACAAAGACTCCACAAAGAGATGGGCAAGGTTTGATGGATATAAAAGCAATAGACACTGCCAGAGAATGATTGTCTTTCCCTAAAGTCTTTCATTCAGGGAAACAGCTTACAAAGCAAAGTACCTCTGTAAAAATTATTTCAAACGCTTTTTTCGTTGAATTATAATAAATTTCAATATTTTTTCACAACCAATTTAATAAATTACCAAAGTCAAAGTTGAAACACTCACCTCAAAACTCCAACACAAAATATTCTTTACAAGAAAAAATTTACTGTCACTTTTACAGCCCTAGGAAATTATTACAATTTTTTAACATTTTCACAAAAAACAATCGTTGTTTAAACAATTAAACTTTACAAATAGCAACAACTTGCAGCTGTCTTGGCCAAGTTATTACTTCTTCAGGAGACGACTCCATGTTATATTTAGAGTTGACTGTCTTTTTTTTTTGGGGGGGGGGAGCAACCATGATGTCGTTTTGAGTTATTTTACCTTTAGAAGTACAACTCTTTGCTTACATTTGTACTGTTACTAGCCAGACCTCACTGATCTCCTGCCAACTACTATTACATGTCCTATATACTCACCTATTCTTCTGCCAAGCAGAAAGCATTTTCATAGCCTAGACCTAGCGTAGTACGGTGGGGACCTATAGCTTTATGGACTCAACTCGATACAATACAAAATGTACTTCAACCACATGTCCGCTTTCCTGGCCTAATCACTGATGGAGAAAAATTTTTAATAAGTTGTCTCCCTTGATTTTGAATATGTAACAAATACTAAAATACTGAAGATTGAAAATCAAAATAATTTCTCTTTTAAAATTTAAAAAAAGTTTCATTGATATGGTTTATAGTCAAAATTACATAAGTAGATAATTGAGTAGATATTCTGAAGTCTACCACTTTGATATGTATGATAACAGACTGGATAAAGTTTTTATTTCCAAACAACGGACTGATTGCTAAACATTGCATAAACAATTCTTTGGGTAGGTAACCCGCAAGTGGCAAAACTTGAATGAAACAAAGTAGCTAGTAGACATAACATAATGCAGTGGTTGGTGGCATTTTTATATCCTACTTGTGAACTTGTCGCGGTAGTTGTGTCAATTTTATTTTTAAGGACTATGCAGCCAGATCTAAAAAGTGAGAGGATCCTGCCCTTCTATTTCGACCGGTGCACTGTAAAATCCCTCAAACTGGTTAAAACCCTATTATATTTTCTCAGATCATTCTGTGGTTTCTCTGATCTGGTAACAACTCTTTTGAATCTGGTGAAAGTCTCTTAGATGTTGAGGCACTCTAGAAAAAAAGATTAGCCCAACAACAAACTTCCTGACAACCTGCCGCCTAAATTGCCCATGATATAAATTTTTGAGCATATTTGTTTGTAAATAATTTGTGGATTGCGTGTGATCAAAATGGAAATGTGTCAACATCTGTTATAAAAGCCTTCCACTTAATGAAATGAAACTTTTTAGACTGGTCTCCCTTGACATTGAATATGTGACAAATATTGAAATTCTAGAACAAAAACAAAAAAGACTTCTTTGGAAAATTGTAAGAAGCTTTTATCAATATGATTTATTGTCAGGAACAGAAAAATTTTGATAATTAAATGCTATCCTGAAGGTTGACACTTTGACATGTATCATAGCGATAATTATAAATAGTCGACACTAACATAATTGAACCTAAATATTATTTTTGTAAAATTTTGGGGCCCCAACTCTCAATACAGGTGGTGGAAGTTCTGGAAGGTAATATGACCTTTTTTAAGATCACAGGACGGGAGTATTAAATTAATCATGTGGCATTTGGTGCCATTACCTATGAACAAATTTATACCACTGTATTTTTCTATAAACTTTCGTGGATTAGAAGTAATACACACAAATGGCATATCTTCCTTGCATGTGTTGCTGGAATTTGGTCTCAGATAATTTCTCTGACTGAGATGACGAACTAGGAGTTTGAACTCTCCCTTATGCCTTGGCTACACTTCACTGATGTATTGGTGCCAATGCACTAATGCCACGGAATGTTACAATGTGCCAGTGGCTACAGATGCAGTGTGTTGATGTACATGGCACGCATCAGCGAGCTGCTATTCAACTAGCCAACCATATGGCTCAAAGCCAAGGTTTTGTTGCCTGTTCTATTTCTGACAAAAAATTATTTGCTTTCCTTATATTTGTTTTTTTTCACTATAAAATTTTTTTTTTTCAATCTTTTTTGGATTTGTTTATTATCAGATCATTAGAATGCTATTATTAATCATCATTTATATTGTGGTAGATTTTGGTAAATGTCCACTCCACAGTAATCTGCTTGTTTGCTAGCGGACTCCAACAACCGAGCTAAAATTCCATCCACAGCCATCGTAAAAGTTCTGTACTGGTGGAATACCTTACTGTGCCAGTGACACAAATTCCAGCTCCAGTATTGACCCCTGCAGGGCCTGTAGTGACCCCTGACCGACCTGGTACCGTGATACTGGGCTGGTACAAGATGGCCGCCTTAGTTAAGGATCCTCAAAACTCCCTAGGAACTTGCTTTCACTCTGCTTTCACTCAACCATATAGTTCCACTTATTGACCTTGCACAATAAGAACTCCATAAGGAGAAGGGTGGGTAGAGTTTAATGCATATAAAAGCTACAGAGACGGCGAACAAGTGGGTGTTTTTTTTTTCTCAAAAGTCTTCTGGTCCTGGAAAATGCCAGCAAACTAAGGCAGTGTTGTAAAATTTATTTAAAATGCTCTTTTTGTTGAACTATAATAAATTTCAATAGTTTTCAATGAACCAATTTAATAAATTATCACCGTCAAAGTTGAAACGTTTACCTCGGAATGCCAACACGAAATATTCCGTTACAAGGAAAAAGTTAATACCATTTTACATTTGACCAGAAACAGTAATTGTTTGAACAAATATACTTTGTAAATAACAACTTGCAGCCACTGGCTTGGGACTTCGGGTTTTTAAATTGAGCAGACAATCCAAACAAGCATATATAACCAGAGATTACATATACTATTTAATAAGCATATATTAGTATATATAATCTTGGATTATTTATGCTTGTTGGGATTGTCTGCTCGATTTAAAAACCGGAAATCCCCAGCCGCCCGTGTTTGCAGCTGTCTTGGCCAAGTTATTACTTCTTCAGGAAATGATTCTGTATTATACTTAGAGTTGCCCCTCTTTTGATGGGGGGGGGGGGATCATGAGGTTGCTGGATTGTCTTTTGGACAATTGTCCCTTGGAAGCAGTACTTGCATTTATACTGCTCTGTTACCAATGGCTGTTACTAGCCAGACCCTGCCAGACCTCATTTATCTCCTGCAAACTACTATTACATGTTCTATATACTCACCCTCCCTCAGAACCCTCAGAACTCCTTTTGATAGCCAGGACCTATCCATAGTACTGTAGGTAGGTATCTATAGCTTTATGGACTCAATACACTACAAAATGTACTGCAATCATAATGTTATGTTTTCTGCCCTAGGATCAGAACTAATTGCAATGAAATTAAATTTTTGTAAGTTGTCTTCCTTGACTTTGAATATCTGATAAATAATAAGTTTTAAAAATAAAAACCACAAAAAATATTTTTGCTAAAGTTTAAACTCTTTTTTATAATATAGTTTATTGTCCAAATTACTTGATTTCAATGATTAAACAATTTTTCTAAAATTTGGCACTGAGATATGTATACCATCAATAGCAATAAAATTTTATATGCTTCTTAATTCACCACACTGAAAATTTTGGTATCATTGTATCTATAAGATATTATTCTAATGAAATTTTGGGGGCCACTTTGAAGTTCAAGTGGCAATAATAAAGCATGAGAGCCAATCAGTAGGACTAAAGCTATGTTAACACTGGTGTGCACATTGTACGAATGTGCACACTGAAGTTTACTGTCTCCGTATTGTATCAAAACTGAAATGAAACCCAAGTTACTCTAATATGGGTACGGAACTGATGCGCTATATAAATGATTGCCTAAGCAGGAAATTTTGTGCTGGCCAATACCGAACCGTAGAGCTTACGAGTTTTTATCTCGTTTTGTAGAGTACTAGTGTAAACCAAGCCTGAATGTGATGAGTACTGTCAGTGAATAGGAATTTTTTCTAGAAACAGTGTTTGATTACATGTGCCTGTGTTCCGTATCCAGAGCCAGAGTCCGGCGACGGTTAGCATTGATATGACTGAAATGGTTGTTTTTGTAGTTATCGGTTCAATGGCAGTTTATGGATGGTATGTGAGTGTGTGTGTATGATTGATTGTGCAATGCAAATCAAGGTGGTGTGGTTTCTAGATGTTAATTATATTTCACCAATAGAACAGATTTGATAGCAAATGCAACAACCAGTCAACTCAGATGAATGCCAGACAGCAACCAGATGACAGGAGGAAAGCCGATGACCAACGGAGAATATATCTACAACAACAATTATATAACTATAACAGAATAGTAATTGTCATTGTAATTAATAACACCAACTGTGTCTCATCATATCATTAGTTAAATCGCTTTGCATGCAAGAGGACAAGTTAGCAGTCATAGTTACATTGCTGCTAGAATAATTGTACACTGTACATTAACAAAGGATAATAGTCTACCTAAGCAATTGCTATTGTTGTCAAGATATTAATTAGATGTATTACTATTATTATATAATATTATTGTTATTATTATTTTACATATTAAACTACACATAATTATATTATTATCTACATGATTAATTAGTTACTAGGATTACATATTGAGCAGGGAAAGACAACTAATAATAAACACTAAACAAGTAATCACCTTTTTAATAGAAAAGGAAAGCTTCAGTGCTCTCTCCCTCTCGGATGTAGGAATGGTAATACACGTCTGTATGTCGCTCCTCAGATAGATGGAAAGAGATTCTGGGCTACTCTGGCAAGCCACAACCTACGTGGAGCACCTACTTCTGTGATGCAGGCAATATTGTACAGGAATTTAGGGTGAAGTGGTAGCTGTCACCTGTACAGCGGCCCACAGTAGTAAGTGAGTTACAACAGTGCAGTGTACGCCTTCCAACTCGCCCGCAGCCTAAACCAGAGGAATAGAATTTGCAGCGTTGTACGCCCGTAAGCAATACACAGTGAGGAGTTGTCACAACTCTCTCACTTTCCACTGATTTTCTTTTCGGCGGAATAGGTGTGTTAGGTCGAACTAGCCGTTCGAATAATCGTTCCAGTATCACTTGCCCGTAGGTCAAGTGCAGTGTGAGTCGAATCGACTGAACACTTTCTACTGACTATTATTCTAGTTGCTAGTCGACTTGTTCCAATGCTATCTTTCTGTCCAAGTTTATTGTGCAAGTGTTTTGAACTCGTAAGGTCCTCTGCCAGCGCAATCAGTATGAGAGCTTACTTGTGTCTTTTCTACTAAGCTACCAGTGCTTTAGCATAAGTGCGCTTATGCATGAGAATCAACAAGCAAGTGAGAGTGTAGGCTAACTCTGATTTTATTTAGTCGTGACATGCATATTTATACCATAAAAATTATGTAACAAGATTGACATATATGAATACAAAAGCAGGCCACGCCTGCACAGTAGATTGGCTGAACATGTACCAATAGAACATGATAAGCATAGAACTGGGTGGGTCTTGACTGCACGGCTGGCTGCCCAAGCACATGTATGAGAAATACAAAATAAGTACAATAATAGGTAGGGTAATAAATGAGTGTGAGTAATAAATGTAATGAATACAGTTCGGCAAGTAATAAATGTAATGAATACAGTTCGGCAAGTAATAAATGTTAATGGTGTCGACCTGTTGTGTGCTTGCCGTAACATTTCCTCTACAATATGTGTAGATGTTGACTCATCAACGACTGCAGAGTAAAAGGGAAGATCTTAAAACATCTATTGTATATGAATGTACAACTTGCTAGAGCAACATAATATTCATTGGACAATAGCTAGCCATCAGACAAGACTACAATTCTATTGGCTATCAATCTCCCGCCATAGCAATGACAACTTAGTGCGCGCTTCTAACCATCACTACTACAGAAGAATAGAGTTAACTATGGAATAGCCTAAGCATAGGAACACGCAAGATGTTAGCATAATCGGGAGGACAGCTCCAATGAATTAAATTGCTATGAGTAATTAGAAAGCATCAAAACCGGATATATCAGCATATCACACGAGCCTGACTGACAACTGAAACGATGGGCATAGTGTTGGACTTAGCGAATAAGATCAGGATAAATATTTGGTGCGTTTCACATTCACATAGTTTTCTGCTTCTAATTATTTTTATTTTTTCTTGAAACATCTTCTTCTTTATTGCTAATTTTGTCATTATTGGTCAAGTAATTAATAAATTATTAGGTGTACGATTCATTATAATTTATAACTTTTGTGACTTCTAGTTATTTATTTATAATTTCTTTCCTACCATACACGATAATTATTTTGATAATAATATGCCTGCGGTAGTTTCAGATAGACACCAACGATTATGTAATTATTAAAATATGTACTACCATATTGTGGGAGATTTATACAATGCTTAGTTGATTTCGCCCCCTTTCCCTTCACCCCCACAATCCCCTACACCCCTTGCCCTGTTTGTAGGAGTGTGAAGTGATTCCAGAGCCTTTCCCCCTGACAATAATACACCAAATTCACTGTAAATCGGATACCGGCTACCCCGGGCCAGTATCCATCCTGTATACTGCATATACGAGTATAGAGGCCTACCCCGAGTCTGTACCTCAGACCAATCGTATATACAGTATCCATCCTGTATACTGTATATACAAGTATAGAAGCCTACCCCGAGTCTGTACCTCAGATCAACGGAAAAAAATGGCTGCTATAAAGAGCCTGAGGCCCTAGGAGTCCAAAGACCTACCCCCTATGGACACCGGAGTCTTACAAATAGCAAAGACCAGAGACTAGGAAGCGAGCTTACCAAATAAGGAGTGGAAAAGTTCAATAGCCTAAAAAGAGCAAGAAAGCAACCCCCAGAGCTGTCTACCATGTGCACACCTTTTCAGTTGGATTGTTTTTGTTTGTATACTGTATTATTATGTATGATGAATTGTTGTATGATTGTATTGATATTTGTGAATTGCTCACCGTAATAAGGAGGTGAGAGTTCCTAGCCGTCTGCTATAAAAGGAATTGCTGGGCATTGAAAAGATAGAAGTATAGGGTATTTTTGTGTATCAACATGTTATAATGCTAAATGGAATCAGCACAATGAATTAGTTATTTGTGTAACCTCTGTGTGTTTAGTCTGGGGTGCGAACCTCGAATTAGTTGCTAAAGTCAGGGGAGTTGATGCTGTTGGGTCGGTAGTGAAAAGTGGAAAAACACTACAATGTTACAAATATATTGGATCTTTGTAAGCATGCGGAAAGTCTTTATAACCTTGTCAAGTGGAATCGCTGTGGGTTAATGAACCAATTACAGCACGGTGGACAGGATGAAAAATTGATCATGTCAATTCTGCTTCATCCTGCGCTGGATGTACAATGCTGCGACGGATACTGAGGTTATTAAATTATAGATTTGTGACCAAAAGCATGAACAATTGCTTACTTGAAAAGCCAACAGTTTGAAGCTGTTCATCGCACTACTTTCATTGCTAAAAAAGGTTTTACTTGTTCTCTTACACCTTAATGACTTGACAGGTAGACTGATCGTGCCTATTACTTGTCCGCTATTGGCTATTTCCCACTGCTCATCTGTCCCAGCTTCCTCCCTCTTTTTTCTCTACCCCCTCTTCCTTCTTCTCCTACTTGATACCAGACAGTAGTTCTCTATTGTATCCTGACTGCCCTATTAGCCTGGATTATGCCAGAGTTACGACTCGACCACCTACATATTCTAGCTACCCAGGTGAGCCCCTCCACTCAACAGTATGAGTCTTTTTTATTGTTTACATTTATTATACTAAATTAATTAAATTAATTTCTCGTATTCAATATTACCAGAACAGCCAAAGCAGCAGCGATAGACAAATGATGCTGCCAATAATATTTAGTAAGACGCAGCTAGTTCTCGCGCCAAGACAAAATATATTAAAGCATGTTAAATGCTCCACTTAACATCTGGTTAACCATCAGTTCTATGTCTAAGCTGTAATTGTACTCCTAAACTTTCTTAGATTAACATAGACTGTGTAACCTGCCACCTAGCTGTCCCAGGAAGTGTAAATCACATCTCGGTGTTCTTGAAGGGTAGACAGCAACTGCATTGTGAAGATTACTGGCTTCGGCATGTCCCGGAATGTTTATGAAAAAAATTATTACAAGATGGAAGATACAAATAAATCACTACCGGTGAAATGGATGGCCCTGGAATCACTAAAAGAGGGTGTATACACCACGCAGTCCACAAAACATGATGGAGCAGAATTTGCCTCCTAGCTACCTAATTTTTTGTATCGGCCAATATTTTCATTCAATATTCAACTGTCATTTTTAACCAAAGAATTATTACCTGTTACAAATACTCAGTCTTTTTCAGATTGTCAACTTGTTTGAAATTGAGTTGAAAGAGTTTTATATTTTGCTGCAGGGCTAAGAACAAGTGCAATTAGATTGTGCTTGCAAAAGGCGCGTCACGCAAAATTTCTTCACATCACTCGACTCTCCTAAACTAACAAATCCTAACCCACAGGGATGATGAAACATCCTCATGTCAGCTTTGAAACTACGGGCACTCGTATTAACCCGTATCAGTGTTGTGAGGATCCACAACACATTACTGCCGAAGAAATTAGAGACGATGCGCCGGGTAATAATTAATCATTCTACCGCTTTCCAACTGTTCGACGAGAGCGCTCGGTCAGTACACTCAGTAGGTAAATTAATTAAATGGAAGATACTGAGAGGGTTACACAAAATCCAAAAGGGGTTTTATGCCAACTAAATGGTACACCTTGTGAGAACTAAATCATGTTTGTGTCCGTACTTTTGTGCACTTGGAATAAAATAACAAACAATGGAAGGGAGAGGAGTAGGAAAGTGAAAGTGAGTGGACCCGGGAGTGGGAAGGGGAGGGGAGTGGATCCAGGAGTGGGAAGGTAGTGGGGAAGGGGAAGGAAATAGGGGAGGGGAGAAGGGAAGGAGTTTTGTTCCCTTGATATTTGTTCCAGCTTCCTCCCTCTTCTTTCTCTACCCCCTCTTCCTTCTTCTCCTACTTGGTACCGGACTGTAGTTCTCTATTGTATCCTGACTGCCCTGTTAGCCTGGTTTATACCAGAATTACGACTCGACCACCTACATATTCTAGCTACCCAGGTGAGCCCCTCCACTCAACAGTATGAGTCTTTTTTACTCTTTACTTTTATTATACTAAATGAAAGGTATTGAGCGGATTACACAAAATCCAAAAGGGGTTTTATGCCAACTAAATGGTACACCTTGTGAGAACTAAATCATGTTTGTGTCCGTACTTTTATGCACTTGGCATAAGATAAACAAACAACGGGAAAGAGAGAGGATTAGGGAAGTGAAAGTGAGTGGATCCAGGAATTGGAAGGCCGTGAAGAAGGGTTGGGGAATAGGGAAGGGGGAGTAGGGAAGGAGTTTTGTTCCCTTGATCATTGTTTCCTTCTCAAGAATTATTACATCACCAACTCAATAGTAGTTACATTTTCGTTTATTGTCATTACATATTGTGCATTTTCAGCACTTTTTATTTTTTTTGTCAAAAACGGTTAATTCTTTTCAACACATGACATGTTTTGTCACATGCTTCAGTGTTATTATCTCCTGATTGTTGTTACCGCTAACTTACACATATTATTCTAAATTTGTGGTATAGCAGTGTCAGGCCTGCCAGTACACACAGACTGTTATAATTCTTGGGCTTGAATATATTTGCAATTTCATGTAAAATTGCAAACAGCAAAAGTTTATTTATATACTTTGAAAAGATAAATATTTCTGGTGCCACCAAAAATAAACTGATTCACAAAAATGCTATGAGTCTATAAAGTTATTAAGTAAACAATATTTCATCAGAAATAGTTACATTGTGGTAAAGAAATATCGTATTACCACCCAACTTGGTAGCAGAAAAAATATTTGAAAAGAATAAAGATTGATTAGGTAACCAACGAGCTATGAGTTATGATAAAAGATTTAAGGTTGTAACAGTTGTGGTAGTAGCAGTAGTAGCAGTAGTAGTAGTAGTAGTAGTAGTGCAACAGCTAGTTTATTGCTGTAAGTGATACGTGTTAAGGTTGATACATGCCACAAACACTCAGACGACATGTTATTACTTCATTAAACTTGTATATGTAATCACCTTCTAGCTGAGAGCATTTCTGGACACTTATCGTATAGGACCATCTAAAAGCAACAAAATACATTCATTGCAAAATATGTCTGAGAAGATTAGCACTTCTGCTCTGTGATCGGAGAATAATCAACCGCAGGCTCTGGACTACTAATATAGAGCAAGATTGCAGCCAATTTTATGACACGTTATTAATCGCACACATACGTAGCACATCCTCGGAAAGACCAAGAAGCGTAAATTGGAACTGTTGACAATTGGCCCACGTCTGCTGGCATCGTTGCATTGGTCCACATTCCTGCATGAGTGCCACAGGATAAAATAGGTGGACATGTATTTAATATCACATCACCTGCGAGACCCGTCAGTCTACAAAGATTGTTCACAGAGTTTGAGAATAACTAGATTAGTAGCATTGAATTGTAAATTTGTTGTTGATGATAACTCACTTTTCATGACATGTCAGCAACAACAACAAAAACAGCTGCTGAAAGAATAAAAAAAGACATTTAGTATTATTACGTTTTAACTCACGTGCCAAGTTGTAATAATTGGCTTTGACGTCTTTTCCAAAAATGATTTTTATAACGAAAACAGAAACTATTAAACCAATTTTTTTCATAGACATCGGTATATTTGGTTTTCCTAATTTAAACTCTAATTGTAATTAATAAAAATGACAGAAAAAATAATTATCAGAACTATCAGTGAAATATGTTTATCAGAAAAGTATCACAGAGTAGTTGAAATAACACAACGGAGGGGACTAGACTCATAAGAGTGCATACTCCAGGAGCCGCTAGAGTTTTCCAGGACCAAATAACTTAGTTATTGTCCCCAAAAGAAGACAACAACAAAATTATATTAGAGTTATCTCCTGTAGAAAGACAACTTTGTAAAATACACCTTTTGTCGTCAGTGCAATGTCTAATGCATGCCTTCTGGTAAAAAATTTCCAAGTTATCAAAAACTTCTAAAGTTGTAAAAGCATGATTTTGCTTCTATAACAAAAGGTTTTTTTCAACTTTGGTTTTAACAATTTCTTTAGATGCTTCGATGACATCTGTTGTTATTTATTCATTTATTTATAACTACTTATTACAATAGTTATTTTTTTCGGTTTATCAAATTTATTTGTACTTATGAGTGTACTGCTAATGATTATTGTTATAATGGTTTAGTTTTATCATTTCAGTTATTATTATAATAATTATTTCTGTTTATTGTATAATTACTATCACTAGCTACACGATATAATTTAAAATTTCTGGAAGTTTTATTTGCAATGACCCTGTGAGCTCTGTGGATTGTCCATCGATATTGATCACACAGTTATAGCCTGTAATTCTCGTTTGAACATCACAGCTCTGTTGTACATTGTATTTTACATTAAACTACTATCCCTTTGGTAATTCTCGATATGCATCAACGCACTTTATGCGGAGAGATAACTCGAGTGACAACCCTGTTAGAAAGTCTAAATAAGAGTACCATCCGCTTATTGATAAATACGCTTCACTAGTTGCACTCGACTACCGATTGCATTAATAAAAAGAAAGACAACTATCAACCTGAACCAAACACTCGTAGTTAAGGAGTCTCTGTCGCAGTTGTAATTGTTTCCTGGTAGTGGAGTGATGTCTGAGCCATTATTATCTCTTCTCCAATATTCGTTCAGGTCTCTTGTATCCATAGAAGTGCATGGACCTAGAGCGTACAGTGATTTTAATAGAAAATTTTGTGTTTCATTCAGAGCTGCAAGAAAGCGACATTGATCAAAAGTTTTGTTAACCAAAACTGTAATATGATCAATAATCAACCATTTCAGCAAACGTTCTCAAATATTGCGTTAGTGAAAATGATGAAGAGATGTATAACAATCTCTCGTAGAAGAATAAAAACCTATTATAATTTACCTTCACATTGAGGGGGAGCTGACCATGTACCGTCTGCCCTACAAGTAATTGTTAAGTTACTTCCATCCTTTAGTTGATGTCCTTCTATACATGTGTATGTGTATGAATCGCCATAGACATATGTTGGACCTGGCACCACTGGTAGCGTGTTGTTTACAATGGCTGGATCCGAACATCCCTCAACTGGAAGTTGTACAAGAACCGAGTTATTTCATCCAAAGTGACAAAAACTTTACTTAGAGATCAAGTCATCCTAGTTGAAACTGTTGCACATTAATGTTGTATTAAATATGTTGTGAAGAGTAGGTGATAGCGTACATTCAGGAGATTGGAGGGGGGGTGTGTAGAGTGGGTGATAGCGTACACTCAGGAGATTGAGAGTGAGGTGTGTAGAGTAGGTGATAGCGTACACTCAGGAGATTGAGAGTGAGGTGTGTAGAGTAGGTGATAGTGTACACTCAGGAGATTGAGGGTGAGGTGTGTAGAGTAGGAGATAGTGTACATTCAGGAGATTGAGAGTGAGGTGTGTAGAGTAGGTGATAGCGTACAATCAGGAGATTGAGGGTGAGGCGTGTAGAGTAGGTGATAGCTTACATTCAGGAGATTGAGGGTGAGGTGTGTAGAGTAGGTGATAGTGTACAATCAGGAGATTGAGAGTGAGGTGTGTAGAGTAGGTGATAGCGTACATTCAGGAGATTGAGAGTGAGGTGTGTAGAGTAGGTGATAGCGTACAATCAGGAGATTGGAGGGGGGGTGTGTAGAGTAGATGATAGCGTACATTCAGGAGATTGAGGGTGAGGCGTGTAGAGTAGGTGATAGCGTACATTCAGGAGATTGAGGGTGAGGTGTGTAGAGTAGGTGATAGTGTACATTCAGGAGATTGAGGGTGAGGCGTGTAGAGTAGGTGATAGCGTACATTCAGGAGATTGAGGGTGAGGTGTGTAGAGTAGGTGATAGTGTACATTCAGGAGATTGGAGGGGGGGTGTGTAGAGTAGATGATAGCGTACATTCAGGAGATTGAGAGTGAGGTGTGTAGAGTAGGTGATAGTGTACAATCAGGAGATTGAGAGTGAGGTGTGTAGAGTAGGTGATAGCGTACATTCAGGAGATTGAGAGTGAGGTGTGTAGAGTAGGTGATAGCGTACAATCAGGAGATTGGAGGGGGGGTGTGTAGAGTAGATGATAGCGTACATTCAGGAGATTGAGGGTGAGGCGTGTAGAGTAGGTGATAGCGTACATTCAGGAGATTGAGGGTGAGGTGTGTAGAGTAGGTGATAGTGTACATTCAGGAGATTGAGGGTGAGGCGTGTAGAGTAGGTGATAGCGTACATTCAGGAGATTGAGGGTGAGGTGTGTAGAGTAGGTGATAGTGTACAATCAGGAGATTGGAGGGGGGGTGTGTAGAGTAGATGATAGCGTACATTCAGGAGATTGAGAGTGAGGTGTGTAGAGTAGGTGATAGTGTACAATCAGGAGATTGAGAGTGAGGTGTGTAGAGTAGGTGATAGTGTACATTCAGGAGATTGAGGGTGAGGCGTGTAGAGTAGGTGATAGTGTACATTCAGGAGATTGAGGGTGAGGTGTGTAGAGTAGGTGAGATAGCGTACATTCAGGAGATTGAGAGTGAGGTGTGTAGAGTAGGTGATAGCGTACAATCAGGAGATTGAGGGTGAGGTGTGTAGAGTAGGTGATAGCGTACACTCAGGAGATTGGAGTGGGGGGTGTGTAGATTAGATGATAGCGTACATTCAGGAGATTGAGAGTGAGGTGTGTAGAGTAGGTGATAGTGTACAATCAGGAGATTGAGGGTGAGGTGTGTAGAGTAGGTGATAGCGTACAATCAGGAGATTGAGGGTGAGGTGTGTAGAGTAGGTGATAGTGTACAATCAGGAGATTGAGGGTGAGGTGTGTAGAGTAGGTGATAGTGTACAATCAGGAGATTGAGGGTGAGGTGTGTAGAGTAGGTGATAGCGTACACTCAGGAGATTGAGGGTGAGGTGTGTAGAGTAGGTGATAGCGTACATTCAGGAGATTGGAGGGGGGGGGTGTGTAGAGTAGGTGATAGTGTACACTCAGGAGATTGAGGGTGAGGTGTGTAGAGTAGGTGATAGTGTACATTCAGGAGATTGAGAGTGAGGCGTGTAGAGTAGGTGATAGCGTACAATCAGGAGATTGAGGGTGAGGTGTGTAGAGTAGGTGATAGCGTACAATCAGGAGATTGAGGGTGAGGCGACTCAGAGTTTTGTTTCTTTTTAATAAAACTCATACAAAGTTTAACTGTCGGCTTTTATATATAGCATCTTATATATATAACATCTTAACGATTTGTATAGATCGATTGTAATATATATAATCGTAAGAACATTTCTTCTACTTAAATGATCAGGAATAAAACGGATCTGCAATATTTAGAATCAGGGAGCTTATTCAAACTTTTTAACTAATTTAGATTTCAAACCTCAACTGAAATATAATACATTACAAATATTCAAAAATATTTCAGAAAATGATTGTGATGCTCAAAGTGCATTATACTTTTCATTGGCATTTCTATGAAAACTGTCTAAATTAATAAAACAAGACAAGCAGAGATGTGTCACTTGATGTACCTGAACAATTAGGTGGGGCAATACTAAGCACCTGTGATATAGTACACACTCCTATTGTCGGATCTGTGGTAGTATACCAAGGCAGACATTTGTAGATATAAATATCCATTGGATGTAGAATTATATCAGCAGGTGTAGGAATTGTATTGGTACCGTTTGCAGGTACATCACAAACTTTTATTGGAGAGGAAATTAAAAACATCTGCATGGAAGTTTTACAGATAGACAAAAGTAAAAACAGCTTGTTATTGACTTCATGAAGCTTTCTATTTAGCAAGTAAAATTAGTTAACTTTTTTTTATCAGCAAACGATCAAAATTTTTGTTTTTCAACTGTTCAGTTTGGACTATGATTTAAGAATAAATTATTACCGCTAGACTATTTTCTTTGGTGTCATAGTTCTCTTTTACAGACATTATGTAACGCATTGTAATATCACACTTACGTGTACAGTTAGGTGGGGGTTGAGACCAACTACCATCATCTTGACACACTGTCATGAGACTTGCGGCTGGAGCAGTATATCCACAATTACATTCGTATGTAAAGCTATTCCCAGCTGCTATTTCTATATTTTCAGGCACTTTTCTGGTCTCGATACCATCTTCTGGTGGTCCACACCGAATCGCTATTAAATCAACCAAATGCGATAGTTTTGTATCATTCTATGGTAACAATAATTAACCAGTAGATGTTGTTTTTTAATGTTAATTATTCTCTATTAAAAACTAGTGCATTTTAATAACTTAATTGATAGATCATCCAGTGAAATTTATGTGACACAATCTTTGCTTGAACAAACTGAAAACATGGGTAGATTTGCTATAACGACGAAACTTTGGAGAATTAATCTAAAAGCGATTTTTTTTTTTGGTCACAAGATAAATTTAAGCTTTAATTATGAAAGTAACTTTGACATCTCAAAAACCTTCCTACTTGTTTGTCATAAATTACTGCTGATTCCCACTACGAGTTTACTGTCCCTTGAATAGAAAAAAAGCTTTTATCTAAGTTAGCATACCATATTCATACACCTGATTTTATTGTAGAACCACATGGTTGCAACTGTCGTGGATTTTAACAGCACCCATGCCCTGCGCACACATGTTAGCCCAGAGGTGACGCTGATTGAGGTATTCAGTCAGACAGACCTCCCAAAGTGATGGTAGAGAGCACCAGCACTTCAGAAGAAGAAACGTTATCGGCCCTGCAGATACTATACCAGCCCTGCAGCTTTCCATACCGGCCCTGCAGTGACCTTTACCAACCCTGGAGTTACTGTTACCAGGCCAGCAACAAGATGGCCACCATAGTTAAAGCTCCAGAAGTAGCCTAAGTCACTTCATAAGAACAGGTTCAAGACCTATCTACCTTTACATTTTACGTATAATGGACCTGAGGCTGCCAAATACGGAGAACTTTATTTGCAGTATTGTTCCTTGCCACTAAGCACATTGTACGTTTAATACTGTGTGCTTTTGTATGCATTCTGTTATGTTGATTGGTTATTTTCATTACCTGTAATGCTTATTGGTTAAACACATGCTGATGGAATCAACTTCCTGCCACCAGCCTATAAAAGGCTAGTTCTCTGTATGCTTGTGCCACTCATCTCTTACTGCTACTGCTGTTAAGTCCTCTAGACAACTGCCTCCTTAGAGCATGGATATGTAGACAATAACTGTGGCTATCACTTAAACTTTGTCTAATTTGTCTGAGTCGTTGGCTCATTAGTTGTGATGTTATGAGCAACTCCTCCGTTGCATCCTGCAGGTCTGACCGACCCTGTGTTACCGCTTGGAGAGAAGTGTTGTTTGGATGTGCCACGAGCTGACCACTGTGGACAGCTGTTTGTTAGTGGACGGTAGTGAGAGCCCTACCGGCACGATCCACTTAAATGGTGGCAGCAGTGGAATAAACATACTTTCCCACGCTGTGCTCCTCTTTATTGCTACCACCGGTCCTGACATCAGCAAGTCCTTTTACCTACCCACCCTGTATCTGTTTGAACAAGCTCAAAACTCCGATACCTACCTGGTAGTCGCCTACACCGATCAATCAGCATTAGCTACCAGGATGTACAGTCTCACTCTGCCTGTAACATTGATACTGGCCCTTGCAATCAGCAGGTCCTGCTACCTACCAACCCTGTAGTCATCTACACTGGTCAACAACCATTAGCTATCAGGGTGTAGAGTCTTACTATGCCTGCAGCACTAATACTGGCCCAGTAACCAATGTACAGGCCAGCTACCAAGAGACACCGACCCTGCAAGCACACCGCAGGCCCTTTCTACTCACCCACCGACCCTGTACATCTTTGTCCAGCCCTGTGAAGGTTGTCACAACCCTGCATTCAAAGATACCGACCCAGTTTGCACCATTCAAGTTTTACTGCTGGTTGAACTGCTAGACACATTGACCCCGGCCCGGGGTACAGTCTATATCTCCACTAACTAAGATAGAGTTGAGTAGCTCTTCTATACAGTAAACTATGGCCAATCAGAGAGCCTGTACATGGTTAGAACACCTGATCCAGAGACTGGTGTACTAGGTCACTTGAAAAAACCATTACGAGCTATCACTCGACCAGCTCCTAGCAATGCTCACACACCGTTTAAAGCTCCAAAGTATGAGGGCACAGGTGATGTGGAATATTTTATTTCATGGTTTGTTGAAGTGGCAGAAGCCAATGAGTGGCCTGAAAATATAGCCATTCGGCACCTACGTGAAGTGCTGTGTGGCAGTGCACTAGAGTATGGGAAGCCAGCACACCACAAAGAAATCTTTGCAGCCTTGAGAGCTCGTTTCAGGCTGTCGCAAGGTAAACTATTTCCCAACTGACCAGTCTGCGCAATATAAAACTACCCTCCAAAAGCATGCGAGTGAGGTCAAGCGGCTGGTGAGTGTAGCATACGCCGATCTCCTCCTAGACCAATGCAGCAAACGATGTTAGACACATTCAGCACTACTATTGGTAATGCCTATTTACATGGCGTTTCCAGGCCTTGCATTTTTGCAACAGCAGGCAACGAATGTCTTCAAGTCAAAACAAGTCACTAGGAGTGCCCTTCCGCGTTAAAACTATAGATGACAAAACAGACGACAAAGAAGAAGAATGGAGAGTACCTGCTACTAGAAGCTTCTTTACAACAGCTCCTGCAGGTCTGATCAACCCTGTGTTACCCCTTGGAGAGAAGTGTTGCTTGGCTGTGCCTCGAGCTGCGCGCCATGGACAGCGGTTCGTTAGTGGATGGTAGTGGGAATCTTACCGGCACAATCCACTTCACAACTGACAGCATCCCATATTACCAAGGAACATTATGAACATATTAGGACCAAAATCACAAAAAATAGGATGTCTCTCAAGTTTTATGAGCAAGGAGCGACATTAGTTTTGCTTTTAATCAATATATTTCCAATCTTTTTGTTTAAGCTTTTCAAAAATTACGATTTGCTGAAAGCTTTTAGGTATCCAAGTTTTCTATAAAGGTTTTTGATGAAAATATTTATGGACTTGTATCTTTACATTATTACATAAATATATTATTCCGCTGTGTATTCATGACCAATGGGGATAGTGGCGGTCTCTCTCAATCGGTTCAGTTATCCCCGTTACATAAAGATGCAGAATCAATACTTACGCTCACAAAATGGTGGAGGTGCTGACCATCTTCTGCCTCGGCATGTAATAGTTGCTGTAGTTTTTGTATTATTGTTTTGACCACCAATTCTGTATCCGGCATTCTTACATTCGTATGTGACAACATCATTTTTCTATATGAAGATATTGAAGACCTTATGTTGTTTTATAAGAGAAAAACTATTTTCAGCTTCCGTATTGAATAGGGAAACAGTTTTTTCTCCAGCAAATGATTGGCATCGAGAAAAATTGCATCAAACATTAAAAGCACTGGCTGTAACAAGTACTTTTGGTTGTTGAGTTAGGTAGGGAACAAAACATTAGTTTCAAATATTACCAGATTAAGTAGTAATAAAAAAAATTTAATTTTGCGTACAAAAATAATCAGCGAAGATAAATTCTTCTGCCAACAAATGTTTACAAATAAAAGTGTGTGTGACCTGTTTAATTTAGCTAGTCCGCTATAAATACTTTATTTATATGAAACTATCAAAACAACACTTGCTATGGACGTTTTTGGTCAAACATAGCCAACCTACTGACATAAGAAAAATATGACGCAAATATTATGTAATTTGCGTCAAGACTTCATTGCTACCTACTGGAAATAAATTGAATCAAAATTGACAGACTATTTACTTTTACGACAAAGGATTATTTGTATTCCATTGAAATTTAACAGAAATATTATTTTTTTTTATGAATATTCTAACCTATAAGGTGAAAAAATTATTCGGAAAATAATTTTTTTCTCAATAAATGTGGTTATGTCTCTAATAAAAAATTCAATTAAACAATCAATAAGTAATTAATTGGTTTATTAAATTTTTTTAGCCACATAACCATGTATGTTTTTTTATTTTTCATTTCAAGTTACTCATCGTAATTTAGCTGTATTTTTAAATCCATGCATATTTCCATGGAATATTCTTTATGCCAACAAAATCTTTGCAAGCAAAGCAAATAAGTTGTCATCAAATGTTAATGTGAAATTGAGAAAAGCAGCTTTAACAATTTGGAAAAGAAAGATATTTTTTGTTGCTTCATACCTTATATTTCTTCATTCTGGGTATTGGCCCTCTGACAAGGTCATCACCAATTACCTTCTTGCAGGTAGCGCTAACTTGCCAGATCTCCAGTAGGAGTAACAATGTCACCACCGCTGCTGCTATTGTTTTCATCTGGAAGTAATCTCATGGTTATATACACATTTTATTTACATACTTTTTAGCTTAATCACAATCAGACTTTTTACTAACTAAATCTATGTCCAAGCAGAGGCATCAGAGAAACATTATCACAGTAACAAGTACAAAAAAGTAGATAAACAAACCTTTTACGCCGTTGCAGAAAAGTTGAGACTCCAATGTAAATTCTGGGGCGCATCGGTCTTTATATACCCTAATAATTATGTTTGTCAGCGTGACCAATTGTCAGCGTTAAATGTTCCAGCGTCACTTCATGCTATGTTCGCAAAACATTGAAGCTTGACTGAGAACTAAATTTGCTGACTTATTCGAAAAGATTGAACCACAAGTGTGAAAATCTTTCGTCAATATATATATAATGATCTAAATAGATTCACACAAACTCTGAGATTTCTTTGCATAACTTAAGTATTCATTGATTGCGCATGACTGCCAATGAATCGGAAAACACGGCTGGATGTAGATTTGTGCAATTACCATGGTATACTGATTTTCCCATGATATCTGTATCCAGTAAATAGATTCACACAAAACTCTGAGATTTCTTTGCATAACTTAGGTATTCATTGATTGCGCATGACTGCCAATGAATCGGAAAACACGGCTGGATGTAGATTTGTGCAATTACCATGGTATACTGATTTTCCGATGATAACTGTATCAAGTAAATCGATTCACACAAACTCTGAGACTTTTTTGCGTAACTTAGGTATTCATTGATTGCGCATGACTGCCAATGAATCGGAAAACAACTTGTTGAGTAAATGACCAGTATGGTGTCAACTGGAGGTAGGTGCAGAACTGCCTATTTTGCGGCGTAGCCCATGTTATTTTCCTATCTAACTAACAAAAATCGTCTACCTTTTGTCCCCAAGAGTATTATCGCAATTGATCACCAGTCCTGCACCTAAATGGTCAACTGCTTGATTAGTTCCACAATTTCTATGTGAAATGCCTGACATTACTCAACTATCTGTAAGACAGCAATTTACCACTGTTTCACTGACTGTCAAAACTACAAATAGTTGGATATGCAAAGCTCACCTCAGGAGGCTTTGAATACTTCTCAGTTTTCCACAATCCAGACTTTCTAAAGTCATGTTTTTTATGACTTCAACGAGTCTTCAACATTGTAAGGATGGTGACAAACGCTCAATTTTGGTTGCAGGACACTTTTTAAGATTGGTCAATATGGAAATGGCCGCTGGGCTGACTGGTATCAGTATAAAGCCTTGAGCTCGACACACAGTAACGTATGTCCGGTGATTCTACAGTTGTGGAAACGCTCTTATTGGGCTGACCATAAAAACCGGCTGGCGAAAAAGTGACTATGTAAAAGATTGACACAAACTATCACATGACCAGAGAAGCCAAATTAAAGTGGAGAAAATTTATTTACCGGAACTTTGCCCAATAAGGAAAATAAAAACAAACACTGACGTGCTGAAAAATCAAATGTAGCAATTGTGCTACAGACTGTAAAATGTTTTATATAGATTAGGAAATAAAAAATGGCCAAATACAATATCATACTTTTTGTTACTGTTTGCTAAGCTCTCTTGAGTGAGGAAATTTTTTTTAGAAAATATTTTTAGATTTCAGCTAAATTTCAACGATATTTTATGCCATTGAATGTAGCCTGACTAGTATCAGGAAATTACTAATTTTTTCACTATTCTGAAGGTTGTCTGCTATCTACCCAAATAGTTCTATTTTATGCATGCTTTAGCATCCGTTGGCATTGCATCTAACTTGTATTTCTAGCCACCTTTTGCTGCTGTTTTTATGAAACTTCGGTATAATTTCACTAAAAAAATATTAGGATGATTTGTAAAATGAAAGGTTTTTAAATACACACAATTTAATGTTATAATCAGATTACAAAAATTTAAAAAAGTTTCTGAAAATTTCGCAATGTACTCAATAATTTTTTAATGGAAAAATTGCTTTCAATTTCTTCTAAATCTAACAATACAATATAGTCAAAAAATTTTGCAAACATATGATCAACAAAATAGTTTCGATTAGAGATTTGATGCTTAGCCTGCATATGTATTAGCTCACACTGTAAACTGTTGTTTATATAAAATCATAAAATGATAGAAAAATATATTACAAGCAGAAGACAATAACGCAAAGAGATTTCAGACTGAAGTAATAGGCAGAAACTAGAAAATTATTTGCAATATTTAGCATATTCCATTGTCGTCAACAATCAGTTGTACGTGTCTGTTTGTAATATCTCTCAAGATAGTTGCTCTGAGCAGTAGTCTAAATAGCTCTGGAACCCCTGGCAGCAGCATTTGTAGATGGTACTCCTCAATATCCAAGGGTGAAGGTTAGCGCACGCATAGCAATCTATGTCTTCTGCGATGTATGCGCCTGCAGTGCAGTGCGCAAAGTTAGGGCTGAAGCTTTGGGTGGCTCTAGCTAACGTTGTTAGTAGCAACAGCACAACTATGGTCTGCGTTCTGAAACACATCTGCAAGAAAAAAATCAGTTACTTAATAATAATTTTTAACCATGTTTTCACTTCTACTTTTTGGCATATAAATCAAAAATCAAACATTTCTACCCAAGTCCAATAGAGTTCATCAGCTGAAACTGTTCAAAATTGAACCAGTAAAAATTCATGTATTTATATATTGTGAACAAGCTTTGAATTAATTTTGATTTCACTGATAACAAAGTGGTTAGTCCTATAAATTTACTGCAAGCAAAAATAAAAACTAATAAACTATGAAAAAAACTTGATGAAAAGAACTTAAAAACACCTGTAAAACATTGGTGACTGAATTTATCAGGTAGCTGCAACTTTGCTTCATATAATATTATTTTCATGTTATTATGGTGTATAAGCTTGGAATTTGTAATTTTTATTTTCCATCCAGCTTGAGTAAAAATAGACCAAAACCCAAATTATGCTGTTTCATCTCACTTTAGATGAAGTTAATGAATTGTTTCAAAGCTTATAAGACTCGTCTCCAGGGTTGCCCTGGAGACAAAGCTATACAAACAAACACTTACGGGGATTATTCAAGTACACATATGGCTTTAGTGGATGAAAAATAATCTAGTTTCTCAGCTGCTAAATATGAAAATGAAGTATCTAGTCTAATGTGCTGAATACTGTCAGTGAATAAGAATTGTTTCTAGAAACAGTGTTTGATAGCATTTTGCCCTCCCTGTCCACACATGCCTGGTTTCCATACTCAGGGCCAGAGTCTGGCGACAGTTAGCTTGCCACGCAAGCCTAACTGACAGCGAATAAGAGCTGGACAATTATTTCGTGCGTTCCACATGGTTTTCTGCTTCTAAGTATTTTTATTTTTTCTTGAAACATCTTCTTTATTGCTAATTTTGTCATTATTGGCCAAGTAATTAATAGATTATTAGGTGTACAATTCATTATAATTTATAAACTTTTGGCCTTCTAGTTATTTATAAATAATTTTTTTTCTACCAAAAACGAGAATTATTTTGATTACAATGTAGTAGATTTTGTAGTGTGGCCGTTACATTCCAATCAATATAGTAAACAAATTCATTTGAGCACTAGTGTGTTGTGCGAACACAGTGCATTCTGGGAAGCGCTAGCTAAGACAAGAATGAGCCAAGGTTGCCTGTACTCTTGAGGAATTGTGATTTTCCATGATGCCATTGTGTACTTGAACTTTAGCGGTAAACTAGTTTTTTTTGTGGGAGCCTGTGCTTGAGTTGTGTCAATGATTATTTTTTTCTGCCAGCTTGGCATTAGCCATTCATATGTATCAGACTTCAACTGCTTTTTCAACTGTGCACATTCCTATAAATAGAGGAATTTTTTGCCCAAAGGGGCAGATCTGTTTGTATGCTTGACAAAGAGTTAGCTCCTGCAAGCTTTTGTGATATTAATACAATAGATTGTTTAAAAGTTTTACCCCTGCGTATTAAGTCTGGTCGGTTGCCGACTTGTTAGTTGTTCCTCTGTGTCGGTGGATCGTGGCGTGTAGTCTATACACCATCCAGGCAGAGAGTCAAGGCCCATACACTACCTCACGGTAACTCTCTCGGCCCTGTACTATTGTTATAGCTACACGGCACATATCAGTGTCTGAGTGACAGAACAGGTTAGCAAGCTGTTAAGAAAACACTCACGGTCAACTTTCTCTAGTAGTGTTTGGTAAAGAGAGAATAACCATCTTAACATGGCAAAAACCTTTACAATAATATGCCCACGGTAGTGTCAGATAGACACCAACGGTCATACAATTATTATAATATGTACTACCATATTATAAATATATTAGATCTTTGTAAGCAAGCGGAAAGTCTTTATAACCTTGTCAAGTGGAATCGCTGTGGGTTAATGAACCAATTACAGCACGGTGGACAGGATGAAAAATTGATCATGTCAGTTCTGCGTCATCCTGCGCTGGAGGTACAATCCTGCGTGACGGAACGACGAAACTGAGGTTATTAAACTATGGATTTGTGACCAAAAGCATGAACAATTGCTTACTTGAAAAGCCAACAGTTTGAAGCTGTTCATTACACTACTGTCATTGCTAAAAAGGGTTTTCTTGGTCTCTTACACCTTAATGACTTGACAGGTAGACTGCTCGTGCCTATTACTTGTCCGCTATTGGCTATTTCTCACTGCTCATCTGTCCCAGCTTCCTCCCTCTTCTTTCTCTACCCCCTCCACCTTCTTCTCCTACTTGGTACCGGACAGTAGTTCTCTATTGTATCCTGACTGCCCTGTTAGCCTGGATTATGCCAGAGTTACGACTCGACCACCTACATATTCTAGCTACCCAGGTGAGCCCCTCCACTCAACAGTATGAGTCTTTTTTATTGTTTACATTTATTATACTAAATGAAAGGTATTGAGCGGGTTACACAAAATCCAAAAGGGGTTTTATGCTAACTAAATGGTACACCTTGTGAGAACTAAATCATGTTTGTGTCCGTACTTTTATGCACTTGGCATAAGATAAACAAACAACGGGAAAGAGAGAGGATTAGGGAAGTGAAAGTGAGTGGATTCAGGAATTGGAAGGCCGTGAAGAAGGGTTGGGGAATAGGGAAGGGGGAGTAGGAAAGGAGTTTTGTTCCCTTGATATTTGTTTCCTTCTCAACAATTATTACATCACCAACTCAAGCGTAGTTACATTTTTGTCTACTGTCATTACATATTGTGCATTTTCAGCACTCAGTATTTTTCGTGTCAAAAACAGCAATTTCTTTTCAACACATGATATGTTTTGTCACATGCTTCAGTGTTATCATCTCCTGATTGTTGTTACCACTAACTTACACGCATTATTCTATGTTTGTGTATAACAGTGTCAGGGCTGCCAGTACACACAGACTGTTGTAACTTTTGGGCTTGGATATATTTAAAAGTCCATGTAAGATTGCAAACAGCAAAAGTTTATTTATATACCTTGAAAAGATAAATATTTCTGGTGCCACCAAAAATAGACTGATTCACAAAAATGCTATGAGTCTATAAAGTTATTAAGTAAACAATATTTCATCAGAAATAGTTGCATTGTGATGAAGAAAAATCGTATTACCACTCAACTTGGTAGCAGAAAAAATATTTGAAAAGAATAAATATTGATTAGGTAACCAATGAGCTATGAATTATGCTGAAAGATTTAAGGTTGTAACAGTTGTAGTAGTAGCAGTAGTAGCAGTAGTAGCAGTAGCAGTAGTAGCAGTAGTGTAACAGCTAGTTTAATGCTGTAAGTGATACATGTTAAGGTTCATACATGCCACAGACACTCAGACTACATAATATTGCTTCATTAAACTTGTATATGTAATCGCCTTTTAGCTGAGAGCATTTCTGGACACTTATCGTATAGGACCATCTAAAAGCAACAAATTACATTATGTTTTACAAAATATGTCTAAAAACATTAGAATTCTACTCTGAGATCAGAGAATAATCAACTGCAGGCTCTATTCTACTAATATAAAGCAAGATTGCAGCCAATTTTCTGACGCGTTATTAATCGCACACATACGTAGCACATCCTCGGAAAGACCAAGAAGCGTATATTGACACCGTTGACAATTGGCCCACGTCTGCTGGCATCGTTGCATTGGTCCACAATCCTGCATGAGCGCCACACGATAAAATAGGTGGGCATGTACTTAATATCACATCACCTGCGAGACCCGTCAGTCTACAAAGATTGTTCACAAAGTTTGAGAATAATCAGATTAGAAGCATTGAATTGTAAATTTGTTGTTGCTGATAACTCACTTTTCATGACATGTCAGCAACAACAACAACAACAACAACAAAAACAGCTGCTGAAAGAATAAAAAAAACACGTTTAGTATTATTACATTTTAACTCACTTGCCAAGTTGAAATAATTGGTTTTGAAGTCTTTTCCAAATATAATTTTTATAACAAAAATAGAAGATATGAAACCAATCTTTTTCATAAACACCGATATTTCGTTTTTGTAATTTAAATTGTAATTAATAACTAGATGAAATTGTATTCACGAGTGAAGACAAGAGTATTTTAGAGAATAAAAAATTAAAATTGATGCCAAGTGGATTTGAACAGCTGACCTGGCTGCATTGAATCACGCACTCCACCAACTACTCCATCAACCACTCACTGGAAAAGGTCAATATTAACACAGCCAATATTCTTAAACATAGTAAAATTGTACTTGCAAAGACGTTTTACGTGAAAAAAACTTCCACCACTGGGTATCGTACCAGGACTCTTGAAACAACAAGTGCCAAACTTACCCATCAAGCTATAGAGACATGTTGTTGATGCACAATCTAGTTTAGTACAAACTGACAATTGTTCTGCGATAGCTTTATGTTTACAAAAAAGCAGCTTTTTCAAGTGACCAGATGCTTTTTTGTGCTATGGCCAGACAAGCACACATTTCACAACTGTCAATGCAACATGCACTCCAGTTACTACATATACTCATGCTAACTTGGCTCCTCTCTTCTGACAATATTTTTTTTATGCGAAAAAGAAATCCCTACCTGGGAATCGAACCCGAACCTTGTCAACAGCAGGTCACAACGTTAACCATTAAGCCATCTAGCAATGTTGAATGTGGTTCATAAACAGATTAAGATAAAAAAGAAGATGGGATGGCCTACATACAAAAAACTATTTTGGTTTCGGACATCGCTAAATACTTATCGAATATTTTCAATTTTTTTCAGATTTGTTCAATTTGTCACCTGAATACAGTTTGTGCTAAAGTTTTGGGGGAGAAAAATTTTTCCGCGGTGAATACAGTAAATAACGAACACTTTCGTCACACATTGAAAACCGTGTGGGCTTTGACTCTTTTACCAAAGATCACAAGTTTGACCGGTGTCAATCTGAAAGACGATTATAATGCGATCGCAACCACGCAAAGTTTATGCAAATCGGAGTAACCGTTCTCGAGTTACGGTCGTTTTCAAGTTTGGAAGACCTCTTTTGAAAATGGAATAGCTGTGCTGGCGGTATTGCGAGAAACTTGTGGTCTGTACTTTTGGAAAGTTCAAGCATTGGGCTATGCTGCCTGATAAGTTACTTGTCGCTGAGTTGTTTCATTCTGGTCTCGGAAAGCATTGAAAAGTGCTCTTTCTGTTGATATTTTCAAATTTGAAAATGGAAAAACTTGAAATGGTTTTGTGCGATCGCTTTGAAGTTCAAAATGGTACATCGATACACTATGGCACATGTTTGTTCCAAACTTCAGCTGCTTCGGCCAGTTGGTTCTCTAACGGGAAGCTGTTTTATGCTAAAAACTGTGATTTTCACAAAAATCCAAGATGGCCGCTTCCGAACGACTTTTTAACATCGTGTCATGGTGTCGAATCAGAATGTTAGCAAAATGCACCATCTTTCAAAATTTCGTATTTTTTCGTCAATCGCGTCTGCGTCTTTTTGGTCATTTTGATGCGTTGAAAAACGATTTTTTGCCTGTTTTCGCACCTAAATTGTGATGTTCTGGAATGTTCTATAACTTTGTAAACCAACTTATTTTTTGTCCCGATGTCTATCAATCCTGTCGCAAAAATCTTTGTAGCTTTATCTATTACGGTTCTCGAGAAAACCTGGCAACAGTTCGGCAAGGTTTGCGCGAAAGAAGAAAAATAATAATAAAACCAGGCAGAACAATAGTATTTTAGATTCTCTAAAATACTAACTAGATGAAATTGTATTCACGAGTGAAGACAAGAGTATTTTAGAGAATAAAAAATTAAAATTGATGCCAAGTGGATTTGAACAGCTGACCTGGCTGCATTGAATCACGCACTCCACCAACTACTCCATCAACCACTCACTGGAAAAGGTCAATATTAACACAGCCAATATTCTTAAACATAGTAAAATTGTACTTGCAAAGACGTTTTACGTGAAAAAAACTTCCACCACTGGGTATCGTACCAGGACTCTTGAAACAACAAGTGCCAAACTTACCCATCAAGCTATAGAGACATGTTGTTGATGCACAATCTAGTTTAGTACAAACTGACAATTGTTCTGCGATAGCTTTATGTTTACAAAAAAGCAGCTTTTTCAAGTGACCAGATGCTTTTTTGTGCTATGGCCAGACAAGCACACATTTCACAACTGTCAATGCAACATGCACTCCAGTTACTACATATACTCATGCTAACTTGGCTCCTCTCTTCTGACAATATTTTTTTTATGCGAAAAAGAAATCCCTACCTGGGAATCGAACCCGAACCTTGTCAACAGCAGGTCACAACGTTAACCATTAAGCCATCTAGCAATGTTGAATGTGGTTCATAAACAGATTAAGATAAAAAAGAAGATGGGATGGCCTACATACAAAAAACTATTTTGGTTTCGGACATCGCTAAATACTTATCGAATATTTTCAATTTTTTTCAGATTTGTTCAATTTGTCACCTGAATACAGTTTGTGCTAAAGTTTTGGGGGAGAAAAATTTTTCCGCGGTGAATACAGTAAATAACGAACACTTTCGTCACACATTGAAAACCGTGTGGGCTTTGACTCTTTTACCAAAGATCACAAGTTTGACCGGTGTCAATCTGAAAGACGATTATAATGCGATCGCAACCACGCAAAGTTTATGCAAATCGGAGTAACCGTTCTCGAGTTACGGTCGTTTTCAAGTTTGGAAGACCTCTTTTGAAAATGGAATAGCTGTGCTGGCGGTATTGCGAGAAACTTGTGGTCTGTACTTTTGGAAAGTTCAAGCATTGGGCTATGCTGCCTGATAAGTTACTTGTCGCTGAGTTGTTTCATTCTGGTCTCGGAAAGCATTGAAAAGTGCTCTTTCTGTTGATATTTTCAAATTTGAAAATGGAAAAACTTGAAATGGTTTTGTGCGATCGCTTTGAAGTTCAAAATGGTACATCGATACACTATGGCACATGTTTGTTCCAAACTTCAGCTGCTTCGGCCAGTTGGTTCTCTAACGGGAAGCTGTTTTATGCTAAAAACTGTGATTTTCACAAAAATCCAAGATGGCCGCTTCCGAACGACTTTTTAACATCGTGTCATGGTGTCGAATCAGAATGTTAGCAAAATGCACCATCTTTCAAAATTTCGTATTTTTTCGTCAATCGCGTCTGCGTCTTTTTGGTCATTTTGATGCGTTGAAAAACGATTTTTTGCCTGTTTTCGCACCTAAATTGTGATGTTCTGGAATGTTCTATAACTTTGTAAACCAACTTATTTTTTGTCCCGATGTCTATCAATCCTGTCGCAAAAATCTTTGTAGCTTTATCTATTACGGTTCTCGAGAAAACCTGGCAACAGTTCGGCAAGGTTTGCGCGAAAGAAGAAAAATAATAATAAAACCAGGCAGAACAATAGTATTTTAGATTCTCTAAAATACTAAAAATGACACAAAAAATATTTATTGGAACTATCAGTGAAATATATTTATCAGAAAAGTGAAAGTGAATTTTAGCTATTTAAGTCAAGCTATTCGATCAGCTAGTTTAAAGACTATTCTAACAGCATACTATTGAATTGTGTGACTTTTGGTTGTACTTATTCATATACTAACAGCAGTATTTAATGTGTTGATAGAAGCCTAGGTTGTCAAATCATTTACAATTTCCTTCACATTTTTGCAGTTGCCAGCTTTTTTCTATTTCCCCATCAAGTCGGTTTTGATTTCAATTTTTTTGGCCATTTCTAGCAATTCAATTATTGGGATTTTCAATCGTATCACAGGGTATTTGAAATAACACAACAAAAGGGGACTAGACTGATAATTCATACTCCAGGAGTCGCTAGAGTGACCAAATAACTTAGTTATTGTCCCCAAAAGAAGACAACAACAAATTTATATCAGAGTTATCTCCTGTAGAAAAGACAGCTTTGTAAAATACACTTTCTGTTGTAGGTATAACGCTTAACTACTTCTGGTAAAAACATTCCAAGTCAACAAGAACTTCTAAAGTTGTAAAAGCATATTTTTTAACTATAACAAAAGATTTGTCATCAATATTTAGAGATGAGTGTTTCAACTTTGGTTTTAACAATTTCTTTAGAGGCTTCAAAGACATCTGTTGGTATTTATTATAATAAAACAATATCAACATTTTATATGTATTTCAATTGCTCTACGAAGTTTCACGAGCTGTTTCCAGGACCAAATGACATTTGAGATAAACTGTCGCAGTCCCCATTGTGTTGTGACATTGAGAGTTGTCTCTCTTTGCACTTTCTACTTATGTGCAACCGGAAATGGCTGTCCGCTGTAATGTAAATGTCAATGTCAAGCAGACCCGATAATGACATCTCTCTTAAAAACACTTGAGACTATGTTGAAGGACAAGACATTAAATCTACCTGAAAAAAACGATTTATATTTATTTTTATCATTTTTTGTAATTATCAGTATTTATTTTTTATAGCTACTTGCTACAATAGTTTTTTTTGGTTTATCAAATTTATTTGTAATTATGATTTAGTGCTAATGATTACTATTATAATAGTTCATTTTTATTATTTCAGTTATTATTATAATAATTATTTCTGTTTATTGTATAATTATCATCACTAGCTACACGATATCATTTAAAATTTTTGGAAATTTGATTTGCAATGACCCTGTGAGCTCTGCGGATTGTCCATCCATATTGATCACACAGTTATAGCCTGTAATTCTCGTTTGAACATCACAGCTCTGTTGTGCATTGTGTTCTGCATTAAGCTGCTAACCCTTTAGTTCAGATGTGCATCGACGCACTTTATGCGGAGAGACAACTCCAGTGACAACCCTGTTAGAAAGTCTAAATAAGGGTACCATCCGTTTATTGTTAAATACGCTTCATTAGTTGCACTCGACTACCGATTGCATTAATAAAAAGAAAGACAACTATCAACCTGAACCAAACACTCGTAGTTAAGGAGTCTTTGTCACAATTGTAATTGCTTCCTGGTAGTGGAGTTTTGTCTGAGCCATTATTATCTCTTCTCCAATATTCGTTCAGGTCTCTTGTATCCATAGAAGTGCATGGACCTAGAGCGTACAGTGATTTTAATAGAAAATTTTGTGCTTCATTCAGAGCTGCAAGAAAGCGACATTGATCAAAAGTTTTTTCTACCAAAATTGTAATATGACCAATAATCAACCATTTCAGCACACGTTCTCAAGTATTGCTTAAGTGACAAACATGAAAAGATATAAAACAATTTCTCGTAGAAGAATAAAAACCTATTATAATTTACCTTCACATTGAGGAGGAGCTGACCAAGTACCGTCTGCCCTACAAGTAATTGTTAAGTTACTTCCATTCTTTAGTTGATGTCCTTCTATACACGTGTATGTGTATGAGTCGCCATAGACATATGTTGGACCTGGCACCACTGGTAGCGTGTTGTTTACGTTGGCTGGATCCGGACATCCCTCAACTGGAACTTGTACAAGAACCGAGTTATTTCATCCAAAGTGACAAAAACTTTACTTAGAAATCAAGTCATACCAGTTGAAACTGTTGCGCATTAATGTTGTATTAAATATTTTGTGTAGAGTAGGTGATAGCGTACATTCAGGAGATTGGAGGGGGGGTGTGTAGAGTAGGTGATAGCGTACATTCAGGAGATTCAGGGTGAGGCGTGTAGAGTAGGTGATAGTGTACATTCAGGAGATTGAGGGTGAGGTGTGTAGAGTAGGTGATAGCGTACATTCAGGAGATTCAGGGTGAGGCGTGTAGAGTAGGTGATAGCGTACACTCAGGAGATTGAGGGTGAGGCGTGTAGAGTAGGAGATAGCGTACATTCAGGAGATTGAGGGTGAGGTGTGTAGAGTAGGTGATAGCGTACACTCAGGAGATTGAGAGTGAGGTGTGTAGAGTAGGTGATAGTGTACATTCAGGAGATTGAGGGTGAGGTGTGTAGAGTAGGTGATAGCGTACATTCAGGAGATTGAGGGTGAGGTGTGTAGAGTAGGTGATAGCGTACAATCAGGAGATTGAGGGTGAGGTGTGTAGAGTAGGTGATAGTGTACATTCAGGAGATTGGAGGGGGGGTGTGTAGAGTAGGTGATAGTGTACATTCAGGAGATTGGAGGGGGGGTGTGTAGAGTAGGTGATAGTGTACATTCAGGAGAGTGAGAGTGAGGTGTGCAGAGTAGGTGATAGCGTACACTCAGGAGAGTGAGAGTGAGGTGTGTAGAGTGGGTGATAGCGTACATTCAGGAGAGTGAGAGTGAGGTGTGTAGAGTAGGTGATAGTGTACATTCAGGAGATTGAGGGTGAGGCGTGTAGAGTAGGTGATAGCGTACACTCAGGAGATTGAGGGTGAGTCGTGTAGAGTAGGTGATAGCGTACATTCAGGAGATTGGAGGGGGGGGTGTGTAGAGTAGGTGATAGCGTACATTCAGGAGATTGAGGGTGAGGTGTGTAGAGTAGGTGATAGTATACATTCAGGAGATTGAGGGTGAGGCGTGTAGAGTAGGTGATAGCGTAACATTCAGGAGATTGAGAGTGAGGTGTGTAGAGTAGGTGATAGCGTACACTCAGGAGATTGAGGGTGAGGCGTGTAGAGTAGGTGATAGCGTACACTCAGGAGATTGAGGGTGAGGTGTGTAGAATAGGTAATAGTGTACACTCAGGAGATTGGAGGGGGGGGTGTGTAGAGTAGGTGATAGCGTACATTCAGGAGATTGAGGGTGAGGTGTGTAGAGTATATGATAGCGTACATTCAGGAGATTGGAGGGGGGGGGTGTGTAGAGTAGGTGATAGTGTACACTCAGGAGATTGAGAGTGAGGCGTGCAGAGTAGGTAATAGTGTACATTCAGGAGATTGAGGGTGAGGTGTGTAGAGTAGGTGATAGCGTACATTCAGGAGATTGGAGGGGGGGGGGGGTGTGTAGAGTAGGTGATAGTGTACATTCAGGAGATTGAGAGTGAGGTGTGTAAAGTAGGTGATAGTGTACATTCAGGAGATTGAGGGTGAGGTGTGTAGAGTAGGTGATAGCGTACATTCAGGAGATTGGAGGGGGGGGGGGTGTGTAGAGTAGGTGATAGTGTACAATCAGGAGATTGAGAGTGAGGCGTGTAGAGTAGGTAATAGTGTACATTCAGGAGATTGAGGGTGAGGTGTGTAGAGTAGGTGATAGCGTACATTCAGGAGATTGGAGGGGGGGGGGTGTGTAGAGTAGGTGATAGTGTACATTCAGGAGATTGAGAGTGAGGTGTGTAAAGTAGGTGATAGTGTACATTCAGGAGATTGGAGGGGGGGGGGTGTGTAGAGTAGGTGATAGTGTACAATCAGGAGATTGAGAGTGAGGCGTGTAGAGTAGGTAATAGTGTACATTCAGGAGATTGAGGGTGAGGTGTGTAGAGTAGGTGATAGCGTACATTCAGGAGATTGGAGGGGGGGGGGGTGTGTAGAGTAGGTGATAGTGTACATTCAGGAGATTGAGAGTGAGGTGTGTAAAGTAGGTGATAGTGTACATTCAGGAGATTGGAGGGGGGGGGGGCGTGTAGAGTAGGTGATAGTGTACATTCAGGAGATTGGAGGGGGGGGGTGTGTAGAGTAGGTGATAGCGTACATTCAGGAGATTGAGGGTGAGGTGTGTAGAGTATATGATAGCGTACATTCAGGAGATTGGAGGGGGGGGGTGTGTAGAGTAGGTGATAGTGTACACTCAGGAGATTGAGAGTGAGGCGTGCAGAGTAGGTAATAGTGTACACTCAGGAGATTGAGAGTGAGGTGTGTAGAGTAAGTGATAGCGTACGCTCAGGAGATTGAGAGTGAGGTGTGTAGAGTAGGTGATAGCGTACATTCAGGAGATTGAGGGTGAGGCGTGTAGAGTAGGTGATAGCGTACGCTCAGGAGATTGAGGGTGAGGTGTGTAGAGTAGGTGATAGTGTACATTCAGGAGATTGAGGGTGAGTCGTGTAGAGTAGGTGATAGTGTACATTCAGGAGATTGGAGGGGGGGTGTGTAGAGTAGGTGATAGCGTACATTCAGGAGATTGAGGGTGAGGTGTGTAGAGTAGGAGATAGTGTACATTCAGGAGATTGAGGGTGAGGTGTGTAGAGTAGGTGATAGTGTACATTCAGGAGATTGAGGGTGAGGCGTGTAGAGTAGGTGATAGCGTACACTCAGGAGATTGGAGGGGGGGTGTGTAGAGTAGGTGATAGTGTACATTCAGGAGATTGAGAGTGAGGTGTGTAGAGTAGGTGATAGCGTACACTCAGGAGATTGGAGGGGGGGGGTGTGTAGAGTAGGTGATAGCGTACACTCAGGAGATTGGAGGGGGGGGGGTGTGTAGAGTAGGTGATAGCGTACATTCAGGAGTTTGAGGGTGAGGCGTGTAGAGTAGGTGATAGCGTACACTCAGGAGTTTGAGGGTGAGGCGTGTAGAGTAGGTAATAGTGTACACTCAGGAGATTGGAGGGGGGGAGGTGTGTAGAGTAGGTGATAGTGTACATTCAGGAGATTGGAGGGGGGAGGTGTGTAGAGTAGGTGATAGTGTACACTCAGGAGATTGAGGGTGAGGTGTGCAGAGTAGGTGATAGCGTACATTCAGGAGATTGAGGGTGAGGCGTGTAGAGTAGATAATAGTGTACATTCAGGAGATTGGAGGGGGGGAGGTGTGTAGAGTAGGTGATAGTGTACACTCAGGAGATTGAGGGTGAGGTGTGTAGAGTAGGTGATAGCGTACATTCAGGAGATTGAGAGTGAGGTGTGTAGAGTAGGTGATAGTGTACACTCAGGAGATTGGAGGGGGGGGAGGTGTGTAGAGTAGGTGATAGCGTACACTCAGGAGTTTGAGGGTGAGGTGTGTAGAGTAGGTGATAGCGTACATTCAGGAGATTGAGAGTGAGGTGTGTAGAGTAGGTAATAGTGTACACTCAGGAGATTGGAGGGGGGGAGGTGTGTAGAGTAGGTGATAGTGTACATTCAGGAGATTGGAGGGGGGGGGAGGTGTGTAGAGTAGGTGATAGTGTACACTCAGGAGATTGAGGGTGAGGTGTGTAGAGTAGGTGATAGCGTACATTCAGGAGATTGAGGGTGAGGCGTGTAGAGTAGGTAATAGTGTACATTCAGGAGATTGAGAGTGAGGTGTGTAGAGTAGGTGATAGCGTACACTCAGGAGATTGGAGGGGGGGGGGGTGTAGAGTAGGTGATAGCGTACACTCAGGAGATTGAGGGTGAGGCGTGTAGAGTAGGTAATAGCGTACATTCAGGAGATTGAGGGTGAGGCGTGTAGAGTAGGTAATAGTGTACATTCAGGAGATTGAGAGTGAGGAGTGTAGAGTAGGTGATAGCGTACATTCCGGAGATTGAGAGTGAGGTGTGTAGAGTAGGTGATAGCGTACGCTCAGGAGATTGAGAGTGAGGTGTGTAGAGTAGGTGATAGTGTACATTCAGGAGATTGAGGGTGAGGCGTGTAGAGTAGGTGATAGCGTACATTCCGGAGATTGAGAGTGAGGTGTGTAGAGTAGGTGATAGCGTACGCTCAGGAGATTGAGAGTGAGGCGTGTAGAGTAGGTGATAGCGTACACTCAGGAGATTGAGGGTGAGGCGTGTAGAGTAGGTGATAGTGTACACTCAGGAGATTGAGGGTGAGGCGTGTAGAGTAGGTGATAATGTACACTCAGGAGATTGAGGGTGAGGTGTGTAGAGTAGGTGATAGCGTACACTCAGGAGATTGAGAGTGAGGCGTGTAGAGTAGGTGATAGCGTACACTCAGGAGATTGAGGGTGAGGCGTGTAGAGTAGGTGATAGTGTACACTCAGGAGATTGAGGGTGAGGCGTGTAGAGTAGGTGATAATGTACACTCAGGAGATTGAGGGTGAGGTGGGTAGAGTAGGTGATAGCGTACACTCAGGAGATTGGAGGGGGGGGTGTGTAGAGTAGGTGATAGCGTACATTCAGGAGATTGAGGGTGAGGTGTGTAGAGTAGGTGATAGTGTACACTCAGGAGATTGGAGGGGGGGGGTGTGTAGAGTAGGTGATAGTGTACGTTCAGGAGATTGAGGGTGTAGAGTTTTGTTTCTTAATAAAAAAAAACTCTCACAGGGTTTAACTGCTAAATTTTATATATAGCATAACCCCTTAAGGAGTTGTACCGCTTGATTGGAATAGATACAATCCCAAAAACATTTCTTCTACTTAATGATCAGGAAGAAAACGGATCTGCAATATTTAGAATCAGGGAGCTTATTCAAACTTTTTAACTAATTTAGATTTCAAACCGCAACTAAAATATAATACATTACAAATATTCAAAAATATATCAGTAAGTAATTGTGACGCTCAAAGTGCATTATACTTTTCATTGGCATTTCTATGTCTAAACTGTCCAACTGTCTAAATTAATAAAACAAGGCAAGCAGAGATGTGTCACTTGATGTACCTGAGCAATTAGGTGGGCAATACAAAGCACCTGTGATATAGTACACACTCCTATTGTCGGATCTGTGGTAGTTTACCAAGGCAGACATTTGTAGACATAAATATCCATTGGATGTAGAATTATATCACCAAGTGTAGGAATTTTGTTGGTACCGTTTGCAGGTACATCACAAACTTTTACAGGAAAGGAAATTAAAAACAACTCCATGGAAGTTTTACAGAAAGAAAAAGGTAAAAACAGATTGTTATTGAATTTACGAAACTTTCTGTTTAGCAAGTAAAATTAGTCAACTTTTTGAACAGCATATAATCAAAATTTCTATTTTTCAACTGTCTAGTTTGGACTATGATTTAAAAATAAATAATTACCGCCAGACTATTTTCTTTGGTGTCATAGTTCTCTTTTACAGACATTATGTAACGCATTGTAATATCACACTCACGTGTACAGTTAGGTTGGGGTTGAGACCAACTACCATCATTTTGACACACTGTCCTGAGACTAAGTGCTGGAGCAGTGTATTCACAATTACATTCGTATGTAAAGCTATTCCCAGCTGCTATTTCCATGTTTTCAGGCACTTTCCTGGTCTCGATACCATCTTCGGGTGGTCCACAACGAATCTCTATTAAGTCAACCAAATGCGATATCTTTGTATCATTCTATGTTAACAATAGTTAACCAGTAAGCGTATTTTTTCAATTTGCAATGTTAACTTTCCTCTATTGAAAATTAGGATACTTTAATAACTTAATTGATAGATCATCCGGTGAAATTTATGTGACACAATCTTTGCTTGAACAAACTGAAAACATGGGTAGATTTGCTAGAAATAACAAAACTTTGGAGAATTAATCTAAAAACCATTTTTCGGTCACAAAATAAATTTAAGCTTTTATTATGAAAGCAACTTTGACATCGCAAAAAACTCCCTACTTGTTTGTCATAGACTAAAGCTGATTCCACCACGAGTTTACTGTCCGTTGAATAGAAACAAAGCTTTTATCTAAGCTAGCACACCGTTTTTATACACCTGATATTATTGTAGAACCACATGGTTGCAACTGTCGTGGATTTTAACAGCACCCTTGCCCTGCGCACACATGTTAGCCTAGAGGTGACGCTGATTGAGGTATTCAGTCAGACAGACCTCCCAAAGTGATGGTAGAGAGCACCAGCACTTCAGAAGAAGAAACGTTATCGGCCCTGCAGATACTATACCAGCCCTGCAGCTTTCCATACCTGCCCTGCAGATACTATACCAGCCCTGCAGATACTATACCTGCCCTGCAGATACTATACCAGCCCTGCAGATACTATACCAGCCCTGCAGATACTATACCAGCCCTGCAGCTTTCCATACCTGCCCTGCAGATACTATACCAGCCCTGCAGATACTATACCAGCCCTGCAGATACTATACCAGCCCTGCAGATACTATACCAGCCCTGCAGATACTATACCAGCCCTGCAGATACTATACCAGCCCTGCAGATACTATACCAGCCCTGCAGATACTATACCAGCCCTGCAGATACTATACCGGCCCTGCAGATACTATACCAGCCCTGCAGATACTATACCAGCCCTGCAGCTTTCCATACCGGCCCTGCAGATACTATACCTGCCCTGCAGCTTTCCATACCAGCCTTGCAGATACTATACCAGCCCTGCAGCTTTCCATACCGGCCCTGCAGTGACCTTTACCAACCCTGGAGTTACTGTTACCAGGCCAGCAACAAGATGGCCACCATAGTTAAAGCTCAAGAAGTAGCCTAAGTCACTTCATAAGAACAGATTCAAGACCTATCTACCTTTACATTTTATGTATAATGGACCTGAGGCTGCCAAATACAGAGAACTTTATTTGCAGTATTGTTCCTTGCCACTAGTCACATTGTATGTTCAATACTGTGTGCTTTTGTATGCATTCTGTTATGTTGATTGGTTATTTTCATTACCTGTAATGCTTATTGGTTGAACACATACTGATAGAATCAACTTCCTGCCACCAGCCTATAAAAGGCTAGTTCTCTGTATGCTTGTGCCACTCATCTCTTACTGCTACTGCTGTTAAGTCCTCTAGACAACTGCCTCCTTAGAGCATGGATATGTAGACAATAACTGTGGCTATCACTTAAACTTTGTCTAATTTGTCTGAGTCGTTAGCTCATTAGTTGTGATGTTATGAGCAACCTCTCCGTTGCATTCAGCAGGTCTGACCGACCCTGTGTTACCGCTTGGAGAGAAGTTTTGTTTGGATATGCCACGAGCTGACCACTGTGGAAAGCTGTTTGTTAGTGGACGGTAGTGAGAGCCCTACCGGCACGATCCACTTAAATGGTGGCAGCGGTGGAATAAACATTCTTTCCCACGCTGTGCTCCTCTTTATTGCTAACACCGGCCCTGACATCAGCAAGTCCTTTTACCTACCCACCCTGTATCTGTTTGAACAGGCTCAAAACTTTGATACCTACCTGGTAGTCGCCTAAACCGATCAATCAGCATTAGCTACCAGGATGTACAGTCTCACTCTGCCTGTAACATTGATACTGGCCCTTGCAATCAGCAGGCCTTGCTACTTACCAACCATGTAGTCATCTACACTGGTCAACAACCATTAGCTATCAGGGTGTAGACTCTTACTATGCCTGCAGCACTTATACTGGCCCAGTAACCAATGTACAAGCCAGCTACCAAGAGACACCAACCCTGCAAGCACACCGCAGGCCCTTTCTACTCACCCACCAACCCTGTACATCTTTGTCCAGCCCTGTGAAGGTTGTCACAACCCTGCATTCAAAGATACCGACCCAGTTTGCACCATTCAAGTTTTACTGCTGGTTGAACTGCTAGACACATTGACCCCGGCCCGGGGTACAGTTTATATCTCCACTAACTAAGATAGAGTTGAGTAGCTCTTCTATACAGTAAACTATGGCCAATCAGAGGGCCTGTAGCATGGTTAGAACACCTGATCCAGAGACTGGTGTACTAGGTCGCTTGACAAAACCATTACAAGCTATCATGCCACCAACTCCTAGCAATGCTCACACACCGTTTAAAGCTCCCAAGTATGAGGGGACAGGTGATGTGGAATATTTTATTTCATGGTTTGTGAAAGTGGCAGAAGCCAATGAGTGGCCTGAAAATATAGCCATTCGGCACCTACGTGAAGTGCTGTGTGGCAGTGCACTAGAGTATGGGAAGCCAGCACACCACAAAGAAATCTTTGCAGCCTTGAGAGCTCGTTTCAGGCTGTCGCAAGGTAAACTATTTCCCAACTGACCAGTCTGCGCAGACAATATAAAACTACCCTCCAAAAGCATGCGAGTGAGGTCAAGCGGCTGGTGCGTGTAGCATACGCCGATCTCCCCCTAGACCAATGCAGCAAACGATGTTAGACACATTCAGCACTACTATTGGTAATGACTATTTACATGGCGTTTCCAGGCCTTGCATTTTTGCAACAGCGGGCAACGAATGTCTTCAAGTCAAAACAACTCCTGAGGAGAGCTCTAACGGCGTGAAAACTATAGATGACAAGACAGACGGCAAAGAAGAATGGAGAGGACCTACCACGAGAGGCTTCTCTACAACAGCTCCTGCAGGTCCCATCAACCCTGCGTTACCCCTTGGAGACAGGCGTTGTTTGGCTGTGCCTCGAGCTGCGTGCTGAGGTCAGCTGTTCGTTAGTGGATGGTAGTGAGAACCTTCCCGTCACAATCCACTTTACGACTTACAGCATCCCGTATTACCAAGGAACATTATGAACATATTAGAACCAAAATCACAAAAGAAGGATGTCTCTCAATTTTTATGAGCAAGGAGCGACATTATTTTTGTTTTTAATCAACATATTTCCAATCTTTTTGTTTAAGCGTATCAAAAATTAGGATTTGCTGAAAGCTTTTAGATATCCAAATTTTATATAAAAATTTTTGATAAAAATATTGATGGCTTTGTATTTTCACATTATTACATAAATATATTATTCCGCTGTGTATTCATGACCAATGGGGATAGTGGCGGTCTCTCTCAATCGGTTCAGTTATCCCCGTTACAAATAGATGCAGAATCAATACTTACGCTCACAAAATGGTGGAGGTGCTGACCATCTTCTGCCTGTGCATGTAATAGTTGCTGTAGTCTTTGTATTATTGTTTTGACCACCAATTCTGTATCCTGTATTCTTACATTCGTATGTGACAACATCATTTTTCTATATAAAGATATTGAAGATCTCTATGTTTTTTTTATAAGAGAAAAACTGTTTTCAGCTTCCGTATTGAATAGGGAAGCAGTTTTTCTCCAGCAAATGATTGGCATCAAGAAAAACTGCGTCAAACATTGAAAGCATTGGCTGTAACAAGTACTTTTGGTTGTTGAGTTAGGTAGGGAACAAAACATTAGTTTCAAATATTACCGGATTGAATAATAAAAAATAATTTCAATTTCGCGTATAAAAATAATCAGCGAAAATAAATTCTTCTGCCAACAAATGTTTACAAATAAAAGTGTGACCTGTTTAATTTAGCTAGTCCGCTATAAATACTTTATTTATATGAAACTATCAGAACAACACTTGCAATGGACGTTTTTGGTCAACCATAGCCAACCTACTGACATAAGAGATATATGTCTTAAATATTATGTAATTTGCATCAACACTTCATTGCTACCTACTGGAAATAAATTGAATCAAATTGATAGCCTATTTATTTTTTACGACAAAGGATTGTTTGTATTCCATTGAAATTTAACAAGAATATCATTTTTTGATGAATATTCTAACATATAAAGTGAAAAAATTATTCGGAAAATAATTTTTTTTTATTAAATGTGGTTATGTCTCTAATAAAAAATTCAATTAAACAATCAATAAGTAATTAATTGGTTTACTAAATTTTTTTAGCCACATAATCATGTATATTTTTATATTTTTCATTTCAAATTACTCATCCTAATTTACATATAGTTTTAAATCCATGCATATTCCCATCGAGCATTCTTTATGCCAATAAAATCTTGGCAAGCAAAGCAAATAAGTTGTCATCAAATGTTAATGTGAAATTGAGAAAAGCAGCTTTAACAATTTGGAAAAGAAAGTTATTTTTTGTTGCTTCATACCTGATATTTCTTCATTCTTGGTATTGGCCCTCTGACAAGGTCGTAACCAATTACCTTCTTGCAGATAGCGCTAACTTGCCAGATCTCCAGTAGGAGTAACAATGTCACCACCGCTGCTGCTATTGTTTTCATCTGTAAGTAATCTCATGGTTATATACACATTTTATTTACATACTTTTTTAATAAATCGCAATCCAACTTTTTTACTAACTATATCTATGTACCAAGTAGAGGCATCAGAGAAACATTATCACAGTAACAAGTACAGTAAAGTAGATACACAAACCTTGTACGTCGTTGCAGAAAAGTTGAGACTCCAATGTAAATTCTGGGGCGCATCAGTCTTTATATACCCTAATAATCATGTTTGTCAGCGTGACCAATTGTCAGCGTTAAATGTTCCAGCGTCACTTCATGCTATGTTCGCAAAACATTGAAGCTTGACTGAGAACTAAATTTACTGACTTATTCGAAAAGATTGAACCAAAAGTGTGAAAATCTTTCGTCAATATATATATAATGATCTATTTTCAAACAAACTGATCAATTTTTTTGATAAAACAGTGAATTAAACAGCTTGTATATGGGAAAATGCATTGGAAGTTTTCTTCTCCACATTCGTGGGTGGAGACTCATTATAGCCAAAGCTCCTTACATTTCAGACTGTGGTCCTTTGTTATTATTATTGCTCTGAGATCACTTGGTGGTGATATCTTAACCTCAGATCAATGCTGGCTCAATTAATTAGCAGTGAGTGCAGTGAATGCGCCATTCTTGTAGGTGTTGATTGCTGCTGCTATGCTATGGGCTATTCATTCACAATACTGCACTTATTGACTTACCGAATGTAAACATTGCAATAGCTTATTCACCAAAGAAATATCTCATTCAACTTCTTGTCAACTTTTGATGCTGCATTTGATTACATTGTTTGTTACATATTGCTGCCGAGTGAATTTATGTACTGCTGTTGCCAGTATCATGATGAAAACTTCACTAAAGCCTGGTTCACATACATCGTAGATGGATCGCAAGTGATCGCGGATCCCTCGTGCGACAGATCCGCGATACATGTTCACATAAACTTGACAAACCACGATCGCAAGAAGTATAATCACTCTCTTGACTGGGAGGTAATAAAATCTCGAAACATGTCTTCGCTGACCAACGACTATATACATACTAAATGAATTATCGTTGTTCAATTTACACCAAATAGTTTATTATTTTTAACAGATATAAAATTTTTTTGCATTTTTGCTGATATTATCATTAAATGTTATTCCATATTTTTTAATTAAATTTTTAACTGTTGTTCAATGGTGCATTATCATTTTATTACCATCTCTTAATATAAAATTTTGAATCTCAATTTATAATAATATGCTAATTATGCTATTATATAAAAATTGAAAGAAAATTTATATATTTATACATTTAAATCAACTATCACAATGTTTCACTCAGAAAATTAATAATAAATAATGAGCAATATTTATAATTAAACAATAATAATTTTATTATTTATTATAATTCTTTAATGGCAGTCATTTTTACATGAGCAACCTTGACCTGAATGTGGTTTTTGAAAAAGAAAGTACGAAAATTTACTCTCTATCGTACGACGGCCGCACGAAAGTTTGTTCAGCTGAACTTTTCTACGAGCCTCTACGACGTTGTACGAGCCACAGGAAATTCAGGTTCACATACATCGCAGATGGCTCGCAAGTTATCGCGGATCCCTCGTGCGAGCCATCTACGATGTATGTGAACCAGGCTTAAGAGTGAATTTGGTTTTGTTATCAGCATAAAAACCTTAGCCTTACAATTTCCCCAATTTCTCACACAGCTGCACATAATTTCTCACACAACTGCACATAATTTCTCACACAACTGCACATAATTTCTCACACAACTGCACATAATTTCTCACACAACTGCACATAATTTCTCACACAACTGCACATAATATCTCACACAACTGCATATAACTTACGCTCACAGCAATCATTAATAATATAATGTGTGTCATCTGCATTCATAGCCAGCTTCATGCCAGCACCAACAGACAAATGTGTATTTGGTGCACTCAAAGTCAGTCACTGTATGTACTACCCACAAGGAAACAATATTAAAGTTTGTGATAAATGACAATTATATGTATATGGAGACAAGACTAAGCTCAGTTTGTCAGCACTAAGCCATAAAATGTTGATGAGTTAAATAAATGCCAACTTGTAACTTGTGTTAAATTGCTGTTAAATCAAAACTCTCTTTGCAACTTTGCAACCTTTTAGTATTTATTGCCTGTTCAGGATAGGGATTTTAGGAAGTTTGATAGATATACTGTATTGCAGTAAAATGTCTTCTATTGCTCTTGATGTAGGCATCTCTATCAATACCTTCGAGCATATATGGATATTCTTTCACAATATCTTGATAGTGCTCAAAGCTTTGGCTGTCACAGTACAACATTACTTGTGCAAAGCTGCAAAAAACTTCCTTTTCCTACCCATTCCAAGGAATGCAGCCAAAACATTTAGTGTAGAACAAGCTTTGTCAGAATTCTAATCAACAATACACTCTGGCAGCATTGACTGCCATTTACAAGAGCTGACGTTGATTGTGCAATGCAGCTGGAGGAAAAATGTTGTGATCTGTATCATTATACATATATTCAACAAGAAATTTCAATAATTTAGCAGGAAATTGAATCATATAATATCATAAGATGTGTATTTTAAATAAAAACTGACATTGTTATCATAACTGTTCAAATGAACAACTTATGAAGTGCAAACATTCTTCCAGTATTCAAAAAGCTGTGGTCAGCATCATTGCTCCATAAGACCAATGCGGGAGATTTGAATCAGAGTGCATTATTAATTGCTCGTGTATAGGGGGGGGGGGGGGGGGGGGGGGGGTATTATGTCACTCAAGCTCAGCACTAGTGAATGAGTTTTTTGAACACAAAAATATGCTTATAAAATCATCAATAACTTTAAAATTATGCCTTGGATCAGATGTTGCAGTATGACACAGTTACCAAAAAACGCACTGCCAGTAATAGGATTACATTTAAGCTTGCACTCCAAGCTGCCACAAGTGAGATGAATCAGTATCATCAGTGCTGACCCACTCGATAATGGTAATTTGAAACAACTGTGATTTGTTACATTGGTGGAATTAAGGTCAAGAAAAATAACACAATTTCATGTTCAGAGACATCACTGAAACAGGGTGAGCATGAAAGAAAAAAAATTTAGCCTCCGGCTATGACGTTGCTCGGTGTAAATAAAAGCCCACAAACTACCTCGCAGGTATTAATTATTGGCAACCAGTAGCTCAGCTGTTTGGATGCAATGTTTGATTCATTGCAGCAGGTATGAAATAAACAGATAACACCTTTCTCAATCAGTTTTTCGCAATGGAAATGTGAATTTAACCTCACTGAAATCATGGAGTTCCAGTATTAACAATTTTATTCAGATGTCTTTAAATTCATGTGATTTTAATTAGTGTGTATTTTCAATGTAGCCAAACTTCAGTGACTTGCTTTCACTAACATTTTAATCAATTTTACACTCATTGCTAGCATCATTAATGGTTCGGTTTCAGTTAGCTTATTCTCAATTAATAATGGCGTCGGAAAAAGGAATTTTTAACTCTCGACGACGTAACAAGTTTGATGTAGATTCAGCATTTTAGCGTGCCTGCGTCTATGAATGTCACAACACATAACCTGACTATGTAGTTCAGGATTTATACACAGATTCGGTACAGGCATTAAGGATTGGTCAAAGAAAATTTATCAAAAACCTGGAGGATTCAAAGTTTCAGTCGTTAAATGTGATATGAAAGCGCAATAAACTAACTTTGGATTGCTGATGCGATGCCTAAGTTTCATTCCCCCATGTCTAATATTGTGAAGTTATTTTAGTGCCCAGTCTATGATTTTGGCAGCAATAAATCACAATTATTTGGTCACGATTGTCAATCATAAAATCATTTACATTTTGCCTTCGTGGGGGCTCAACATAGACGAGCTTCCACTTAGAAGTAGTTTAAATAATATAAACTGGGCGGAGTTAGTGGCGCTTCGCTATCAAACACCCACACCACAAGTGATCCCGGATCCCTCGTGCGAGCCATCTGAGATGTATGTGAACCAGGCTTAACTTGCATGCACTGGTTCTCATAGTATAATCCAGCAGGAGGAAAAATCTTACAAACAAGCTGCAATGCTTAAAGGGCTAGACAAAGTTTCAATAAAAATTTCCATATGTTAAGAATATTATATTAATTATACTACAAAATGTGCATTTCAATGAAAAAAATGGCATTGTCATCATAATTGTACAGCAATACAGCTTATGAAGTGCGAACATTTCTTCCAGTATGCAAATAGCTGTGGTTATTATCATTGGGAAGGCAAGTGCGGGAGATTTTAATCCCAGTGCATAATGAACTCCTTTGTTTGTGTGGCATTGCGTCTCTCAGGCTAAGCAGTTGTGCATTAAGATGGTGTTCTTGGATAAAAAATTGTGCATATAAATCTGTCAATAACTTTAAAACTATGGCTTTAATCAGTGTAAAGCTTCAGAAAGCTGATGTCATGAATCTGTTAAAGATCATTACAGTTGAATATCTGTTGTTTAGTGAGAAAAGTTGTGTAAAAGGCTGTTTAAAGTTAGCACCACAAAAACTCAATCGCTGAATTTCTAATGCTAGTTCCAGGAAGCACAGAAAAACCTATTTAAGTTTGGACAAAACACAGAACATATCCAAAAATGAAACGAATCGGACAATCAGAACATACCGTAAATACGTGGAGATTATTTTTGAATATTTTGTGTTAAAACACCGACTGCTGGCATGCATTTTTTGTTCATACAATATATTGTGTTGTAATGCATAACAATATGGTAATGACCAGAGAAGCCAAATTAAAATAGAGAAAATTTATTTTACCGGAACTTTGCCCAATAAGGAAAATAAAAACAAACACTGACGTGCTGAAAAATCAAATGTAGCGATTTTGCTACAGATTGTAAAATGTTTTATATAGATTAGGAAATAAAAAATGGCCGAGTACAATATCAGACTTTTTGTTACTGTTTTCTAAGCTCTCTTGAGTGAGGAAATTTTTTTTAGAAAATATTTTAAGATTTCAGCTAAATTTCAACGATATTTTATGCCATTGAATGTAGCCTGACTAGTATCGGGAAATTACTAATTTTTTCACTATTCTGAAAGTTGTCTGCTATCTACCCAAATCATTCTATTTTATGCATGCTTTAGCATCCGTTGGCATTGCATCTAACTTGTATTTCTGGCCACCTGTTGTTGCTGTTTTTATGAAACTTCGGTATAATTTCACTAAAAAAATATTAGGATGATTTGTAAAATGAAAGGTTTTCAAATGTACACAATTTAATGTTATAATCAGATTACAAAAATTTTTAAAAAAATTCTGAAAAATTCGCAATGTATTCAATAATTTTTTAATTGAAAAATTGCTTTCAATTTCTTCTAAATCTAACAATACAATATGGTCAAAAGATTTTGCAAACATATGGTCAACAAAATAGTTTCGATTGTTGGAGATTTGAGGCTTAGCCTGCATATGTATTAGCTCACACTGTAAACTGTTGTCTGTATAAAATCATAAAATGATATAAAAATATATTACAAGCAGAAGACAGTAACGCAAAGAGATTTCAGACTAAAGTAATAGGCAGAAACTAGAAAAATATTTGCAATATTTAGCATATTCCATTGTCGTCAACAATCAGTTGTACGTGTCTGTTTGTAATATCTCTCAAGATAGTTGCTCTGAGCAGTAGTCTAAATAGCTCTGGAACCCCTGGCAGCAGCATTTGTAGATGGTACTCCTCAATATCCAAGGGTGAAGGTTAGCGCACGCATAGCAATCTATGTTTTCTGCAGTGTATGCGCCTGCAGTGCAGTGCGCAAAGTTAGGGCTGAAGCTTTGGGTGGCTCTAGCTAACGTTGTTAGTAGCAACAGCACAACTATGGTCTGCGTTCTGAAACACATCTGCAAGAAAAAAATCAGTTACTTAATAATATTTTTTAACAATGTTTTCACTTCTAATTTTTGGCGTATAAATCAAAAATCAAACATTTCTACCCAAACCCAATAGATTTCATCAGCTGAAACTGTTCAAAATTGAACTAGTAAAAATTCATGTATTTATATATTGTAAACAAGCTTTGAATTAATTTTATTTCACCGATAACAAAGTGGTTAGTCCTATAAATTAACTGCAAGCAAAAATAAAAACTAATAAACTACGAAAAAAACTTGATGAAAAGAACTTAAAAACACCTGTAAAACATTGGTGACTGAATTTATCAGGTAGCTGCAACTTTGCTTCATATAATATTATTATTATGTTATGCAAGTTTTGATTTTTTAATTTTTTATCAAGTTTGAGTGAAAATAGACCAAACCCAAATTATGCTGATTCATCTCACTTTAGATAAAGTTAATGAATTGTTCCAAAGCTTATAAGACTCATCTCTAGGGTTGCCCTGGAGACACAGCTATACAAAAAAACAATTACTGGAATGATTCAAGTACACATATGGCTTTATTGGATGAAAAATAATCTAGTTTCTCAGCTGCTAAATATGAAAATGAAGTCTCTAGTCTACATGCACTACATTACAAGTTTATTGTTATATGTAACGTATTGAGAACTAGTTCTAGGTTCCTACCTTCAATTTTATTCTTCTTCCTTTTGTCAGTCAGAAAAACTTCGGTCTCTGTAGAGATGATGTAACACACTGATTTCACAAACTGGTGTACAGCTATGAAATATCTGCACTTATCACAAAATCAAAGCGTATAGAGGAAGCGACAATGGCCCTTGAAAACCTTCAAGTCCTTGAAAGAATGGCGCCTGTCGTACCATTTACTAGTTTTTGATCTCAATAAAACTTTACGATGACTAAATAAATCGTGTTGCAAGAATAGTATTCACTCTATTACACTGTATTAATGCAAAAAATATTTAGAATTATTGATAAATTCGTATGTATTTAACAAAGAAGCTCAGTGGGATTAAAACTCAAGTTGTTGGCAGGACAACAAAAATAAAAATGAAGCAGCAAATTATGTTTATGCCAATAAGGTTGGGTCTTATCTCACAATTTTCTCACACGCTCATTGCCAGGAGTGATGAAATGAAGCTCCCTGGACAAAGTACGTACAATGGAGTCATCAAGAGACTAGTAGAAGCACTTGAAAGCAAGTCCAAGTAGCACTTGTGATTGTATAAACTCATAAAATAACTCATCCAATATACTTGGAAAATTGGGAGAGTCATGCTCCGAATGTTGATTTAGGAATCGTGTCCTCATTTCATGGTACTTATTTTAAAACCATGTTTGCCAACGGACGAGTGAGCACGATAAGTTGGCAATCATCCAAAATCTTTGAATTGTGTAAACATTGTTTCAAAATGTTTATTTCAATCAACTTTGCTGAACTTTCCAGCTGACTTGGCAAAAAAGCAAACTTGTATTAATTTGTAGTTGTATAAGTAGTTTACTGAAGTTTATCATGCGTAACACTACATCACATTGTGAGAAACAAACAAACAAACAAACATCGTGGAGAGAAGCTTAGTAAGAAAAACGCACAAGTGTTATTGAACGCTTGACCAAAAAGTTTATTAAAGTTCAACAATATGAAAGGGATGTTTACAATTGCATGTGAGCGATACAATTAAAACCACAAACCACAACTGTATTGCGAGCACAAAATTTCAATACATAGTTACGTGAATTGAAAAAATAATTAACTTTTTAAGACACTATTTTTTTTGCTTTCGATAATTCATTTTCTGTAACAATACAATGTCACCATAAAACACTGACAGTAATACAAAATAATACATATAATGTATGACCAGGGACAGAACAACGACTACAAATAGTAACAGTTAACAGTACATACAACTGCTACAATACAGTTATTAGCTAGCTGGCCAAAAATTTATACCGAAGAGAATTTAATCTTTTATATTACCACTTAAAATTTAATCAAAAAAATCATGTTTATAATTTAAATGGGACCCTAACAAAACAAAATTTATGCACTCTGAGTGAAAATAAGAATAATGGGTTTTAACAGCGAGCAGGAAGGTATCGTGTGCTAAATATAAATACTAGTATGTAGACAAAGATATGACTATGCTTGGTACAGAGGCTAAACTAACGCAATGACCTATATAGTAAGCTAGCTTCATAAACCACCAGTTTTTACAAGCTTTGGTCGGTCCACAAAGTCATCTCCATAAGCGTAGATGGTGGCAAGAGATAAGAAACTGGCTCCGCCCCAAAACAGGAAAGAACCTAATTGCTCCGCCCAAGTCTCGGAAGGGAGCAATGCCGTAAAGGTGAGCATGGAGAAAGCTACGAGGAAGACCACAGGCAGCTAAAACAGTAACAAAGAGTAAATAGTGGTTGCGAGCTATGCGCAGCGAGAAAGTGAAAAGTTGTGGTAACCAATGCCCATGTCTATGCTACACTTTGACACTCGACATGAGCCGTTATGAGAAAAAGTTAAGCTTTGGCCACACACAGACCATTTAGTGGCATGTAGAAGCCGAAAATTAATAAATCATTTCATTTTTCGTCAGTTCATCAACGTCAGTTCATCAACGAACATGTTGGTCTACACTCCTTAGTGAGTAGAAGATACCTTCATGATTGGTCAATTTCTGTTTGTTACATAACCAACCATTTGTTACATAACCAACTATTTGACATGAGTATTTGCCAAAACAATATTTTTAAATCAATTTTTACCGCTTCACAGCACATAAAAGAGTCACAAACGACATGCCTACGAATCCATCCGCCTGAAAACGAAACATCGGTGTGTTTAGCCCAGTCTTTAGGGTTACAACCAGCCAAGCATACAGCAATTTCATAGATGAATAATAGAAGAAAACTTGATTCATCTACGACTCCCTAAATAATAAATTGAACCAGAAAACTAATTTACAAGCTATCCCATTAATAAACTTTGGCCAATCAGCCGCCAGTTATAACTTGTATGGTTGATAGTTACTTTCCATTCACAATGTTAAAGAACTTCAAGTATGAAATAAGTGGATATGTTAATCGCCGATGTAAAGCTTTATGGGTTTATGTGTAAAAAATACATCAACATGAGCAGCGGGTTTGGATGTAGACATTACAGGTCAAGAAGAAAGGTGTTTGGGTGTTCGGTCTATTCACTGCGCTATTACAAAAGTAGCGCAGTGGCATTGTAGCTGGTATAATCTAATCAGCTCTGATCAACTCAAGAGATTGGTTTCAAATTATATTCAAATGTTTTCAAAGTGTTATAAGCTTTAGAAACTATTTACTCAGTATGTAAAATATGTGTGAGACTACTCTATAACCCTGGCAAAGTATTCACCGATGTTAAAAGATGAACAGCATAGACACCATAGACATCATAGACACCATAGACAGCATAGACAGCATAGACATCATAGACATCATAGACACCATAGACAGCATAGACACCATAGACACCATAGACATCATAGACACCATAGAAGGCATAGACACCATAGACAGCATAGACATCATAGACACCATAGACACCATAAACAGCATAGACATCATAGACACCATAGACAGCATAGACACCATTGTTAAGAGAAACTGACATTTCAGTCTCACATTATCCAGTAACATTATTCTCATACTCGAGGTGCGTGCAGATGCTAGCAATACAAGTAATTTTGTGAACATGATATTTTTGCTACAATAGAACATCGTTTTTTTAATAACTACGTGTTGGTGAAACCTTAGGGTTAGTTTCTCCTACAGCGGACTGGTGGTCTCCGATAAAAACATGTAGCATACGGTACACTACACACTTCATACAATCAACATACGGTACACTACACACTTCATACAATCAACATACGATACACTACACACTTCATACAATCAACATACGGTACGCTACACACTTCACACAATCAACAGATACAACTTACAATATAAAACTTGAGATCTCTATCTGTATTCAAAGGGCAAGGTAAAACTGTACCTTCCTGCTCATCTACTATGTAATTACCTGCAAGAGTAACACAGAATGAGCAAATTAAATATGAATTATTGCACTGGAAGGTTTGACTGTACATGAAACAGGGTTGACTGTACATGAAACAGGGTTGACTGTATATGAAAAGGGGATTAACTGTACATGATAAGAGTTTTGACTGTACATGATAAGAGGTTTAACTGTATGATAAAGTGCAGCTTTGACTCGACTATAAAAGTACAAGCATAATGTGAAACAACTAACCCAAATAGAGATCAACAGAATCTTGCCTAAAGCCATCACTGAAGTTATTCCTGTAATATCTGACCATTGAATTCCAACCATCCTTTATCAGCCCAAACTTAGTTCTCTGCCCAGTTCTGTAAAATATGGCCATTAATAAATGAGTGTAGTTACTATATTACATAACTACTTAGTGAGTGGGTGTAGTACTATATTATATAACAACTTAGTGAGTGAGTGTAGTGACTATATTATATAACTACTTAGTGAGTGGGTGTAGTGACTATATTATATAACTACTTAGTGAGTGAGTGTAGTACTATATTATATAACTACTTAGTGAGTGAGTGTAGTACTATATTATGTAACTACTTAGTGAGTGAGTGTAGTACTATATTATATAACTACTTAGTGAGTGAGTGTAGTACTATATTATATAACTACTTAGTGAGTGAGTGTAGTACTATATTATATAACTACTTAGTGAGTGAGTGTAGTGACTATATTATATAACTACTTAGTGAGTGGGTGTAGTACTATATTATATAACTACTTAGTGAGTGGGTGTAGTACTATATTATATAACTACTTAGTGAGTGGGTGTAGTACTATATTATATAACTACTTAGTGAGTGAGTGTAGTTACTATATTATATAACTACTTAGTGAGTGAGTGTAGTACTATATTATATAACTACTTAGTGAGTGAGTGTAGTACTATATTATGCAACTACTTAGTGAGTGAGTGTAGTACTATATTATATAACTACTTAGTGAGTGGGTGTAGTACTATATTATATAACTACTTAGTGAGTGAGTGTAGTACTATATTATATAACTACTTAGTGAGTGAGTGTAGTACTATATTATATAACTACTTAGTGAGTGAGTGTAGTACTATATTATATAACTACTTAGTGAGTGAGTGTAGTGACTATATTATATAACTACTTAGTGAGTGGGTGTAGTACTATATTATATAACTACTTAGTGAGTGGGTGTAGTACTATATTATATAACTACTTAGTGAGTGGGTGTAGTACTATATTATATAACTACTTAGTGAGTGAGTGTAGTTACTATATTATATAACTACTTAGTGAGTGAGTGTAGTACTATATTATATAACTACTTAGTGAGTGAGTGTAGTACTATATTATGTAACTACTTAGTGAGTGAGTGTAGTACTATATTATATAACTACTTAGTGAGTGGGTGTAGTACTATATTATATAACTACTTAGTGAGTGAGTGTAGTACTATATTATATAACTACTTAGTGAGTGAGTGTAGTACTATATTATATAACTACTTAGTGAGTGAGTGTAGTACTATATTATATAACTACTTAGTGAGTGAGTGTAGTACTATATTATATAACTACTTAGTGAATGGGTGTAGTACTATATTATATAATTACTTAGTGAGTGTAGTACTATATTATATAACTACTTAGTGAGTGAGTGTAGAACTACATTATATAACTACTTAGTGAATGGGTGTAGTACTATATTATATAATTACTTAGTGAGTGAGTGTAGTACTATATTATATAACTACTTAGTGAGTGAGTGTAGTACTATATTATATAACTACTTAGTGAGTGAGTGTAGTACTATATTATATAACTACTTAGTGAGTGGGTGTAGTACTATATTATATAACTACTTAGTGAGTGAGTGTAGTACTATATTATATAACTACTTAGTGAGTGTAGTACTATATTATATAAATACTTAGTGAGTGAGTGTAGTACTATATTATATAACTACTTAGTGAGTGAGTGTAGTACTATATTATATAACTACTTAGTGAGTGGGTGTAGTACTATATTATATAACTACTTAGTGAGTGGGTGTAGTACTATATTATATAACTACTTAGTGAGTGAGTGTAGTACTATATTATATAACTACTTAGTGAGTGAGTGTAGTACTATATTATATAAATACTTAGTGAGTGGGTGTAGTACTATATTATATAACTACTTAGTGAGTGAGTGTAGTACTATATTATATAACTACTTAGTGAGTGAGTGTAGTACTATATTATATAACTACTTAGTGAGTGGGTGTAGTACTATATTATATAACTACTTAGTGAGTGAGTGTAGTACTATATTATATAACTACTTAGTGAATGGGTGTAGTACTATATTATATAATTACTTAGTGAGTGAGTGTTGTACTATATTATATAACTACTTAGTGAGTGGGTGTAGTACTATATTATATAACTACTTAGTGAGTGAGTGTAGTACTATATTATATAACTACTTAGTGAGTGAGTGTAGTGCTATATTATATAACTACTTAGTGAGTGAGTGTAGTACTATACTATATAACTACTTAGTGAGTGAGTGTAGTACTATATTATATAACTACTTAGTGAGTGTAGTACTATATTATATAACTACTTAGTGAGTGAGTGTAGTACTATATTATATAACTACTTAGTGAGTGAGTGTAGTACTATATTATATACCTACTTAGTGAGTGTAGTACTATATTATATAACTACTTAGTGAGTGAGTGTAGTACTATATTATATAACTACTTAGTGAGTGAGTGTAGTACTATATTATATAACTACTTAGTGAGTGAGTGTAGTACTATATTATATACCTACTTAGTGAGTGTAGTACTATATTATATAAATACTTAGTGAGTGAGTGTAGTACTATATTATATAAATACTTAGTGAGTGGGTGTAGTACTATATTATATAACTACTTAGTGAGTGAGTGTAGTACTATATTATATAACTACTTAGTGAGTGAGTGTAGTAATATATTATATAACTACTTAGTGAGTGGGTGTAGTACTATATTATATAACTACTTAGTGAGTGAGTGTAGTACTATATTATATAACTACTTAGTGAATGGGTGTAGTACTATATTATATAATTACTTAGTGAGTGAGTGTAGTACTATATTATATAACTACTTAGTGAGTGGGTGTAGTACTATATTATATAACTACTTAGTGAGTGAGTGTAGTACTATATTATATAACTACTTAGTGAGTGAGTGTAGTACTATATTATATAACTACTTAGTGAGTGAGTGTAGTACTATATTACATAACTACTTAGTGAGTGAGTGTAGTACTATATTATATAACTACTTAGTGAGTGTAGTACTATATTATATAACTACTTAGTGAGTGAGTGTAGTACTATATTATATAACTACTTAGTGAGTGAGTGTAGTACTATATTATATACCTACTTAGTGAGTGTAGTACTATATTACATAACTACTTAGTGAGTGAGTGTAGTACTATATTATATAACTACTTAGTGAGTGAGTGTAGTACTATATTATATAACTACTTAGTGAGTGTAGTACTATATTACATAACTACTTAGTGAGTGAGTGTAGTACTATATTATATAACTACTTAGTGAGTGTAGTACTATATTACATAACTACTTAGTGAGTGAGTGTAGTACTATATTATATAACTACTTAGTGAGTGGGTGTAGTACTATATTATATAACTACTTAGTGAGTGGGTGTAGTACTATATTATATAACTACTTAGTGAGTGGGTGTAGTACTATATTATATAACTACTTAGTGAGTGGGTGTAGTACTATATTATATAACTACTTAGTGAGTGAGTGTAGTACTATATTATATAACTACTTAGTGAGTGTAGTACTATATTACATAACTACTTAGTGAGTGAGTGTAGTACTATATTATATAACTACTTAGTGAGTGTAGTACTATATTACATAACTACTTAGTGAGTGAGTGTAGTACTATATTATATAACTACTTAGTGGGTGTAGTACTATATTATATAACTACTTAGTGAGTGAGTGTAGTACTATATTATATAACTACTTAGTGAGTGTAGTACTATATTATATAACTACTTAGTGAGTGAGTGTAGAACTACATTATATAACTACTTAGTGAGTGAGTATAGTACTATATTATATAACTACTTAGTGAATGGGTGTAGTACTATATTATATAACTACTTAGTGAGTGAGTGTAGTACTATATTATATAACTACTTAGTGGGTGAGTGTAGTACTATATTATATAACTACTTAGTGAGTGAGTGTAGTACTATATTATATAACTACTTAGTGGGTGAGTGTAGTACTATATTATATAACTACTTAGTGAGTGAGTGTAGTACTATATTATATAACTACTTAGTGAGTGGGTGTAGTACTATATTATATAACTACTTAGTGAGTGTAGTACTATATTATATAACTACTTAGTGAGTGAGTGTAGTACTATATTATATAACTACTTAGTGGGTGAGTGTAGTACTATATTATATAACTACTTAGTGAGTGAGTGTAGTACTATATTATATAACTACTTAGTGAGTGAGTGTAGTACTATATTATATAACTACTTAGTGAGTGAGTGTAGTACTATATTATATAACTACTTTTAGAACGTGGTGGCCTGGAATATCTCAAGAAATTGTGAAAAACTGTAAGATTTGTCAGTTACACCAACTTAAATGGCGTGAGCCCCTCTAATTGACGATGCTTCCAGACAAACCATTACAATGTGTCACCACAGATAAATTTCATTGGAAAAAATGAGGACTATGTTATCGTAGTAGACTGTTACACTAGATATATGTAAGTCTCTAAATTCTCTAGCCCGTCAAGCACTGCCATTATCAACTCCTTTAAATCAATTTTCGCAAGACATGGAATACCAGAAATTGTGTCAGACCCTGCTATGCTAGCCAGGCGTACAAAAGATTTGTTACGGATTGTTTTGAGAGTATAAACAGTTCACCTCGATACCCACAAGCTAATGGAGAGGCCGAGAAGTATGTACAAACAGTCACAATCCTCATCAAAAAGGCAGGTAACCCGTACTTTGGGCTTCTCTGTATATCTGATACACAATGGATACTCTTCCTCTAAGAAGCTGATGGGCAGACGACTCCAGACAAACTTGCCAGTTGATAACCAAACTCTCATTCCAAACAAGCCTGATCACGATTTCATTGTGTAAAAAGAACACGACTACAAAACTATGATGAAACTTCCTACGGCACTTGCCACAACGCCAAAGACTTGAGCAAACTCCCTAAAGATGAACCAGTTTATATCCATGACCTAGACAGAAATGGTGGCGTTTCTAAAAACTTTGCCTGAAAGATCACATGTTATCACTAATGACACAGGAACTGCTCACATGAATAGACGTTCACTATCTGTTACACCACACGTTGGGCCAGCTGGCACAAGCTCACCATTGCTAGAAGTAAATCAGACACCAGATTAAACAACTGCACCGAGACCAGCATTGAGAAATCCGGCCAACACATCTGCTGGAGCATGTAGACCCTCCTCTCAAGTTTCCTGTCGCCTTGACCGCCTGGGTTATGATCGACTGGGTGGTTGACTCTAATGCAACAACTGGGTTAAAAATCATGCTGCTCATCTCAGTAGCCAATTCAATTAGAAATGCAAAACTGATAATTGCAAAAATATCTAAAAAAAAGCTTAAATGGCTTTAATTTGAAACAAATGTTGGTTCATTATACCTGGTAAAATCGGTCTTCAGCGCACCTGTACCGGCGTACTGCAGCGAGATATAGTCAGCGTTGTCTGCCCACACTGAAAGGAACAGATAAATATTGATTCCAATAGTGAACACTCGGTAGTTCAACAGAAAACAAATACTTAGTTCTGTACTAAAGGCATTACAGAAATGAACTGGCACTGAGCCAAGTCAAGAGCACCATGCAATCAGCTACTTGTGATTAATCTACTAACCATTCCTGAATACGTAGTCAAACGTAGACTGTGCCTCTATACTATCCCCTTCTAGAAGGATACCTAGCCGCACCAACTGCTGTTTGAGACACCTCTTAGCCAGCAGTCCCTGCACTACATTGGTTCTGTCCAGACAGTCCATGCAGTTAACTCTAAACACTCCCTTCTGCTGGCTCACTTCAGAGCCGGTCCTGTTCATGAAAAAGTACCTACAGGAAGAAAAATTTTGTTAACACACAAACAATTAGGGATAACTCAAACCCGGTGACGTTTTTTGGGATTTCAAGCATATCACTCCGAAAACTCAACAATATTGTCTACATGATACAACATCAGAGCAATTTCACACTAGACTTATTGTACCACAATACAGGTATTACTGTACCACAATACAAGTATTACTGTACTACAATACAGGTAGTAATGTACCACAATAAAGGTATCACTGTACCACAATACAGGTATCACTGTACCACAATACAGGTATTACTGTACCACAATACAGGTGTCACTGTACCACAATAAAGGTATCACTGTACCACAATACAGGTATCACTGTACCACAATACAGGTATTACTGTACCACAATACAGGTCTCACTGTACCACAATACAGGTATCACTGCACATACCCAAAGGTGTCCTGGTCTGCCTGAAGCTGGCCAATGAGCACGCTAAGTCTACCCCAGTTGGTTTGCCCGCACTCCTTATGGAAGTCAAAAGGCACGTATTTGATTTTATCGTTAGCTGACTTCCTCACATGCTGCTCCATTTCATAAGCTAGCCTGCCCTCAGACCCTGTCAGGTTCACCTTAACATACAGTATGCTAGATAAACAGCCGCAGTAATGCACGTGGTCCGAATTAATCTGTTACACTGGCTCAAAGACTTTAAAAACAGCAAAGAACACTGTTTGTTATAAAACATAAATAGCATGCTACGCAGTAACGTGTTCAAATATTATGAATAGTCCCTGAAACCAAAACTACCAATTAGGCAACACAGACCTCAGCAAAGCATAGCCATTGACATTGGTAATGCGATAAAACAATATTTTCCAGCTATCCAACAAAGCTTGATGTAGAATCGAACGCTGCTGACATAATTAATAAAACTAAATTTGGAAAGACTGAACCGGAGATATAAAATGGTGACTGTAACAGCTATATAAGCTGTCACATTTTTGTACTACCAAACAATTTCCCAGGAGCTAATGTTTGGTGAGTAAACCAAGAGTCAGCGAAACGCAAACTCAAGTGAGATAAACTACCAACTGCTGCCATCAGATAACAATAACCTCCTACTCACCAGGTTGACAAGCACCTGCGTACCATAGTTATATAGCTGTCCATTGAAATGGTCACTAAAGTGCTTTTGCTGAAAAGAGACAAGAACACCTGTTTGTTGTTGACTATGGTGGATCCAAAACTTTTATGTTTTGCTTTCTAAAGTATCGGAACGCTTCCATAAGTGATTTAATTTTCGCAAACCACCTGAATGTGTTGTCAAATAATCCATTCACTCTGAAAACGTAAGTTGATTTGCTTAGCCACATCATGACAGTATATCTTTCGTCACTTACGCTAGCAATTTTTTTGTTATGAAACAAAAATAATAAAAATTTCAATAAACTAAATGAAAAAATCATGATATGTAATTATTTAAGTTGTATCATCTTAAATAATTTATCAAAATTCTTCATTTTGCTGAATTTGGTTTTTGATAATAATAATTTAACCATATTTATATAGATTGGTTGAATTAGTAGAGAAATTTTCGATTTGGAATGATGATTTAGTGAAGAAATGAGTTTTATTTGATTTCAAGCTTTATTAAAAAGGAACAGAAATCTTTCAACATTAACTCATGATCATGGTATTTTTTGGACTAAAGATCATACATAGATAAAAACGCATTGCATATTTTTCTCTGATTATTTGTTTTTGTCTCTTGATCATCATGTCTATGATTGCCATTTTACATGAAAGTTATACAGACAATGACAGTGACTGTTTTTGGTTAAAAAAAACTTTCTCTTTGAAAACCGTTCAAATAACCTCTAAAATAGATGAAATAATCTCGAAACATTTCAGACTATTTCAAAATGGTTCACACAGCTTATAAAGAGCTCATATCATTTCTATAGCGCTCATCTAGTTTTGTTTGTCAAACTGTCTGAATCATTTCGAAAGCCCGTGGATGATTTGCAAAACTACCACGAAGTATGGAAAGTTTCACAGTCGTCATACAGAAACACAATTTTATTGCATGGAGTGTCGTGGCAGGTAAAGTCGATATGTATTTATAAAAATCACGGAGCCCATTCACCGCTCACAACTAATTTGAATGTAAAAAGTCTCCTTGCAAAGCGTCTCAACAATTTTAAGAGCATTCAGAGGCTTTTAAAAGCAAAATTGTGCAAGTTTTTATCATTGTTGGTCAATGATAATTTGATGAAATTGTATTAAAGCCACAACTTGATTACTGTATTATCACAGAACGATCAACCCCAATCTCCATGCTCACACCCACTCTATGCACCACCACATGATCACCACACCCACTTTCTAGACAACACAATAAAGGCTGCTCCACACGGCAACGAAACGAGGACGAAACGAACTGGCCGAAACGAAAAGTTTTTCGTTTCGGTGCATTGTTAACGAAATTTGCTTCACACGCGAACGAAACTGCATGTAGCCGATCAACGACAAACAACTGCCAGCCAATGACAATACACGAATTGTAATAACAACTGCCGCCAATCATAATAATAGTAGTATTCAATACTAGTAGTTCTTCTACTAGTTCTTCTGTACGGACAGCTTCCAGATATTCGCATCTAGTTAATTTATCGGTGAGTAAACTTAATTATTTATCAACTGGTTATCATTATTACTCACTCACCAGACTAGTAATTTTATAAGTGCTAGGCTCCTTTTAATTCCTTCTAATAATAATAAATAATGATGATGATGATGAATCATTTGTTATTTTGTTGCAGTAGGCCCAATTTTTATTAAAAAAATAATTAACTGTACTGTAATAATAATTACTTTAATAATTCTAATAATTTTTATTATAATAATAACATCATTAGGCAAGTTTAATAACAATAATAATAAACAACTGCCAGCCAATGGTAGTACTTAATATAATACTACTAGTAGTAGCAATAATAATTATTAAAATTATTATAATAATAAATTTTAGTAACATGTGCTGTGTTTAGCGCCACTAACGCAACATGGACCAATGAAGTTACGCCTTGTGTGGCCAATAGCAAAATGCAGAAAAGACTTTTGACCAATGATCGACTAACGAAAAAATGCCAACCAAGCACTGCTAGGTCTGGACGAAACGTCACCGTAACGCTACCGAAGTGACGGTAGGGCTTTCGTTGGGCAAATTTATATTCGTTACGAAATCAATTTGACGTTTCGTCCTCGTTTCGTTGCCGTGTGGAGCAGCCTTTAAGGAGGCCAAGGTTTGCCATCGGAAGGGCTTACAGTGGGTGTGGCCGATACATCTGTAAATCGTGGGGCTTGATCATAGACCAAACCAACATGTTGGTCTATGCCCGATACGAAGGCACATCGGCGCCCTGTGATTGGTTAAAGCAAAATATGTCTAAATAAATGCTCATGAAATTTAATCATTTACAATACATTTCCGCTAGAAAACATCCGCGACCTGTTCATTGAACAAAATACAAATAAGATTAGGTGTTATTAATTCAATACATCGCGTATTAGCTTAGAAGCTTATAATTATTCAACGAACTGTTACAGATTACCCAATAAATCATAAAGAAGATAACTCCCAATGTCCAAAAGAAGCAGAAAATAAATAAATATTGAATCGCTATAAACTGAAACAGTTTGTAAAGCTGCTCTTTAGTTGAGTAAATTTTAAACGAATGTAATGATTGCAATATACTTGCAAGGATATGAAAATGAGAAAAATAGACTCGCTCATTGTAACTTATTTAGTGTTCAGTTTCATTCGCTACCTGCAAACAATATAAATAAACGCTTGCTGGCTATTTTTTTTATTTAGTGAGAAACTTTTGTTGACCCACGAGTGCCGGTCTGATTATTGTTATTGCAAGTTGTTCGGTGAACATAGATCAAGAATAATCTTAATATTACCAACTTTCAACCCAGAAGGAATGCTGATATTACAGGACATGTACGCCCATCCCTTTATATCAAAACAATCTTGATAAAATTTTAATATAGTGCAGTTGTTGCCAAAGAAAACTCTGTTTAGTGAATTTATTTTTACGTTACATGGCTCGTAAAATAGTTATCGTTGATATTAGCATTTATTTAACTATAATAATAATTAATAATAACAATTACAAAAAATAAATGAGGATTTATAATAATATTCTAATGATTTAATAATAAGGTAATTCAAAATAATAAATAAAAACCATGATTTTTTTATTGCGCGAAAACGAACATACATTACAATAGATGTGTTTTTTAATTATTATTATGTCGAGAAAACAAATAATTTGTTGCCGGAAACGTAACACGCACAGCGGTTTGTGCCGTATAATTGGCTAGTTCAATAACAATTCATGAATGTGCTCTAGTAGATTGTCATGCTACATCTACCTGCGTAACCTCTGCCACATCGTAAAGACAATTAGTATCGGTATATCGCAACCAAAACCAGAGTGGTGTGGTATGTAAGTAAAGAGTGTGGACAACGATGTAATTTCAAACCGTAGTGGCGGCGGAAATGCCACACCCCACTATATAATTCTATTTTTGGAGGCAGACTTTAATAAGGACCAATAATGAATAATAAATTATATTGATTACTATTAATTACTATTGGTGATGATCCAGGAGTAATATAATAAAAGTTCAGTGTTTTTGGTTAAGTAAACTTCTCAATTCAAGTGAATTAGTCGTGTACACCGTGAGTGAGTGAGCAGTGGACATTGTTTTATGTATATAAATACTACTATATTCAATTGAGACAATGAATGATAATAAATAATAACTAATTATCATCTGTGGGTAATAATTAACAAAAAAAAATGACAAATGTTGCTTCTAATATAGCATAATATTTGTATAAAGCCATTATTAACCATCATTAGCAACAAATATTGTTAAATGGAGGCATGGTTAAAATCATTATCAAGTTATAGTGAATCATTTTCACCTTGAACTCAATAAATTAAGGGACCCTTTAAAAGCAACTACAAGCAAAGTGAAATACGGAAGATATTTTTGTTTCACAGGTGATTAACACAGAAAATAATCTCAAAAAACCTTTTCAGCTCCAGCTGCCAGCAGACTTTTTAATGTCATTGGAAGTGATCCTGATATAAAATGAGCTGGACACGAGTGGCCAGACTCTCTCTACTTGACTCAGCCCAAAGCACCGGTGCAAGGTAGACAAGCCTTAACCACACCCACTCTATACACAACACAATAACCACACCCACTCTATGCACAACACAATAACCACACCCACTCTATGCACAACACAATAACCACACCCACTCTATGCACAACACAATAACCTCACCCACTCTATGCACAACACAATAACCACACCCACTCTATGCACAACACAATAACCACACCCACTCTATGCACAACACAATAACCACACCCACTCTATGCACAACACAATAACCACACCCACTCTATGCACAACACAATAACCACACCCACTCTATGCACAACACAATAACCTCACTCACTCTCTACAGAACAGAAAACAACACCCAATTTATGTACAAAAAATGACTTACATGATCCACATCATATATCCTTGGCCTTGGCTTGTACTTGAGGTTGACTTTCTGCGACCAACAAAGAGGAATTGACCCCCTAGTCTACAGATAAAGGATCTTAGTCTACAGGTAACATAAATAAAGAGCGCTGGTCTCAGATACTAGTGAATGATGCATTTTCAGCGATAATAAAATGAGCTACTCCCATAACAACAACAGCTAATGGTTAAAACTCATCTATCACATAAGAGAAGACAAACAATGTACCCCAAGTCAAACACTGTGATTTATCTCTCACCTTCACAGTATCAAATATTATTTTAACCAACCTGTACACTTCAATAATTAGACAGTGTACAATAACACATAACCAACCTGTACGAAAGAACACTTAGTGTAGTCATATTCTATGATCTGCTCAGTCTCTACAAAGTTGGCTGCATGACCATCAGAATCTAAACCTCGCACATTGTATCTACAACAACACAACACACTTTGACTAGAGCATCATATATTGTATCTATAACATACATGTAGTATACTGTATCTATAACATACATGTAGTATATTGTATCTATAACATACATGTAGTATATGGTATCTATAGCATACATGTAGTATATTGTATCTATAGCATACATGTAGTATATTGTATCTATAACATACATGTAGTATATTGTATCTATAGCATACATGTAGTATATTGTATCTATAGCATACATGTAGTATATTGTATCTATAACATACATGTAGTATATTGTATCTATAGCATACATGTAGTATATTGTATCTATAGCATACATGTAGTATATTGTATCTATAACATACATGTAGTATATTGTATCTATAACATACATGTAGTATATTGTGTCTATAACATACATGTAGTATATTGTATCTATAACATACATGTAGTATATTGTATCTATAACATACATGTAGTATATTGTATCTACAGCATACATGTAGTATATGGTATCTACAGCATACATGTAGTATATTGTATCTATAACATACATGTAGTATATTGTATCTATAACATACATGTAGTATATTGTATCTATAACATACATGTAGTATATTGTATCTAGAACATACATGTAGTATATTGTATCTACAGCATACATGTAGTATATGGTATCTACAGCATACATGTAGTATATTGTATCTATAACATACATGTAGTATATTGTATCTACAGCATACATGTAGTATATTGTATCTATAGCATACATGTAGTATATTGTATCTATAGCATACATGTAGTATATGGTATCTATAGCATACATGTAGTATATTGTATTTATAACATACATGTAGTATATTGTATCTACAGCATACATGTAGTATATTGTATCTATAGCATACATGTAGTATATTGTATCTATAACATACATGTAGTATATTGTATCTATAGCATACATGTAGTATATTGTATCTATAGCATACATGTAGTATATTGTATCTATAGCATACATGTAGTATATTGTATCTATAGCATACATGTAGTATATTGTATCTATAGCATACATGTAGTATATTGTATCTATAGCATACATGTAGTATATTGTATCTATAACATACATGTAGTATATTGTATCTATAGCATACATGTAGTATATTGTATCTATAGCATACATGTAGTATATTGTATCTATAGCATACATGTAGTATATTGTATCTATAGCATACATGTAGTATATTGTATCTATAGCATACATGTAGTATATTGTATCTATAACATACATGTAGTATATTGTATCTATAACATACATGTAGTATATTGTATCTACAGCATACATGTAGTATATTGTATCTATAGCATACATGTAGTATATTGTATCTATAACATACATGTAGTATATTGTATCTATAACATACATGTAGTATATTGTGTCTATAACATACATGTAGTATATTGTATCTATAACATACATGTAGTATATTGTATCTATAACATACATGTAGTATATTGTATCTACAGCATACATGTAGTATATTGTATCTATAGCATACATGTAGTATATTGTATCTATAGCATACATGTAGTATATGGTATCTATAACATACATGTAGTATATTGTATCTATAGCATACATGTAGTATATTGTATCTATAGCATACATGTAGTATATTGTATCTATAACATACATGTAGTATATCGTATCTATAACATACATGTAGTATATTGTATCTATACAACACAATACACTAGGCATTTTCGGATCAAGAACGTCCATGCCTTGAAAACATTGGTACGGGAAAGTGCTTCCGAATGCAACTTTGACCTTCGTTCCTGGCATAATTTCTGTGAGTTGAACGTTCAAAAATGCAAATTTCTATTTCAGGAGTTGTGTTCTTTTGTTGTCAACTAGTCGCAAAAATCCGGAAACAAATGAAAAGATGGCCAACCCCAGAGGACGTCAAGTTTTAATTATTTAAAAATCATCATCGTTTTCTATCTATTTACTAACAACAGAAGATAACAGTGATAAATAATTATTATAATAATAAACAATAACAATACTTCAATAAAGAAAAAATAACTTTTATTACCATCCATAATAACAAAAATGATAATTAATAGTTATAATTGATATATATATATGTTGCATCTACGCGAAAATGGTAGCTGCCGTAAAAGGGCTCGTAATATGCAAAAATATTTATTATAGCAGAACTGTACGTATTCGGAGCAAGAACGTCGTACAGTGAACAATGCCCTGAATGGTAAAACCACCGTTCAGCATAGAGTTTCAAAAATCAGGTTTTGTACTCGCCAAAAAACAAAAAAATCACCCGTTTTGGCATGAATGTTCTCGATCTGAAAATGCCTACTGTCTATAACCTCATTTTTTACAATCTTTTCGGATGCAAACCATTGTGTGTCTGTGCTAAACCATGCAAAATTCTTGTGTTTCGGCAAGTGTAAAATTTGTTTTTAATGCTATGCTGAATAGAAGTTTTAGCGATCAGGGGCCGTACACCCTATATAGTAGCTCCTGATCCAAACCTTAACAGTTTCAAATTCTGACAAAAGTTCTTTTGTCAAAACCGAGCTCTTCCACACTAACTACAATTATGATGTGCTGAGGCCTCAAAATGTCATTTTAATAATAAATAATAAGTGTTTGAAGCTTTTTAGAACAAATTTTGGACACATTTATGGTGAAATATAACAACGTAAGAATGAGAATAAGTATTAGTGTTATTAATCATGAACTATTATCGAATAATATCATTTATTTCAAATTTTCAGTAACGAAAAAATTGTTTATTCTTTATAGTCATGCAACAGTAACTTATAAAAAACTATCGTTATAACATAATAAAAAGCTATGATATTTTGTAATAATTACGATAATAATTATACATCGTTGTTTCGCCATAAATAACAAAAGCAGTTGTTAATATGCTGCGTTTTACAATTACTGTTACCATTCTTTCCATCACTTTGAACAAAAGAACACAACTCCGATTCAACTAAACTGATTTTTTTAACATTTACACACAAAAATTATGCTGGGAAAAACCATTCAAATTGGATTTGAAAGCCCTTTCCCAGACAAATAATTGCAATAGCATGGACGCTTGTGACATGAAAATGCCTCGTATATTGCATCTATAATGATATAATGCGTATATAAAGCATAAAATTGTTCATACATAACACAATATATTAAGAGTATTCGCGACCTCTGTTCGCCGAACACATTGTAATAAAAATAATCAGACCGGCAATAAATTTAATCAATAAATAATCATTTTGTTTGGAACTCGTGGGTCAACAAAAAGTAGCGCACTGAATAAAAAAAATAATCATCAAGTATTTATTTGTATTGTTCGTAGGTCGCGAATGAAACTGAACACTAAATAAATAATAATGAGCGAGTTGATTTTTTTCATTTTCATAGACCGGTTTTATATCCTCGAAAAATAAATCAAAATAATGCAAGCATTCAAGATTTACTAAATTAAAGGGCAGCTTGACAAACTATTCCAGTTTGTAGCAGTTCAAATTTTATTATTTTCATGATTATTTTGAAACTTAGAGTTATCTTCTTTATGATTTGTTCGGTAAACTATAACATTTCATTGAATATTATGCTGTTCTAAACTAATGTTCCGTTGCTTACGCAACATATTGAACTACGAACACCTATTATTTTTTGTATTTTGTTTGACAAACAGGTTGCGAATACTCTTATTGAGTTTGCTTGAGAGAGTGTTTCATCTATAATATCATATATAGAGCTAGTTTGAGATGTTGCACTGCCACTACCAGCAATTGTGACCAAAGTACTCTTTGTTTACCCAATGAGACAGTGATGTAATGATAACCCAACGTTCTGTGCAATAAATAAAACTAGTGGGGGGCTTACCTGGTACCTGCCCTAAACACACTGCGCCTAGATATGAGTATGTAGTTGAAGTTGTGTCCCTTCATAGACACTGACTTTATAGCAATAACTGTGTTCAAGGCTGAGGAAAGTGACACACATCCAATGAGCATAGAGCTAACCAAACAATGAATCAATCCACACATGTGAACTGACAATCAGCAACCTATCAGTGCACAACACCACCAACTGACAATCAGCAATCTATCAGTACACAACACCACCAATTGACAATCAGCAATAAATCAGTGCACAACACCACCAACTGACAATCAGCAATCAACAAGTGCGCAACACCACCAACTGACAATCAGCAATCAAGCAGCGCACAACACCACCAGCTGACAATCAGCAATCAAGCGGCGCACAACACCACCAACTGACAATCAGCAATCAAGCAGCGCACAACAGCCCAACTGACAATCACAATAAACCAGTGCACAACACCACCAACCGACAATCAGCAATCAACCAGTGCACAACACCACCAACTGACAATCAGCAATCAACCAGTGCACAATAGCCCAACTGACAATCAGCAATAACAACGATAGAAACAACAAAGCAAATGCACAATCAATCAGCGTACTACAGTCATTGACCAACCAAAGGATACAGCCACACATGACTGGTAGAGTGTACAGTGCCAGATCTGCCTGCTGTTTGAATTCTCTCAGAAGGTTATGGTTCCACAGGAACCGTTCTTCAGCTCTTTCTGCCAGAGGAATGCTAGAGAACTCTGCACCTGAAACCAAACAATGCAGTATTTCCTTAAGAGAAAACTCTAAAAAAAATTTATTCGTTATCACAAACAAAATCAATGGTATTTTGCAGTTGTCTGCTCTAAACAGATATGAGTGGACAACTTCTAATAATGAACAGCAAGGGCCTCTGGCTGTTCTTTATTAGAAGTTTCTAGAGGGTTACAACATAACAGTTTGATCGATTCCATTTCTGCTATTTTATCGAATAAAGATTCAAAAAATTTTCAATGTCAAAAAAGGCAGTTTAGATATAACACACTAGAGTTAGGACCGATGAGCTAGTAGCGTAGAACATTAACAACGCAAGTAGATGAAGATTAGTGAGCATATCACATACTTGTGTTGTACAGCCTCTGTAGAGTGTGCGTGAGATCATACGATGTAGAGTAGTATAACCCTTTGACATCTAGAGCATTCTTCAACAAAAGCTCATACGTCTTGTTGTCTTGTAGCTACAAGTCAATGGAAGCCAACATGAATGAAAAATCTCAAATAAAGATTCAATAATCCAAAATAACTTCTTTGTGAGCGAAAGCTTGACGTGAATATAAAATATATTTGTATAGCAAGTATTTCTGGTATAAACAGCTAGTAGAGGCAGAGAGCTCGCAGTGAGCACAAAAATAAAACATTCTCTAATTGCAGACCATTAAATCTGTATAAAGCCACATGTACATTTACCGATTAGCTATCGATTAACCCCTACTGATCGAAAATGATGACTGAGTGTTTCTCCTATTTTTCACTACTTTCCATTCTCATGCAATACCGGTGGAAGTCGCTGTATTTGACGTCATAGTTAGCCATGAAATGCTTAGCAACAACAAACAAGGGGAACTCATGAATGACCCCTCTTCACATAAATACTTCCACATGAATACAGAAACAATTTATAAAAACATTGAAACTGCAAGGAGCGATATGATTGGTCAAAATACAAAATGCTTTCCAATTTTTTTATCCTGATCAAAACCTGCCGATTTCCTAGAATAAAATGCTGCCCATTATTTTGGCCATTTCACCACCAATGGAAATAGGGAAATCCTCAAGCGGTACGCAAACGGTGGACGTACATGGGGCCTGAAGGATGTAAATTCTTAAAGACAAAATGAGGCAGCGTGAGAAAGTAAAGGAGAAAAGAATGGAGCAAGAAAGACGGAAAGAAAGGTAAAAAAAGGTGTCGGTAGAAGAGAGGTAAAGAACACTGACCTGCCTGGTGTTGAGATGGAATGTGCTCCTAGCGAATGGAAGCACTTCAGTTTTGGTAATAGACCATATGAGTTGTCCATTGATCTCTCCCACTAGCGTTCTGTCCGTTATAACCACCAGATGTGGACCTTATAACGAGACATCAAGTTATTTATCAATAGAAAGAACACAAATAATAAGAATGGTTGATACATAACGTGACTGTCAGCTGACTAATGGGTCAGTTTCTGGCAATACGATTATGTAACACCTACCAGCAACTCTGTTAGAGAACTGCTGGTTATGTAGGCAAGTATACAAATAAACTAACCAAAAAATAAACTAACCAGAAATGAGCTTGATTATACCCAGAATTCCAAATATATTCTTGCTGACTGCTGCCGGAGGAATATCTACTGCTGAACCTACAAATAAACAAATATGGTAACCAAATATTGCAGATGCTCTTACATCAATGTTTACTTTGATGAGCACAGAGCACACTTATCGCTAACTAATAAAAAAGATTAATCACTTATATTAATACTGCTTGTGGGAATACATTTTCTAGGATTAGAAAAAAACAAAATACTATTCAATTAACTCAGGCAGATCTTGTTAATTCTTATCTCTGGCCAATAACAGCATTAATTACACAAGCTAAATCAAAATCTTTTTTTTTATTGTACAGCATAATTAATGAGGCTCATTTTTAGATATTAGAAATTCAAACATATACTCAAAGTTTTACCATTGCAATTCATATCAAAACAGTCTACAATCTAGTAAATTAGCACAAGCAAATAAAACTAGGATATGTTTTACACTTATTGAGTTCAATTGTTGCTATAAACATAAACTACGTTTAGAATTTCAAATAAATTCAAATGATAGTAGTATAGTACACGATTTAAGTATGTAACAGTGGCAGTAGCAATAGTAGTAGCAGTAGTAGTAGCAGCAGTAGTGGGAGTTTTAGTAATGGGAATTATGGGCCAAACCTTCGACAATGTAAAGTTCTCTGGACACTCTGTCTATAACTAAAGTCTGTGATGCCTCTGTGGGTTGAATGTGAAAGTGATCATTGCTTATGAACCTAAAATTCAAACAACCTATTAACAGAAGTATGGGTATCAATTATCATTATTTATGAATAATACGACAACCATGAACCTAACAACGTCAATCACAAAATAAAAAAAATGTAAGTTAGAAAGTTGTTTTGTCTTTGCAGCTGAAGTATTATTATTATTATTACTATTACTATTGCCATTGCCATTGCCATTATTATTATTATTATTATTATTATTATTATTATTATTATTATTATTATTATTATTATTATTATTATTATTATTATCATCAAATAATGCAGCTAATTTTCTTATTATTATATTGTTGTCGCTATATTATCAAATAATAACGATGGTGATGTTGATATAAAACGAATATTAAATAAAACAATAGACTAATCAATATAATATTAACTATCATAACTAAAAACGGATGAGGGCCTTCATGTACAACCAGGCAGTCACAGTTTTGCAAAACATTATGAGCTATGTTGAAACAAAAAACCAATGGTGCATGCAGCTGTTTTAGATTTTCGCAAAACTTTCGATAAAGTTGGTCATAACCTTCTCATTAATAAAATGCTACACAACTACTCTCATCCAATAATAGTACGATGTACACAAGGCTTCTTAGAAGATCGGACCCAGAGAGCTGTTGTTGAGGCGCAGGCCACTACCAATTATATAGAGAGTGCCTCATAGATCTGTCCTTGGTCCTCTACTTTTTCTGGTTTTCACTAATGATATAGCTAATTCCTTAGAGCCCCTCTCAATATGATTATTTGCAGATGAGGCTCTGGCTTACATGATGGTGTACGGTCCTGAAGATCAAAATAGTCAAATTGTAGTTCTGAATAAAACCAAAACCAAATGTCGAGGCAATGACTTTAAAAATCATCTGATATCCTCTTAAACCAGACATATTACAAGAGCAGTGACAAGGTTGATGCTTCTGGGGCAGGTTTCCATTGCTAGTTCGATGCACCAAAACTTTTCTATAATTACACTTCCGGAGAGATAAGAGCTTAGAGTTAAATAAATAAAGAAATGATACTCCTAGCAATTGAACCTTCTTCCTTCCACATGTTTACTTCAGAAAAGTTGGTGGGCTATGGACCATTTTTCAGAATTTTATGTTGTGTTTTGTTGTTGGTGTTTGGAAGGTAAATCATAATTTGGCACATCTGTCTTCACATGCTGGCTCAAAAATAATATGGGCAGCACCCCACCAAGAAATTACCAAAAAGTAAACTTTCTGGGCTGTCGATATTGACCTTTATTCCAATCAGATGACTACCTGATTAGCAGCAACAGCATGTTTTCAAAAATTATGTTTGCAAGTAGACCGTCACGCAAAACTTCTTGTGATCACCTGAGTTTCCTGAATTAGCAAACCCTAACCCACGGGGGGGGGGGACAACGAAGAGTCCTCATTTCAGTTTTGAAACTGCGGGCACTCGTGTTAATCCGTATTAGTGTTTTGAGGATCCACAACACATTACCGCTGAAGAACGTAGAGATGATGTGCCCGGTAATAATTAATTATTTTACCGCTTTCCAACTGTTCAACGAGAGCGCTCCGTCAGTACAATCAGTAGCTAAAGGTGGCAACGCCTCTATTTTTTTCGGCAAACTTTCGAAGCCCCTCTTGTGTATCCTCACAAAATTTACCGTGGGCTGTTATGACATTAAAGCTGAAATGAGTACCCTATGTCGCCCCGGTAAACTAGGAATTGTTAGTTAGGAGACCCAGATTATCACAAGAAATTTTGTGTGACTTGCCATTCGCAAGCAAAAATTTAGGAAACATGCTGTTGCTGCTTTTCAGGTAGTCGTCTGATTGGAATAAAAAGGTCAGTATTGACAGCCCAGAAGGTTTAAATTTTGGTAATTTCTTGGTGGGGTGCTGCCCAAATTATTTTTGTGCCAGCACGTGAAGACAAGTGTGTCCAATCATGACTTACCTTCCAAAAACCAACAACAAAACACAACATAAAATTCCAAAAAATAGTCGAAAACCCACCAAATTTTCTGCAGTAGACCTGTGATTCCTTTTTCCACTTTTGTTACATTTTTTAACCTTCTCAATTACTTTGATATCTCCCTCTTCCCAATACAACTAGCAGTTCAAGGGAATTCAAACTAACAACATAACAACATAATAATAAATTTAATTAATAATAATAGTAATCAATCATCATCATCAGCATCATGGTCAGCCTTCTCTCTAAGACTGCTTTTCTTCTTCTTTAATTCATCAGTAACATGTAATAAATGTTATTATTTTCCTTATTATATTATTTAGCGTCCACAAACTGATCACAAAATATGACGTCACACGTCAAAAGCATCGATATAAATATTTGTAGCACCTATTTTTTTTCAGTTTCCAAATATTCGGGAATTACTAAATTTTTAATAACTTGGGACCACAGGCTGCTAGAAACAAAATTTTAAAAGGGTTTAATAGGATACAATATGCCGAACAAGATTAACCAATCACTGCACTTCTTACATATCTGTAGTTTTGGGAAAAATTGTCTGGAAATGACGTTGTAAACGTGACTTTTCCCAGTGCGCCGATGGACCATATGATTTTAGTTTATGTTATATCACTAGCCTGTCTTATTACCGACCTGTTGATATACTATTTGTTATAGATCCTTTACATCTGGAGGTAGGAAAATAGATTTAATAATTTCCTTGCCAAATAAAAACGTAATTTTTTTTAATATATATTATCATGAAGCAATTAGTAACTAACCGCAAATTAATTACGCTCGCTTGGTCTTGCGTCACGGATTTCACTCTAATGTATCAATAATGAGGCGTAAAACTAACCGCAATGCGAACATGAAACAAAGTAATTTTTTTGCTGAGAGGGTCATTTTTAAAACTCATTTTCTCAGTAACTATCAATGAGAGACAAAAAAGTTTACTACTATTGTGACTGCAAGATATGATTCTACGCCATGATATTTTTTTAACGTCCCAAGGCTGATTTGAAAATTGCACTTGTGCTAGCTATATTATTATTATTACAATTATTTACAATAATAATAATAAATATTATTTAACTATTATTTAATAATAATAACAAAAATTTATTCTTATTTAATTTAGAAATAAATAACAATAATATAATAATAATAAAAATAATTAACAATTATTATTATTATTATTAATAAACAATATTTTAATAATTAATAATAATAATAATAGTAGTAGTTAGTTAGTAGTTAGTTTCAATCGTAGTAGTAGTAGTAGTAGTAGTAATAATTAGTAGGAGTAGTTGCACAGAGACAGTTGCTAGTTGTTGATGTATCATAGCAGTTTCAACAACTGAATGTCTGTGAGTAGTAAGTAGCAGTAGAGTAGTAGTTGTTGTTGGTGGTGAAAAAAAACAAACTACTACTTGTCTGTCATGATGATGATAAACACTGACAGATGATGAGAGCATCCTAACCTAATAATAATAATTATGATACAGCGAAATATCGTTGTCTTGGCAATGAAATATCACTTACAATCGCATAGTATCATATACCATCATAGCAGCCATTTTTATTTTTAACTGCAAAGGTCACCAGCACCAAACAGGTTTGGAATGACTCCAAATCACAGGGAGGAAATGCAAAGTCTTTTCCATGGATGAAATATAACAGGATTGCCAGCTGCGGCCGTGTAATAGAAATTTTGTGACGAGCCAAATGTAGCCGTTTGTGGGAACCGCCATACTGCTCCGAAATTGTCAAGACCACTTGGATCTCGTAATAAATATCGTTTTTTTATGAGCTTTTACAGGTCAAGTTCACGCTGTGGGCGTACTGCGCTAGTTTTGACGATTCAACTATTTTTACTTACAATACCATATCCGCTCCGAGAACAAAATTGTATACGCCAACGATAACATATATGTAATCTTTGGTTTGTGGCAAACTTTATGCAGCTTCCGCTCCGAAAATAGAAAATCAGAACATCGCGTTAATACAAATATTTACGATTCTTTTTCTGAGCTGCTATAGTAGTTTATGTTTCCGCTCCGAACAACCAGTTCAATATGGGCGCCATGGATGACTTCCCATTGGCCAAAATTGGCTACACCCCGTTCGGGTTTCTGGCAATCCTGTTATATTTCATCCATGGTCTTTTCTCAATCTTATCAGTGCGGCTAGTGTAGCTGCAAGCAAAAGGTTTATAGAAGTTTTACATCACGGTATTTGCGTGCATTCTACAGCGTACTAAACTACAAACTGCAACTTTTTCAACGGAAACCATAGAGGTATCCTATAGTTCTATGACAGAAAGCATAGAATTATCTCCCCCTCGAGGGGGAGATAATTCTATGACGGAAACTATCACCAGTGCGAAGTTGTAGCCTGTGCTACGCGAACAAACCATTACTTATTCTGCAAATAATTGAAATAGCCGAAGTTTTAAATTTTTCACCCACTTACTGAGATCATAATAATGTCATATCATCATCATCATCATTGCATTTTTAGCACTTGGATTAGTTACTTCCATGGATAAAGTGTTACTATACACTGACTGTTGTTGATTTCTTGCATTATTTTTGTATAAAGGACTATTTACATACCTGCAATACGTTATTAGAACCAATCTAAATCTACAAATAATGTGGAATTATTATTATTTATAATAATAATTAATATAGAATAATAATTATTATTATTATTAATTATCATTATGATTATTATTATATTAATAATATTATTTATTTATAACCTTCTTTTGCGTCCTTTTCAATTTTCTACTACTACTATTAGTATCTATTATTACTATTACTACCCGCTACTAGAAGAAGTAGTAGCAGTAGTAGTACTAGTAGTAGTAGTACTAACTATTATTTTTTTACTAACTACAACAACAAATCAATCAAATGATTGATATTAATAATTTATTATTTATTATTTATAATAAATAATAATAATTATAATTAAATTAATAATGATTAATAATAATTAATCATCATCATAATAATTAATTACTGTATTTGTTATAATTATATTATTACTTACTTATTATTACTTACTACTCACTCACTTACTTACTTACATAATTATTATATAAGTCATAGTCAGTGTGAGTGAGTAGTATGAAAAAAAATAAACAAAAAAATGCATGATGATGATGATAATTGGTATTTGGTGGTAACGATCATTCATACAATTAATTAATAGTGACAGTCAAGTCTGTGTGTATTATTATTATTATTTTATTATTATAATAATTATTATTATGTGTCAATATTAATTATAATAATAATATATATATATATGTAATATTATAATAATATTATATATATATTATTATTATAATTAATATTGACACATAATAATAATTATTATAATAATAGTAAAATAATAGTAATAATACACACAGACTTGACTGTCACTAGTAATTGTATGATCATCACCACCAAATACCAATTATCATCATCATGCATTTTTTTGCTTATTTTTTCATGCTACTCACTCACTGACTGACTTTCTTCTTTTACCTGTTAGTAGTATCTCAGTAGCAGTAGTAGTGGTGGTAGTAGTTGATTGATGTTGTTCAACAACAACAACAATTTAATTTAGTAATAGTTATTATAATAATAAAATAATATACCACTTCACTACTACTAACTTAATAATAATAATAATAATAATAATAATAATAATTTCATTACTTACTTTTTTTACTACTGCTGCTGCAACTACTACTGCTACGTCTACTACTGCTACTACTACGTCTGCTTCTTCTACTTCTACTCGCTCATCCCCATCATCATGGTCATCATAATCCTTCTTATTTTTTTCTGCCTGTACCAATATTAGAAGAATAATACTAATATTTATGATAAATAAAAATAACGATGTCTTGTAGTAGTAGTGATAATAATTATTAATTATATTATTATTTATCATTATTATTATCGATGTAAAATTTAAATAAGTAGAATGTAGTGATAATTTGATTGCTTTGCTATGATTGATTTATAAATAACTAATATTATTAATAATAAATAATGATAAAAATGCTGTGATAATAATAATAATAATAATAGTGATAATAATAAATAATTATTAATATTCATCACTCACTCACAGATATAATTTTTTTATCATTATTTATTAATCTTTATAAATTTATTTACATATTTATCACTATCATAATCTAATGATAGTAGTTTATACTTATCATTAATAGTAGCAGTAATTGTGGTGATAAGATGAAGATTGAAATTCAAGTTTACGATAGAGCTTCTAGACCACTTTACGAACCGAAGGGTAGAACATCGATGAATGATCCAAATGAAACATACTAAAGTTGATTTTCCTTGACTACGGAACTCTCATCTCCCTTCCTGTCCGCAATGATTATTTTTTTGTTCTAATGTATTCTAAAATTTGTAAAAGCTGTTCCTGGAATACCCACAGTGCGCCATTTATGATTGGTAACAAACTGACCTTGTAATAAAAATGATTAATATAACTGCAATAATGTGTTTATATAATACTGAAAGTGTGGACACTTCGTTAGCATTTCATGACTGCGCTCTCCCAATAAGATGTCAAAAATTTTTGAATTTTTCCCCCAATCTTTGCTCGCAGTGCATGACTCTGACAGGATGTAATGCCCTCCCCAAATGCTCGGCTGCTTTTGGTTTAATTGAAGTTTTCTCGACACTCACACCGATTGGGCTGAAAAAGTTGTTGGTCGATGCACCAATCTGAGAAAATATAATGACGGCGGAATTTCACAAATACCTGTGGTTGGTGTAAATGTTTCTTAAGATTCCTGGCATTGGTGGCAGTATTATGTTGTAGCCAGTGGTGAGAAAACTTCAGTTTGGCCAATAGCAGTTGAGTATTTGAGGAGTGCATTGTATCCTGTCAGAGACATAGCCTACGCTGTGGGAAAAGATTGGGCACAAAATTCACAACTTTATCAAAAACTACAAACAAAAAATCTATCAGAGTCCAAAATATTTTGCATCAAAAGTGAGCCAAGAGTGTCCTCTTTTCGAAAGTTAACTCAAGGTGAATGATTCACAATTTTTTTTCAAGACATTTTTGCCATTTCATGAGAGCACGTTGTAATGAAATCCTGACGAAGTGTCCACACTTTTAGTATTATAAACTATGTTATTATTGTAACTGTTTTTTATTAGTTTTATTACAACGCCAGTTTGTTAGCAATCGTACATGGCTCACTGTGGGAATACCCTGCATCTGGTATCTTATTTCAGGACTGTGGGAGGACCGCAACTAGTTTACCATTTCATTAGTTTCTTTAAGAGGCTCTTCAGAATTATTCATTAATGGATAAATCATTCGCAATCGCTGTCTTTCTGCAATTTGAGTCCCAAAGCTTTCTTTTTCTTGGTGACTCCAGATGATCCCTCACGTTTCCAAGATGATGCACTGCCTTTTTCTGTAAATAGTAGTTGTATATGTATAATAGTTTACTGGTAACCAAGAAGGTGGTATTGTGCACTAGGTTAAGTTATTTCATGTATCATGTTTTTATTCTTTGCCCAAGTTGATTACAAAAGCGTAACAAAAATTTCAAGTATCAAGTCAACGATTGATGTTTGAAAGTTTTGGTAAAAGAGTCTTCCCAATTTATGTGTCAGAAGGAATTGAAATTTGATTGATTCAGATCACATACTAACACAGTTAAAGATACACATAGTATCAGTGTGTAACAAGGAGCATATAATGTTATTAGGATACAGCTGTCTACACGAAGGCTGTTTTCTTGAAGAGTGGCGATGAATGAGCCTCTTTTTTGATGAGGATGATAACTTGTGGCTGTTTGTATCATCTTGAAACCTGTCATAGTGCATTGGTCTGCAACAGTTTCCAACATGTCTATTGAGTGTCGTCTGAATAACGGTTATTTTGATCAGTTCTCTTAGTGAATTACATGACAGTAAAGCAAATTTATGTGCAAGCTATTAGCGTGTTAAAAACCATGTATCTACGCTTCCATTTTACTGAAATCCTTAGTCATTCTATCATTAGATTGGTACTATTTTATTATATCCTTGTTTCAGTGCTGGTGAGTATTAATTGGTGTCACTTGCCAACTGATTGTTTGAAGTTAAATGTTTTCGTGTATTGAAAATGCGCTCTGCAGCCTCCTTGCCTTATAACACAATGGCGAAGGATAAAAATCTAATATGCGTCTGAAAACTGGCTTGTTTTGCCTGCTCATGAAGAGATTTCCAATTCTAGTGTGTTCTGGCCCGACGGATAGTCGTATTCTGCTTTGTTTCACTTGCAGCAATGAGCGGTAAACTCGTGGTCGGAAATAAACAATGGCCTCATGCCCCGGAGTCTATGTTGCGGGGCAGACTGGTCTATACAGTCAAGTTTTATGGGGAACAGGAAGTGCAGCAGGCTAAAGGCACTGAACCAATCAAAGAAGCTGTGCGAAAAATGAAGGTAAGTTACCTGCTTGAAATGCCAAGTAAAGTGTAGTTCAAAGTCTTTTTGGATGTCTGTTGCTGCTACTAACCCCAGGAGCTATTCCCCTACGACTACTAACTAACCATCTAAAGCTTTACCACTTTACCCAGGTGCTTACCTTATTTGGGGCATAATCTTGGTTAGTGTTCAAGTTGAAAAATTTATGCTGAAACATACGTACGTTGGAGCTTAAACAATATTCTGACGCAATTTCTGCCTTAATTAAAAATAGCCAACTAGGAAGCTTGACAATTGTTTGATGTGTCATGGCATAACGTGATGTAAGATGTTGCTATAAAAAAATTGACAATATTAATATCTCTGCTTTGAGCACTTAATTGTACATTGTAGTGTCCAAAATAATTGATTTGATCCAGATAAGAAAATATAAAACGCAACATTCGTATTTATGTTTGTTTTTATCAAATTTATATCGCAGTTATTCAAAATCATGACTCAGATATCAACATTAGTTTTTCTCATTAATGGCAGAAGTTAATGTATGTTGATGATGAATTCCATTACGCAAAGTCATCAAATGATATTTCCTAGTATTTAGTTTGGTATAATGTATAGTTCAGGATATCTGTAGGGAATAGTGAATATCTGTTTCACACGGATATCTCCTCATTCTATACATTAGTACAATATACCCTTATCTCTTGACAAGTTAGCTCTGGGAGATATCTATCAACATCTAGTAACTACTGGTGATACAGTAACTACACATATCAAAACATTTGATTCACTGAGCTTTTGGCTTGTGAATGTTTTGTGAATATTCTTCTACCTGCCAACACATTTCCCAATTATCTCTTTGGTGATTAATGGCCTAGCATTCACAACTGAATGTCATAACAGGCAGGTGTTACAATTGTCTAAAATGGTGCTTCCACCAGCCCTGAGTGCACAAGCTCTGAAAATCCTGAATTCTGCGGCAACTGTAGATATTTTACAAGTTTTTTTTATGTAATATGTCTGAGTGTGGTTTGTATTCTTTTGTTGAAATATTATGTAGGTACATAGATGTTTTGTGTCAAGGTCATTTACAGCTCTCTCCTACGCTGTAACGGCTCGGATTACAAACAGCTAAAAGTGCACTCCATTCCTGTTTGAGTGTGAGACGTTTTCTGCTTTTCATTTACTAGAATATTTTCTACCACTTGTTCAGCATTTCTTCATCTAGTTTTGTTGTGTTGGGGAATGTGGCAAGTTAAAAGCTAACAACTCATGGAATGCTCTATTCCTTACAAACAAAACTGAACCTAAATATATATTGTAGTGTCTTTGTTCAACTGTGTAGTAAAGTTATTTTAATAGCTTGACAACTTTATCAAATGTTGTGTTGAAATGAATGCTACAAGGTTCATATCACTTCAAGCCTTCACCTGGTTTAGTATCATATTGCAGTTTAACAAGCAGCTACGGAAGGCTGAAGGTCACAAGGTCACCCCAAAAGTAGAGCTTTGTATAAACGTGGATGGTATATCGATACAAGATCCTAAAACCAAGGTATGTGCGTTTTTTCGCGTACGCATCAGTTTTCAGCTGCTCCGTTTAAAAAAATAGCTAACCCCAGTTGATGCTACAACGTAACCTACATTCTAGAACATGCAATCCATTATCTACTTTTCCTGTACCCCCAAGTTTTACCTGAACTGGAAATATAAAATCTAATAGAACAGTATTATTGTTTGTTGTTGTATTTAGTTGAGCCAAAGGAAAAAGTACTACTCGACTCACTCGACCACATTATGCTAATAGATATGTTGATAGTGATAGATTTGTATTTATATCCTGTCTATTCCCTAGCTGCCAGCTAGCTGACGCGCTGTGATGTTTGCATTTCACATAATTAGCTAACATATATATTTATTCTGTTTGCTATGCTTGACATAACTTGTTTGTACTAGTGTACAGTTTTATTAGAAACATTACCATATTGTTATAGTTAACGTTTTACCTCCGGTGGCCACCTGCTTGGGGTGTGTTATCTAATGTTAGCTCGCTTGTAATTGGTTTTCTCTCCAATGTATTACTACCAAGTGTATGTTTTATATACCTAGGCAGGTGCAGCATTGGAGATTTGAAACCTGTGTTAATCACCTTGTTAACTTTTATAAATATTCTACCTCAAACCCCTGCATGAATACCTTGCTTTCCTATAACATGTATTCTGGGTGATACCAACATTAAAGTGTTCAGGCTTTCAGTTGCAATTAACAATCTCACATTCCATTGTTGCAACTTTTCTATTCTAAGCTAAAATACAAAAAGTGACAAAAGAGGTCTAAACTGTTTTTTTTTTCTGGCGATATGTTTTATATCACGAGAGAAAAATAGATTTTTGAACGCTAACTAAATGGAACTATGGCTGCTGTTCATACATAGAGTTATCCTCACACGTGCCCACATGTCTATGATATGTTAATGTAGGTGCAGCAGTACAAGTTTCCCCTACACCACATCTCCTATTGTGCTGACGACAAAATAGAGAAGAAATTATTTACCTTCATAGCCAAAGAGGGGGCAACTGGTAAACATTTGTGTTTCGTGCTTGGCAGTGAGAGGAATGTAAGTATATACTGTATGCAAAATAGGGTGAAGGTCGTTTGGGTGCATGACTTAATGTGTTAGTTCAGCCATTTTGTATATAGCTAACTTGAAGTCAACCCAGTTTTCTACTAGAGCAGCCAAGTGTTGGTCTGATACCGACATTGTTTATGTCATGTGACTAGATTACATCTGCTAATTTTGTGCGTTGAGTTTGGCTCAAGGCTTCACTTCTAGTACCAGTCAAGCGTTTCAGTGCTTTCCTCACTTCCACTATGTAATTAGCCTGCGAGAGCATAGATTTATTGCTGTTTTATTAGGCATTTTGTATTATAAAGTGAAATTGGATGGCTTTCATGGTTAGATTGATCAATCAAGTACTAGTGCAGTAGTCGTTACAAGTATTTACTAGTGAGCAGCCTGTGAGATTAATGTTCGTTTTTTTGGAGTTACCCTTACCTAGTGTTTCTAGTACAGCTGTTTGATCATTATCGGAAATTTTTTTTATTTTTAATTATTTTTGTGCAGTAAATGCACAACTTCATCACAGTGAGGGCGAATTTTTCAGAAATATCTCGTAGACAGAACAATGGTCTCTTTATCTCAATACTGACCTGCTATCTATATATATGGCCTTGATACAGTCACTGTCCTTGCTTATCACATGGTCCAAGTCTGGAATCACACGATGTTGCCCCTTGTTACTGTTTGTGTTGAGAGCCTATAGCTTCAGTTCACTACTGCGATTGGTTTTTACCTTTAACAGGCTTATAATGGAAATTGTGGCGCCGCTTTCATCAATAGATTCACTTCCTGATGGCAGGAAGGTTAAACTGATTTCCTATTGAATAAAATTGTTGGTAGTTTGGTTGCAGAGTTTCAGTCTTTGATCCTCATTTTCATCTCGCACTCGATTTGTGTTTGTTTTGCCCTGTTGTGAATGTGCATATAGTTTAAAATAGAGCCCACAATGCAATGTTATATCGTGTGCAGGCGGAGGAGATAACTCTCACTATTGGACAGGCATTTGATTTGGCGTACAAACAGTTTCTGGAAAGAAAAGGAAGTAAAACTGACCAACAGAAGCAGGTGGATTTATTGCAGCAGCAGGTAAGACCCTATGATTACTTTATTGGCAGCACTTGATGATGGCTGATTTATTTACCTCATTTTTCTGCTTGTCTATTTGTTCCAATTTACCTGAATAGTATTGTTAAGTTTGTGTTCAATTTTAATTTTGGATTTACTTTCTCGTGCCTGTTCACAACCGCGTCGTATGATATAATAAGAATTATTGAAATTATCACCAACAACTGATTATTATGAGACTGTACCAATAAATAATTTTTCTTTTTATTCTTTTCTCGTAATTTTTGTCAAAATAAATGTTTTCCAGAGTTGTGCTCTCCTTAGTTCCATTTAGAGCATAAGAGCAATAGGTGCTGACTTGTACGCAATTTTTATATTTTCTATATAAGCTATAAAGCGGAGTTACAAAACATTTACCTAAATTGCATAGAAGAATGGTATTCCAGTAATAGTCATTGTGCACAGACTTTCAAGAGCATAAAAAGTTTGGTTAGCAATTATTTTCAGGTTTCTTTTTAGGTGTTGTAGTGGAGTCAGCATTTTAGATTGTCGTTCATAGGTCTGCTATTATGTACACTCTGGTATTCAGGTGATAAATTGCACGGACAATATCTCCAAAAACAAGTAAAGTATTGTTGCAGTTGAAAAAAACGTTTTTTAAACAAATGATATCAAAAGATTCATATTACCATTATTCAGAATTTTTTTTGAACCAACAAAAATTGCCAGGTTTGCGTTTTTGGCTCCGTTGTTGTAATCAACAACAATAATAATTTTAAAATCTGAATTACACATTATTTGACTGAAAAAAATTTTACCAAAAAATTAAATAATGATTTTCAAATACAATAAAACAAATAAATATAACTAGTTTATGACTGACTTTAGTATTTTGGTTGAGACTATTTAGCCTTCTTCGTCACTAAAGAAAAGACAACTCCAACTAAAGAATTGCATATAGAATCCGTGATAGTGCTCTATTGAATGTATCTATAGTCATAGTTCATTACTGTACTAACTAGTTGTTTCTTGTCACTGGTACAACTTTGTAGTAGAGCATTGGATTTCTTATAGATATTTCACAAAGGCTTTCTCTGATTTCGTAAGTATTTCTAGTCTAGTGTGTGATTCGCCCATTCGCTGAGAATATCCATGGAAGTTATTTAGCGAGGTGCCTTCTTTTTTGTTGAAAATAAGATTTTCTCAAGCTTTTTACTCTTTGGTCATCAATAATATTTAAGCTTGAATTTGTAAAGATTATTTTTGTCTAAAACGTTTAGAAAGCGTAAAGTAAGATTAGAAACCAAGTTATAATCACTGCAAAGCTGTTATCGTATTTCTCATATTTGTTTGTCTCCAATTTTGGTGAAAATATTAATAATAATAATTGTTATATTGTAACAGTTAATTCAGCTGTCAGTCTTTAGGTTTGTTTTCAGCTGTTTATTTGGTTTACCTATTTGTTAAGAAAAGATTGAAGTAGTTTATGAGGTGAAATGTTGATGACTCTCTACTACTGCTGTTGACTCTCTACTAATGCTGTTGGCTTTATACATGGTAACAGTTGAACAAACTGGAGCTGGAGAACAAGGAATTGAAGAAGAGAATTGCAGAGTTGGAGGCCGAGAAGAATTCTAATCCCGCACTAAATAAATCTCTTCCAGTTGATTTGTCACAAGCTACTCCGGTCATACAGGTAGAGAGTGACTGATTGCGCAGCTCAGGGTGCTTTTGGGTAACCTGCGTGTAGAGATTAGCGATGTGATTGAACGACACCATTCGGGAACCCCATCGTTTAGTGCCAAAAAATATTAGCGGCCATGGGCGATTTGAACTCAACGATGCAAAATAACAAGCGAGGTAGATGGCGTCGTTGAGGGAATGAAATTGTCTTCCTCTAACCAGCAATTTTAACGAGTCAACTTATTATCACTGTTCTCCCCGCTTTGAACCGTGACAATACATTATAGCGTATATTAAAAATGCGACAAACGATAATATCCTCGTAATTAATTCCAGAATGTAAAGAAAGTAAAATGGGCTCGCTTTAGCAATCGAGTTTTCATAAATGTGGTTGGAAAAATATGTCTATGGTTTAAAGTACAAAGAAATTCCGTTAATTGACACTCATCGATGAGACCTCAATGACTAGCCTACGCGTAGGGTATCCAAAAGCACCCTCAAATGAGAAGTGGGCTTGGCATTAGCCTTAGTATCTAAATGTCTATTGTGGGTGCTAGCTTTTGCCTTATTACCTACTTCTGTTGTGAGATTTTAGCGCTAACCCCATTACCTATGTGTACCTGCGGTAGTAGTGCTTGGTTGTTGATCCTGTTGCTGCATAGAACATTGATTCCTTTTTAAAGTGAGATGTTTGTCATAACCAATAAGAATTGGCCTGTACTAACTGATTTAGTAGCCATTCAAGTACCAATAAAGAGATTTGTCTAAAAAAATAAATAGAAACACCTTCGCTCTTTTACTCCAAACTGCAATAATTAGGAGTTGCTTCCTTTATATTGGAATGATAACTCTGAGATATCAGCCCACCATTTTTGTTACAAAGGTTTTAACTGGTGGTAGGGCTTTAGCTACTCATCGATTGTTTCAACTTAACTGAAATATGTTGTAGCAGACAGAAGCAAAGTATTCGAGTTTAGATGATTTCCTACAGCCATCTTCGTTGACAAATGGTAAAACAATGACTCAAGCGGACATACCGTCTACTACAGGAACCAGTTCTTCTTCTGCTGTCTTTTGTAAGTTTGTAGATTTGATCTCGCTTGTTTTATTTGACAGAAATATATGCATTGATGTCAAGTTACGCATTGATATACCTTTCTAAATTCAAAACTCAAAAAAATTGTCTGGTCATCACCATATGATGTGGAATATTGTTAAGAGATGTCGTCTGTAGCTCTGTTTGAGTTGAAATTTATTTATTTCAGAGAATGTAACTCGCGTGTTAATATATCATGTACAGTGGTGTGTTTATTGGCTGGTAGACTCACAAGTTAGGTTTGACTGTAGCCTATTTTCTCTCATTATTTAGTGCACGCTGTGCTACTTTTGCAGTGCCACCCCCACCCACATCCAAGTCTAGTCCCAGGGTCAACCCAAATGGACCGCAGGCAGCAGCTTTAAACTTTGACCAGAGTGATGCCGTAATACGAACTACACCAGGTGCTGACTCTACAACCAACGGTGGGTATACATTGATTTCTCTTGTACTGGTGGTGTCTAAATATCTTGTACTGGTACAATGTCCGTAGTACTGACTATTCCTCCTGTTGCATTTCTGTTTAGATGTAACTGATCACAATATTCACACCGGATGTTTTTTTCCGCTATATGTAGGTTCTTCATTTGATGCATTTGGAATGCCATCATTCAATCCCAGTGACTTGGATGAAATGGAGGTGAGCAATTGTCTCCCTTTTACATTTTGCAGCTGATTTATTTCGTGGGAGTAGCTTTTTTGCTCTAATAATGGCCATTGGTGTTTCTGCCTGAAAGTTTTAGGTCTTTTCACTGCAGCAATGGTTTGTGCTTGCAGGATCCTATCATAAATGTTATAATCACTGTTGGAGTTGTCTCACTTATGTGGCTGCAACTCCATCGTTTTGCACTGAAAAATGTTGAATGCTTGAGACTCGGTTCTTTAGTCAGCAGAATCAACTTTTAGCCCTAGTTCATTATGGAGTTCTGCTACAGGAAGTGTATGCATCTCTGTAAACATGGACATTGGCTGATTCTCTCCACATGCTGTGAAACAAAAAAGCATTTACCCTTTTGTTTACAACTTTCCATAGCATAATGTGTCACACTAACTAACATTAACTATTTATTTTGGTCTGTCCTGATTTGATTATTAGTTTGAATAAATAAATGCATGCATTGTGGTCATTGTTTTGTAGCATGGGTTCAAAGGTGGAAAATTGGCTATTGGCATAGAAGAATTTGATTTGAATTCCCTTGACCCTCTTGGTGGGCTCTAAGATCTCAGGCTAGATCACTTTACAAATTACTGAACTGGTGTTGATACACCGCATACGTCTCCCACTCCTTCAAAATTTACCTGCATGCTTGTATTCCTGTGCTATCAGTAGTCATTTTTATTACTTGATGAAACACCTATGTATTGCTACTTTTGGATCCATGTATTTGGTGAACTGAGGAATGTTTGTTAGCTTTTTTTAACAAATGTTTAACTCTGATCTGACGTCTTGTGCATTCATTCTTGCATGAAACCAGCGCAAGTAGCTTTATCCGTAAACTTGGTTCTTCTGACATTTTTTATTACGCAAATTCAGTTTCATGCAAATCAGGATATTCAACAGAGAAAAATTCTAGCTTTATCAATTTTTTTTTATATATATTGTTTTGTCCCTAAAATTATGAAAGAGAAGAAATTTGTTATCCCTGTACTTTACTGACTCAATCTAATATACAGCTCATTGTTGATTATCTTTTGAAAAGTTACTGTTATCCTTACTGTATTTTCTCACTAATGCATCAATAAACTTGTAAGTTTATAACATTAGCGGTTTATTTCAGTATTTCTTGTTTATTGGGACAACATCAATGAGTTAAAAGAGATTGCGAAATCAGGGCTCTTGTCTGGAGATTTATTCCATGGTTGGAATTTAATAAAAACTTCTTTACTTAGGTATCATGGGTGGGCGAGAGAAAGCCTTATAAAGTCGCACTCAAGAATGTACTGTCATAACTATAAGCCTCTACTAGTAAAGATAATTACTTTTCACTCTGTTAGATATATCTATGTTGATGCTAATTGTCCATGTTGACCCCAAATTTTATGTAAAACTTACTTGCGCATGTAAAGTCTTTGATTATAACATTTTATTCGTTCATGAACCTAAATCATCCAGTAGCTTGACTTTGTGGAGTTGCCACACCTTGTACTAACTTACATAATTGTGCAAGATGTTACAACTCCAATTTAGGAAATATCGTCGTTGAAATACCTTGACCCTTTGAGTGCAATGGTTTTAGTTATAACTGTGGGTGCTCAGCCCAGAGATCCATGTTGGTGAGGGGCAGACAATTTCTGCGAGCACTAATATTATTTGCCATCAACAGAAATGGAGGAGTTTTCTTGTGAAAGCCAGTCATTCAGAGGAGGGAAATGTACTAACTATTGCTGCGACAGCTAGACTACAACTTTGAGCTATTATTTGTGGGGAAACTTGTGTGAATATTTGAATGAAGTGTGAATATTTGTTTTTGGTCTGAATTGTGCATCATTGACAATGAAGAAGAGTACATCGATGATATTATGATACATTCAGGGTTGTGTGGCAAGCCTAGTAGCACATATGTATCAGCAACTGGATAAAGCTAAAAGATTAGAATAAAATCTTGTACAACTTTTGTAAGATTTACTACGAGTACACTCAAGAATGAATCCATCTATAGATTATGATTATATCAATGCATAACACTAGTACAATCTTAATCCAAACTAGTATCCCTTGCAGGTACCGCATCAATTTTATCACCGGATTTACAGCTGGGTAAAAGTGAAAAATGTACACCAACCACGAAAATGCGTATTGCAAATTGTATAACTCATAAACAAGCTATAAATAGCTACAACTTGGTAGAACAGTTTGTAATGGTGTGAATGAAACGCTTCACATAAACTGATCATCAAAGTTTGGAGGTCTCAAGTGATCTGGGTTTGGTCTACAACAGAAAGACAGACCAGTTTCATTCATACTCCACAGGAAGAAAGGAGCCACAAACTTTAATCATTTATGTATTACATAATATAGTCACTCACCCCCCTCTCTGCACGCCGCTGCCATCTAAATCTGGACCGAAGGGATCAAATCTGGCACCGGGTGGTACAGAACCCCTAAAATATGACAACAAAATGTTCATACATTTGCTAAATGGCACCCAGGCAGTACCGATACAACGATTGAAGGTAAATTGCTGCAAAACAAATCTTAGAGTTCAGCTCATCATGTAAAACTAAGAATTACATAATCGCACTCTTTGAGTATTATAAGACAAATAACAATCCTCAAACACTAAAGCTATTAGATCAGCAAAAATACTTTTACATAGAATATCTATTAGAACCATGTTCTAGCAAATAACAAACCTATCAGACAAAACAATTAGTCGATATTTCTAATGCTCACACTCCATACTTATCAAGTTATTTCTGCACTGTAAGGCTGTAGCAACTAGTGATGTTAGCGGTAAAATAGAATGAAAAATTCTAAATCGAAATTGGTTAGAGCTAAATCAATTATTAATATATCGAAGCAATCTTCTAACTATAAAATTAATAAACAAACTGTGTCACAGATCCAACTAAAAAAATAAGTAGTAAACAACAATAAATTTTAACAATAATAATAATTAACAATAAATGGTGAGTAACCCAGTTATCTGCTACTTACGGAGGTAGAAATCCACCTGGTGGTCGGCCACCATGACCTCCTCTCAATGGATCTCCATTTCTGAAGGGATCAAATATCATACCACCAGCACCGGGTTGTCCTGCTCTCAAAGGGTCAAGGTCACCAACACCAATACCAAATGGATCATAGGACGGAATACCAGACCTGCAAACGAAAAAACATTACTCAAATAACGCCCATTTCTATACTAATAAAACCATAGAGACTGTAATTGTTAATATAGTAATCTGGAGAAGATTAAAACAATCCTCGGGGCTCACCTGTGTGGATCGTATGGATTTCTCGCAGGACCAACTCTCAGGGGGTCTGCTCTGAAAACATGCTGACAAACATTACCAACTGATTTGAAGAAATTATTAGTACGTGGTGACAGTAAAGTAGTTCAAGAATAAAAAGAATTCAATAAAAAGTATTAAAAATCCTAAAATCTTTAAAAGCACTACTAAAAAAAAACTTTTACATTCACCCTGTAGTGCAATGTGTGCACAACTCCAAAAACGAACCAAAAGCTTTTTTGAAAAAGGGGACAACTTCAAAATTATACAATAAGTTTGATAGTAAAAGTTGAGTGGAACAAAAAAATTTAAAAAAGAACAGATCTTTTGCTAATTCAATGTTAGCCACTCTCACCAGAACTAATAATACCAAATCTAATTTTAATGCATTAAACAAAAAAGGGCTGGGAACTTGAATCAAAGTTCAAGTCTCAAATCAGACTTGATTCTTTGGCTTTTTAAATAACAACTTTCTTCCAGCTTCAACTAACATACTTGTGACTTGAATTGACAATTGACCTAAATAAATTTTGAGTAACAAATGTAATAAAATTTACTCAGTTGTACATTATAACACTTGTATTTTATAATACTGGTATTTTTTAAGCCAATGCTGTGTTTTATTATGCCATTGAGAATTGTCCTTTACTGATTTCCAAAGGGATGGTTTACGTGAAGCTTCAACCAAGTCAAATCTGACTTGGTTATTGATTTGAATGGAGGATGCAAATGACTTGAAGAGAAGAGAGGTGTCTGTCTGTCAATCAAATAATTCAATTGACTCGCTTGTTTCTGCCTGACATATTTGTAACTTAAATTACTTAACTATAAAAGAGCATAACTTGACCTTGTATTGAATGACTTCAAGGTACTTGTGACTTGATCACAGCACGGTAAACAACTCAGCTTTTTTGACAACTAGTGAATATTTTATTTTTCAGCAATACGGTTACGCAATTTTTTTACGGCAGGCAAATTTACTAGTATTCAATCAGACGATCGTTTTCTCAGCTGAGGAAACAGGAGTATCTGCCAGAGAGAGTTTAATGTGCCTGCTGAGCTAACTGTTGCGGCATAGCCCTGGGTTCGAACCTTATTCAGGCAGGTGTTGTCTATTCCACAGTTGTGAAAGCAGTCATATCTGGATTGACATCATTTTTTTTTAACGATGCTGAGGGTAAGTAAAACTGAGCTTTTCAAACAAACCTTAGTGGATCAGCTCTAAGTGGATCAGCTCTGAGAGGATCAGCTCTAAGAGGATCCGCTCTAAGTGGGGCATTGCGTCTCTGTTCTGATTGGAGGGATGATTGTTGTTCTTGTTTTGGTGGATGCACAACAGGTGTAATCTCAGATTTGAACTTTGCATGAAAATCATCAAGATTCTTGAACATTCTGAAAGTAAAATTAGACAATATTGACAATAAATAAAGCAGCGCAGGTGGTTGGCACATTTGATTACACTCAACCAAGCAGGGATCAACACAAAACATAATCATTACACATTACATGCGTTGTGCTTAGACTTGAGTAGATTGTCACTGAAACCTGGTTCACATACATATTGTAGGAACTTGCTTGCTTTACATCATAGAAATGCGTGCGACACATGTTCGCATAAACTTGGCAAAAATAATGATCGCACAAAAGTACAATCACTCTCTTGACTGAGAAGTAATAAAATCCGAAAGCTCGCCTTCATCGACTAACGATTTATATACTAAATGAATTATCGTTGTACATTTGTTATTTTTAATTAATTATATTGTTACCCATTATTATTAAATATTATTTTAAATTCAATTTATAACCATTGTTCGATGGTGCAATACTATTTTTTCTACGTCTTCTTCATATTCCAGTTTTGAATCTCACTTTTAACAATATAATATTGCTATTATATAAACATTCTCAGAAAATTGATAAATTTACGCATTTGAATCAACCGTCATAATACTTCGTTCGAAAAATTAATAATAAATATTAATTATTAATATTAATAAATAATATTAACAATCATAATAAAAACAATAATAATTTATTTTAAAATAATTTTTCAATGGCATTCAAGTTTACATGAATAGCCTTGACCTAACTGTGGTTTTTAAAAAAGAAGGCAAAAAAATGTATGCAGTATCGTACGATGTCGTAGGAAAGTTTGTCTAGCTGAACTTTTCTGCAAGCCTCTGCAACTACGTGCGACGCCATACAAGCTGTGAAAACTCCAGGTTCACATGCATCGCAATCAGTTGTATGATGATCTGCGATCACTTGCGAGCACTTCAGTATCTATGTAAACTAGGCTGGATTTTTACCTGTGGAAATCATTGAAGTGTTCAGAGATGACATCATCAATGTTGACATTGAGCACAGCTAGTCTATCAGAGCCTTCTTCCTTTAAGCAGGAAGTGGGGAATTAGTTAAAGGTATGCAGATAATACAATTCTTCAAGTTTTCTGGTTTAAAAGATTTCAAGAAATATTGCTGTAGACAGTAGTTTAAAAAGTTACAGGCAAACCCATGCATAGCACTTACCATGACATGCAGTAACGCAGCCTGGTCCATCTTCAGTACCTTGAGAGTGTATCGATTGTCTCCTCGGGCATAATTTAGAGTATATTCACCGCAGCCTGTGTTCCAGCCAGAAGGTAGCAGTTCTGTAAGTCTTGTTGTCTACAACAATTGTTGTTGTTGTTGTAATGAATGCCATCCAACAAATTAGGTTAGGTAGAGCTTGTTTTCTTACTCAGTATAGAAGAATACCAAACATCATATGTTTTTAAAAGACTTGTTTCGTTATGATAATGATAATAATACTAGTAATAATAATAATAATAATAATAGTGATGCAGTAGCGCAGTAGTAGTAGTGGTGGTCGTAGTTAGTAGTAGTAGTAGTTAGCAGTAGTAGTAGTGGTAGTAGTAATAAACTAATAAGTAACTGGTGTTGTTTGGATGCATAACAGATTGTTCTATTTCAAGATAAAGACTAACCCCGTTAACTTCGTGTATACACTTTACATCTTCTTTTATCATCAACCAGTGTACCACTACAACAAGGGAATCCAGTTGATCCCTCAGAGTATGGGAAATCGAAGATAAAAGCAATTCTAATCCAGGAATTCCCATTTTGTTTTGACCGGAAACTGTTTTAAAACCAAAGCTCCACATTAATAAATTAGCATTGTGCGGGGACGCCCCAAACAGAGACGAACCTTACACTAGGCAATATGTCAGCTCCCTGTAAACCGATGAAAACACATTTTCTACCCTCCCTGTAGTGTACTGATTTATTTGATATTTTGATCTCAGCGGTTTTGACAATTATGAACCAGTTTGAAGAAGATATGAAGTGTTGCATTCTACACTTCTCTAATGATTTTTCTTCATTCAGGAAGTTTGTAAGTATCATTCATTATAATTATTATTAAATAATAATATAATATTATTTTATTATTATTTATTATTAAATTTATAAATAATAAAAATTATTATTATATATATATTGTTATATGTGTTATACTATAAATAATAATAATATTGTAACATCATTATTATTTATTTATTTAGTAGTAGTAGTTTTACATATTATTCACTGGCATTTTTTTTGGTGATAAACGATGAGTGAATAATTAATATTCTATTGTTGTACAGACAGTAGTAGTATAATTATTAGTTGGAAGTAGCAGTAGATTATTATTATAATCATTAATTACTAGATTTTTTTTGTTCATTAATTATTATTATTATAATTTATTATAAATAATAAATTTATAATAATTTTATTATAATTATCTATCTTACTACTATTATTATTAATTAGAAGAAGAATTATTTAATTAATTTAATTTTATATATATATGCACTGACTGTGTTGGCTCAGTCTTATATATATATTGTATTAATAATAATAATCATCAATAAAATAATTACAAAAAAGGACGAAAACAGTAATGAGCCTTGAACAAAAAGAGGTCTATCGGAATGATCGATTTGTCTCATCATAGTAGAGCGATTGTTGACGAAAATGAAATGAGTGTGAGGATGTGAGGATGAAGAATATTGTAGGCCTACAGCATTTCTGAGTCAGGTAGTGAGTGGCTGGTAGCATTCACCTGTACCAGACCCCAGGCTGCTTTCTGTACACGACCACTGATTGCTTCTAGCAATGCCTGCCCAGCATAGTCAGGCTAGCTAGGTAGCAGACTATCTAGAGTATTGGGCATTTACAGGCCGGCACTCTTTAGTCGTACTGGGCAATTGCAGAACGAGTATCTTTTAGAGATTATAATCAAGACGTGGTGAAGTATGGCTGTGTATTATATATTCTGTACAATGCCCGGCTGAGCTTTTCTCCTTCTCTGATTCACAGGGAGCTCTAGCCAGCTTATATGTAAAAGAGGTTACATAACAATCTTTTGTGACATAACCTGTCAGCCTTAGGCGCTGACAGGAAGAGAATAACTGGGTTACATAAGTATATAAAAGATAATAGATATGAACAAAGGCTGCCTAGATCGCAGCTACATTACATGAGCTTTCCTTTGTGCTCATGTTACTGCATAGAGTTATTAGACATTGATTGTTTGTTTCCCTTGTTTTAGGTGACACAAGTCATTTCTATTGCAATCTTTTAACATTTATCCTTAGAATCATTGGCATAAATCTTAACAAAATGTAAATTGTCATATCTCTGTTTAAACAGTTGTTGCCTATTTAAATTTTCATATAAATTGATGAATGTCAACATTTCCTGCTACAAATGTCAAGTTATGCTTTTTACTGCATAGCAAGTGTTTGCTCCAGGTATGTCAATGTTTTGCTCTAGTAAATGTTTAGTTAATTTGAAGTTTGTGAATTTATTACTGTTGACATTCTTCGCTGTTTCCTTCATTCAAATGTCCTAGTTTACTTGGCTGTAATCTACAGATGACCACTTCAATTGCCAATTACAAAGTCTGACGGCCGCTCTGTGTTGCAAATGGCACAGTGTTGTGTCAGTTCAGATTAATAATTATATTTACATCTCATACTCGGAGAGCTGATTTTAACGGGTATCAAACGTGGCTGAGTTGCACAGAGAAGGTGATTTAATGTGCTTGCGAATTTGGTAGTACGATATTGCATACTTCACTTATGTTGCTGTTTTTAGGAGCTGAGAGGTATTGCAGAATTATCGAATATTCATCTGACTTTAGTCGATGATCATTCCGTTGTAAGTGAGTCTTTTATTTATTGAATTTTTTTTTTTTAATACATTTGGTTTTGTTAGTCAATTAGATCTGAGGCTATTGAACTAAATAGTTGAGTTTTTTTTTTGGTTATAAATAAGACTACAAACAATAATTTTGGAAAAAGAACTGCCATACCCATTTTATTGTGTCATTTATTTTTATAGCTATCAAAGTATTAGCCCACATTAACGTTTCCACACAAGCATTGCTGTCTGTATTCACTGCGTATCTGTTGTAGGATTGTCCATTTAAAAAATACTCTGGATTATCAGCTGATGATGTCACAGTTTTGAGTCAGCGCTCGATCTCTCTCAGGTGCAATTATGCATTTGTTTCTACCAAATTTCTTGACCGCGTTATCTCTATTTAGCCACCATAATATTATATGATACTCACTGTTGTTGAGCTTTGAACATCCTGCTATTCAATGTAATCTCCTATTAAAGAATGCACACAGAATATGTTGCAATAATTTGTTTTATAGTTTCTTTTTCTAATTTTTGTTCATCAAATCATTTGATATCCTTGTGTACACATTGACTGCACATTTCAGAGGGGTATATGATTACTGGTGTGAGGCTGACTCAATGGACGATATACTTGTCTCTATCTCTGCATATCATCAGGTAAATCTCTCTCCTTGAGCTGCTATACACAGCCGAGAGGTTGTTGTCTCCACCGTATAATATTGACTCGTTAGCTAACAAGCGTATTGGTTTATGTATTTAATGTATTTAGATATTAAAATTTTTTGTTCAACTCTCCCTTGTACAATGTCACAAGTTTTCTAACCCTCAATGATCATATAAAATCACATGCTGGAGTCTTTATCCACTCGTAGACAGATGATGAGAGAAGCAAGTCATTTAAAGTAGTGTTAGAACCTTTCAACAGAACATACTCTAAGAGAACTGATGGTAAACTTGAGAAGATAGACGTGAGTTCTGGTTTGGCTCCAGCTTCCCCTAATGTAGTGATTCAAATCATCGTTGTATCATTTAGTGTGACGAGACAAGATATTAGGTTTCTTGCAAGCATACATGATTTATTATATTAAAACTACAGCACAATGAATTTGATTTTGCTTTTATAAAACTTTGAAACTTTATATAATGGTTAAGCTTGTCACAAACTGCTGTTTCTCTCTCTTAGAAATGTGACATGGGTGGAGACGGCAGCAAGTAGTGTCCAGTAATGCTAGCTCATTATTAATTTACTATTTCTACTTATCCTTTGTCTTGCCTTGTTGAGCAGACAACTCCTAGTTTGTAATCTCTCAAACTCCACCATGTGGCGTAGACAACTCCTAGTTATGCTATCTCTTACCTTTCAATAGACTGAGTTGTTTGCAGAAACTGGCAGTTGCTCTAAATATGACTGGACCTGTTAATCTACGCAATCCTGATGTAGTTTATACCCTTTTTGAGTACTACAGGCCTCATGGAACTCAGGCTACTGATGAACCAGAAAAACTTTATTTTGGTAGACTGGTAAGTATATCTCGTTGTAGTAGCTTTGTTACACAGTCTATTTAATTAGGACTTCGTTTTTGTGTTTAAAATGGCACATGGCAAGCTTGCAGTTAATTATTGTTCTATTTGATTTATGTTTTTGTACTAGGCATCAATTGTGATTGGAGTTATCTCTCCATTCATATTAAAAACGCTATGAAACCCACTATGCGTAGGATAGTTCCTTAACCTGGTAATTTTTCGCGGCATTTGCAGGAAGTCAATTCTCATCAAAATTGTCCATATAAAAACTTTTTTACCGCTCCTCTGGCAATGCTGAAGCCACTTTATATAATCATTTTCATGAAGAAAATTATTCACCATTATATTGCTTATTATGTTATAAATTATTTGTTGTTATGTTTAAAATTTATTTCGAAAAATGTTGTCTTAATAATTTTTAGTTGGAATTGCATTTACCACTGGTTTGCTCACTGAGTAAAATATACTTTTATTCCTCAACAGCCGTACAAGATGTTGCTAATTAAAAAATACCACCTCTGCCATGTTTGATAGCTCTTAATACTGCAACATCAACATGCTACCACTTACTTTGTCGTTCAACCCCGACACATAGCACAGCTGAACACCCCCCTCCCCCTCCTAGTTTACCTGTTTGCTCCTTACATAGTGTATTTATGAAATCGAAAGGTTTTTACTCTTTATAGCCAATACCTACCCAATGATTAACTAGTTGTATTCTGTAACTACCCAATAAATAACTAGTTGTATTCTGTAACTACCCAATAAATAACTATGTGTGTACTGTAACTACCCAATAAATATCTAGGTGTGTACTGTAACTACCTAATAAATAACTAGTTGTGTACTGTAACTACCCAGTAAATATCTAGGTGTATACTGTAACTACCCAATAAATAACTAGGTGTATACTGTAACTACCCAGTAAATATCTAGGTGTATACTGTAACTACCCAATAAATAACCAGGTGTATACTGTAACTACCCAATGATTAACTAGTTGTATTCTGTAAGTACCCAATAAATAACTAGTTGTATTCTGTAAGTACCCAATAAATAACTAGTTGTATTCTGTAAGTACCCAATAAATAACTAGTTGTGTACTGTAATTACCCAATAAATTAGTAGGTGTGTTCTGTGACTACTCAATAAATAACTAGGTGTATACTGTAAGTACCCAATAAATAACTAGGTGGATACTGTAACTGCCCAATAAATAACTAGGTGTATACTGTAACTACCCAATAAATAACTATGTGTATACTGTAATTACCCAGTAAATATCTAGGTGTATACTGTAACTACGCAATAAATATCTAGGTGTATACTGTAACTACTCAATAAATAACTAGGTGTATACTGTATCTACCCAATAAATAACCAGATGTATACTGTAACTACCCAATAAATAACTACGTGTATACTGTCTTTTGTGTAGATTAAGGAGAGCAGAAGAGAAGAGAATCTCAGAAAGTTTAGCCTGAAAACAAGAAAGTTTATAGGTGAGTGTTAGTGCACTTATCAGTACACGCAGTGTATAGTTGAGGCCAGACATGAATAAGCTAGCTCACTGATTACAATACCAAATCTTGTATTACAGTTTTAGCAACGCTACAAATGTAAGTGAATGTAATATAGAAGCCTGTGAAAGCTTGCAGTAGCTGCTTTCTATCTAACGGATTTTGTTGTTGGTTAGCTTTATTTTTTGATACTTTTCCAACTTACACTTTTTTATTGGGAGTTATGTACTCACTGTCAATGGTAAAGCAACTCCCACTTTTTGTGAAAACTTTGTTTTTGGAGATTTACTATTTGATGTAGTATACTTGATGACAGCTGAATAAGCTGGTGCCTATATATGTGTCTATGGTTATTGCTAGCCTTCTCCCCACAGGTAACACAAGTATGGACCCCACTCTATCCTTTCTAATGGCTAACATGGCAGGTGTAGGGGATAAATCCCTAGTCTTAGATCCATTTGTTGGTACAGGTGAGTAGCTCTTCATGCCTTACATGCTGCACAATTTAATCTAACATTTTTGGTTCTCAGTGCATCAATTATATCTCTTGGTGCTGGCAGTCATTGTTATAGCATGTGAAGTTTACTATGGTACGTTTGTTGTACGTTCGTTAACTCATTTGACAATTATATGTGTCTCGGGTAAGTGGGGATAAATCCTAGCTAGTTATTTTGACAGTTGGGTAGAACAAATACTTGCATTATGTTTGTAGGAAGTCTGTTGCTAGCTTGTGCACACTATGGTGCCTATGTGATTGGTACAGATATCAACAAAGTCTTACTGCATGGAAGAGGTATACACTGATGTATAGCAATGTGTCACGTCTATATGTCATGTTTTTGTCATTGGCATTTTTTCGCATTGATGTCTAACACAAAAGTGTTGTAAAGGTAGATCTAGTAGAGCTAAGAAGACATGGAGAGAACGAGATGAATGCGTTAGGGCTAACTTTCATCAATATGGTCTATCTAGCAAATACCTGGATGTACTCATAGCCGATGCTTCCAAGCATAGCTTGTGGTCCATTGAAGGACTATTTGATGCTATAGTTACTGATCGTAAGTTTTGATACTGTCAAAAATTTCTTCACAGTCTCATACGTAGCTTTTCTATACAACTTGCTGCTATGTGAGCTGGTATCAATGATCAATCTTCACGCATAGAGTATTAATTAATCGTCAATCTTTTGTTTTATCTAGTCAGGAGTAGAGCAACTGTATGAAGCGTGGATTTCAAGTTTTTGCAAAGCTGTTTTTTAATATTTTATTAGCTTTTTCATGAGCAAAACTTGGTATTTTCAGTCAAATTGATTTAAATTTATTTTAGATTTTCAGCAGTTGTCACCTCCATTATTTCAACTCATCTCTGGTGTAATCCTTGTGAACATTTGAGTTGACAGAATGTCTTTATTCTTGGAAGTGAATGTCTCACTTTGTAAAAAAACGCAATTTTATTTTTTCTTGTTACAAGTATACCCTAGCCATCTGAAGATTTCAACTGTATCACCTTTTGACAGCTCCTTACGGTATTAGAGAACAGACGTTAAAACTAGAGGCACCTTCAGCGAATGTCAAGAAGCCAGCTTTTATGCCACCCACATCACAGTACAACCTGTCAGAAGTTTTCACTGACCTGTTAACACTTGCTAGCAGGTGCCTAAGGAAAGGAGGGAAACTTGTTTTCTGGCTGCCTATTTATAGACCCGAGTATGTTTGATGAGTTTTCTTTCCATTCGTGTTCTCGGTATCATTTTTGAGTTTCTAATGTTAACAGTTTTAATAATTTACACTCCGCCTGCAGTTACCACGACGACAACATTCCCAGACACGCTTGCTTTGAGCTCATATCTAACTGTGAACAGATTATATCTACTTACATATCTAGACGGCTGGTAACCCTGCAGAAGGTTGCTGAACCTGCGCAGTTCAAGGTCAGTGCGAGTGGGCATTGGTTGGTTGTTGATTGGTCAATGTTTCTAAAATGAACAGTTTGTAGATCGAGTGTTAAACGGGATGTCCCTTCTATCAGTTTCAACTGTTCAAATTTACTGTATGCAATGATTTTTTTTATGAATGAAAGTTTATTTTCGTTCGGGTAAATGTGATGTATAGTTGTTGATGATAAATTTCAGTTTGCATTAATATTCAATAAGATTATTCGCAACCTCTGTTCACCAAACACGTTGCCATAAAAATAATCATACCGGCAATAAATTTAATCAATGAATAATCACTTTGTTTGGAACTCGTGTGTCAACAAAAATTAGCTCTCTGAATAAAAAAAAAAAAAATTATTGAGTATTTATTTATATTGTTCGTAGGTCGCAAATGAAACTGAACACTAAACAAATTATAGCGAGCAAGTTGATTTTTTTCATTTTCATAGATCAGTTTTATATCCTTGGGAAGAACTCAAAATCTTCGCAAGCATTCAATGTTTACTAAACTAAAGGGCAACTTTACAAATTATTCCAGTTTATAGCAGTTCAAATTTTATTATTTTCTGGGTTATTTTGAAAATTGGGAGTCATCTTCTCTATGAATTGTTCGGTAAACTATAACATGTCATTAAATATTTATGTTGTTCCAAACTAATGTTCCGTTGCATACGCGATGTATTGAATTACGAACACCCATGATGTTTTGTACTTTGTTCGACGAACAGGTCGCGAATACTCTTCTTAATTTATTTTAAAACCGCTTCATGGTATATGAATATATATTAACATGAAATGTATGTAATGTCGGCAAACGCTGTCATCGCAATTTTTGATTTTGTTCAATCTATCTCATTTAATTTGTATGAAAATTAAGATGAAACAACAACTTCTGTTATTTAGATTATAAGTTCACTGACTTGTTTGTGGACGTTGTAAACATTTCTGTGGATAATTACAAGCTCTAACAATAATTTACAGTTAAATGCGATATATTTTGTTTATTAGGATGCAGAGGTGAAGGTAGTGGTGGATAGAGATCATTACAACGAGAGCTTCAGAGACAGATACTTTCAAATTTCAGAAAATCCAAGTGATCAAACTAGATATCAATTAGATTCAAATGCTGGTGACAGTACATGACAGGTGCGATCTGTGACATTGCTGACAGGTACTATTTGTAACAGTTCTTCTTGACAGAGCCTACTTCTGACAAATAATCCCAGACGCTACAGATGACAGTGCTTTACAGATGATGCTACTGACACCACATGGCACATGATATCATTGACAGGCGACACCCCTGGCAGTAGATGACATGTGATACTGCTTGCAGTATGCAGCAGGTGACAATATTCACAATTACGTGTTTGACACCTGACTGTACAAACTGCTTGCGTTTTTGATTTTTCATATTTGAGCTGATTTTAGTCATTGTTGTTTAATGTTGTTAATTGTTACGACTTTTTTTGCTGAAGTTCTTGATGAAAGAGTGGACACTTTCTATGTGTACTGTGTAGCAGTATAATCTTTGTTTTGTTCATCATTGATTTAGGATTTATTGTATGTTAAAAAGTTCTGTCAACTTCATTTGAATGTGATATGAGGTACAAAGTGTGGAATGTGGCAAATAATACGTTTATTTTTGCTTGTGATGTGTGAATAATTTGGCACAGAAACTTTCCATTTTATTTTAGAAATTGTCACTATCAGGTATTAGTTTTGAGAAACCGTTCAATTAATTCTCAATCCAGTAGAAATGAATGTTTGAAGGTTGAGTATTAGCTGTAGTAGAATGAGACAGAGTACTGGGTGGAGAACGAATAGTAATAGAAGGATTTGCTGTGCTACAGGCGAAGCGAGCTCTCGTCTACACTGGTCACATGATCAATTTGAGCTTACTAAATCTTTACCTTGTGTTGTAGCGAAGACTTGCTCAGGTGTGTTTAATTTATTGTTGATCTCTCTAAAACCAGCTAATGCTACTTTTAGATTAAATTTAAAACTCAAAAACACATTTACAAGTAATATTGAACATAGTTGGCTGCAATGTGATCTCACTTGAATTAATTAATTTGAATGAAAATGTGATACTTTTGTAAAGCCTTGAGCCTACGTATTGATGAAGCCTTGGATCCTTGGATTTGACTGATTTTCACACAATAGAACTATGCTTGATTGAACATGCAAAGTTTTGTACCTGCAAGACCAGCCGTTTTCTACGTACAGATGTTCTGAGACTATTTCAATACATAGCGCGTGTTATGCCATAGTTGTTATATTACAAGGTATAACTTCATTATTTCATCATTAGCCTTCATTAAGAGCTCAGATACAGTTATATAACTTAAGGCTCGGCCACACTAGCGCGTTTTTGAACGAAATGTTTTTCACAGTCAATCCACGTCAAACATTCAACCTGCCACACTATCTTGGACGTAAATAACTAGTAACCAACAAATGGCCACTAGTAATTTTGTGCGAGCCTATTGTTGCATTGAAAAAACAAAAATATTAATATTTGATTCGCGGTTTATTTTTCGCCCGATCACAGAGCAGAGATTTTAAGCGAATGGCATCGGTCATTGTTGACGGTCAACAGCTCCACTTCCAACGAAATACGTTGAACAGTAAACGTTTGTGAACTCCCGCATGTGTACTTTCAATTCAATGGAAAACTCACTGGTGTGGCCAGGTCTTAGTGCCAACATTAGCTAGCAAGTGCCTCCATTTAAATCTCTCAGCTAGCTCTTCTTATGATAGGATGTCTATATTTAGTGCCAATCATGACATTGCTGGTGAAAAACTTACTTCTAGGTGTTGACTGTGTAAATTTTGGTGCTTACTGTACCCTTAGCCAATCAAGTCAAATGAACCAGTTCAATAGCCTAATTAAAATTAATGCTCAGTCTGACAAATACATCGTAGTAGGAGGCATTCAATTACCTCCCCCTCCTGGAATGGTAGCCACTAAACCACTAATAGCTTTTGGCAATTTTAGAGCTGTGAAAATTGCGAAGCAGGCTATTTGTCTAAAATATGCATCAGTAAAAACAATTGCTATAGAGCAATAAGTTTATTCTGCCACACCATTTTATCTTACGCTCAAGCCCTATATAAACTATATAAAAATCGATTGCTCAATTTGTCACCATCGGTAGTGCTCTAGGTGAAAGGGGGGGGGGGGGGGGGGATAGGAGGTAACTTCGGACACCATGCAAATCACTCATATATAATGTTATTTTTAACGAGTGATGTAAATAGACAAAAATACTATAGTTCATTTTATATGAATTTTTCAGTATGTCTTCTGACAACAAAAGCTATTGAAATCTGTGATTATCAGAATATTTATCCTCAAGGGCTTAAACAAACTGTCATATTGTAGAGATTTTCAGGATCTCCTAGCTGTTGTGTACTGTATTGAGTTGGGAAATGGGGTGCTGTACTGTAGAGGGAGTACCAAAGCCAAACTTAACACTACGTATTTAATCATTAATGCAATAGACAGGTTTTGTAGCACACTTGACCTAGACTCGGGCTGGACTCAACCTACCAATCAGCTAACAGAGGCAGCCGGGTAACCAATTGACAATGGCGATATAGGTATATGTGTATATAGGTTTAATGGTATGACAATACATAAGTACAAGAAGTATGTTTCTACAAGCAAAGTAAACTAGCAACTGAGCTACAACAGTATAGCGATCCTACTTATAAAGTTCAAGGTCAGTCGAAATACCACCACCCCATCGTCTCTCTGGCAATCAGACTCAATGTAACCAATCTCCTTCCATTCTTCTTTAGGCTCTCAAGTAGAGCTGACCTGGACTTATGAGTTTCAGTACAGAACATCTTCTATTTCTTTGAAAGTTGTGTTCCCAAAAGAAAACCACTGAGGTAGAGGGTGTCACAATCTCGACGGATATTTGACAGGCGATAGGGAAACTTCGATTTACAATAAGGCGCCGTAGTTTGGGGTCTGGAGGGGAAAGGGTGGAGGTGTAGACTTGGAGCCTCAAGTGGCTGAGGGAAGGCTCTCAATGGGAAGGGAGCACAAGGTGTTGTTTACTGGAGTTATTAGCAAACCAGACATCTGAAGTGAAGGAGATGGGGTTTACTGGGTTTTACTCTTGAGCTGTGGGGGGGGTATGGTATATGGTGGAAAACGAATTGTTGGACACTAGATTTCACCACCACATGGTGTTTTTATGGCAGGCAAGTTTTAATGGTCATTCAGATATTTGTGCTTTCATAACTGTTTGAAACTATATGGCAACACCCATGGCCTGGTGGCCAAATACATTAACCCTTACATCACCTTGACATACTTGATTGAGGGGCTCTGCACAATACGCGTTGTCCGTCCAACTTTTTATACATGTAAAAGCAATATATTTTATTTGCCACGCTTGTTATAATTTGTCTAGCAAACAAATATTAGTTTAGGATATTTAAGTGATACACACAGTTGAGTAGGTGGAGATAACTTCCTGTGCAATGTCTCTGTTATATCTACTGATAGATGCGTTCTTTGGTCAGTTGCAGGAGTTTGTATCAAATTTATTTATGCATGTGTTTAGTGTATTGGGATTTATGTTCCCTCTCACTTCAAAGTGTGTTGTCCTCTCATGTGTCAGTTCTCTGATTGATAACGCCACAACTGAAATCCAATGGGAATGAAGAGAGGAGATTTTTTATAACCAAATATTATATTTCACATTAAACCGATACTATTTTTTATAAGAATGCAAATATTTTTAATTGTGCTGAATTATAAGCAAACGTTGTTTATTTTTGTAATATGTATTATTGTATTTCTCATATCTACTAGGAGTGAATGACTAACAATTATATGAAGAATGTAACAACCTCATTGGATAGTAACTAAGCCTGAAACACTTCATATAAAGGCTCCGTATTGCTACTGGCACTCCGTGAAATGTTTGCATATGGTGAGGATGAGCGTGATTCTGTGGTTTTTGAAGAAATTTTCAGATAAACATGATTGTCTTGGTCACCAGTAACGGCTGTGACGTACATTGCATTGCCTTGCTGCTGTTGCTGATGGTTCTGCTCTTTTACAGCCTTAGTCAGCCTTACATACTTTGCCACAGATATCAGTAGGAGTACAGCTAGGACGACTGCTGCTGTAGATATAGCTGCTGTCACAGGGATGAGGAGTTCTACAAGAATTTCTGAAGTTGTACAACTTTTTGTCTTTAGAGTAAATCGTTTTTTATATAAGAAGTTGTGTTTCAACAAAATAACTTATTCACAACTCAACTCTGGTAGTACTAAAAATCTGTGGTAAAACATTTATATAAAAATGATACGGAGTTGTGACTAGGAGAATACAACACATATCTGTAGAGAGAGGAACTAATTGTAAAAAGTATGATTGAAAAAGAACTGAGTTAACTAGAAATGCACTAAATAGATAGCAAACAAACTCCTACAGATAAGATCTTTATCAGGCTACGTCAGATATTTATTTACCTGTCGAGGTGGTCACCTGACTGTCAGATTCGCTGTTAACAATGCTGCCGCCTTTTTTCTTTGTTAGAATTTCCTGAATACCATAGCTAACACTAGCTGCAAAAAATTTTCAGTGGTAATAGATTTTTCCTAGAGTTCAGTACCAGAAGCTTGTCAGCCATTAACATAACATTTGTGTTATCACTGGCATAATACGTCAGGTTTTTAACTGTACTGTGAAGCAATCTGTTTCATATTGAGATGTTCCGCTTCCCAGGTTAAAAAATATTGTTTTTATGAATCGCAACGTTACGTAATAGTGAAGACTGTACCAAATTAAACAACTTTCTTATTCAATTGAAAAAATTTTTTTTGGTGACTAACAGTAGAACGTAAGTTAATTGCTATTTTAACTGAAATGAAAACAGAATATTTGCCAAAACCTGAGTGTTTAGCATTTCGATATAACAAAAATTGTTACAGCGTGCATACAGAAGTTCTTTACTTTACAAATGGCTCTCTGAGTATAAATATTTCACTTACCAGTGATGGGCTCCTCTGTGGTAGAGGTATTAGGGATACAGCAGTCACAAAATGGAACAGCTGACCACTTCCCTGCAGCAGTACAAACAATATCAGTGGCTTTGTTGCACCCATTCGCGCATCTATATGGTAATGTTTCATTGTATTTGTAGTGACTGTTGCTAGGCAACAGCACATTAGTGTTGTTTCTCATCTCGGACGTTAGCTCACATTTCACTACAACAAACGTTTGTTCTTCAGAAACGTTACAGAGTTTCTACAATTATTGAGTTTTAGTCGCTCCAGGTCCAAAAATTTCTGTTGAATCCATTTTTCAAGGTGAGCAGCCACACCATTGTAAAGATTTATTATCACATTCTGCAGAAGAAATGCAATAAGAACTTCTCACTTCAATTTAATTTTTCTTTTATATAAAAAGTTGTTTCGTTGTTATGACCAGCAAAAACTGGTCTTAATTTTTCCCAAAAATGCAGAATAGAAAGGTTTAATACTTACCTCACCAGTTTCAGTAATACAATCAAAAAAACATCATTCTATTCCATGCTTTCCGCTTAGTATATTTAGTTTGAGTAATTACCAAGTTCACATTGCACAGAGGTCTGGCCATTCCACTGAGCTACATTGTGCACGATCTCACAGATGAAAGAAGTGCGGCTGTTGTCTGCTAGCTCATAGCCTTCTGAACAGCCGTAGTTTATCGTTGTCCCAGGAAACCATGGAGGATCCACACTTGTGATGGCATAACTTGGTGCCTTAATTTCTGGACGATCTCCACAATGTAAAACTATAAAAACAAGATGATGACTTAAAATTATGATAAAGTTCATGCGAATAGAATGCTAAGAGTTTTACTTTGTTTGTTATCGAAATCAATATTTGAAAACTCTATGAGCGAGGGGATGAAAATAGCAAACGAAAACTAGAATAATTGTGGTGCAAAAACAATGATGAAAAACTTGTGATTTCCACAGCATTAGATTATAGCTGTTTTTTTATCTACCACTTGATCAGTTTTAATATTGAACAAACTATACCAGTAAAGTGTAGAGTAAACGTTTCATATTTCCAGAATGTTCCGATATTGTGACTTGCAATATCAATTATTGGGTTTCTTGCGGTAAGCAATTTCTGTGAATAGTTCCTTCCATCAATAAGACTATGGCCGATGCGGATATAGGACAGTCTTTCTTCATTTGGAATCCTGACAGTAAAATGCAATGTGATAGGTCGGTTTAACTTATTTTGAATCCTACACCTTAGCCATGTTGTTGAAACGTTTTTGGGGAATATTAATATTCCAGTGAGCTGGTCTGTAGTTGAATCCATAGAGATAACTATTTCGGAATTTTTGAAGCAGTCAGCAACTACAAAAAACAAACTGAAGGTTTTTCAAACTTTTCTAGTTCAACCGATTTTGTTGAATAATAGTTAAAATTATAATTAATTATCCTTTTCAGTACAACATTTTTTCAAACAAAGCAATTATTTATCCACAAAAAGTACAAAACACTGATTGAGAGTGGGCTCACCATTGTTGCTGTATTCAATCAGAAAACTTGTTTTGTTTCTGGAAGGCAGGTAGACAACTAAAGTGGTTCCTAGGAGTATTACCTTTTCAACATGAGATCTGCCAGATACACAATAAAGTTGAGAATTTAAACCAATTTCAACTGAATTGCATGTTCCATTCAAATATCTTTGAACTCCGCTAAGGACAAGGTCACTTCCTGTTTTGAACCCGCTCAATACGAGAGTACATGGTGAAATGTTAGCTTGTCGCATATGCTGTATGACTCCTGAACTACCTGGTCTCACACTAACTAAGTCTCCATCACAGAGTGAATGTGGGGATGTGGTCTGAGCCCGGGTTAAGGGAAACATAGTGAGAAGTACTCCAGAAGCTACCCAAATGGGGAGATTCATGTTCTTTACCTGTAAACACAAAGCTTTATTTCTGCAATAACTCGGGCCCGATAAAAATACACAAAAATTTCAGGGCTAGGTATTATTGTATGATAAACTCAAAACTATAACTATTACTACACAGTGAAACCTGCGTAAATCAATCTCGTATAATTCAATAATTTGGTTAATTCAATGTGATACTCAAGGTCCCACCTAAATGCTATTTAAATGGCTTTACACAATTCGAAGTAGCTATCTCTAATTCAATGTAAATATACATTAAATTTACACTAAAAATTAAATAGCTAGGTACTATTGGGTGATGAACCCAAAACTAAAACTATATATATATATATACATATATAAGTATAACACTGCTACAAGCTATAGAAGTAATATAGTCCTAAAATATGCCCACACTGCTGATGCCCTTAAAGCTAAATTTAAAATAACTACAAGCCTTTCTGAGTGTAACAAAAGTATTCCTCTGGCTCTCTTCTGATAGTGGAGACTTTAGAGGGATTATGCTGCCACCTGTTATTGGCAAATAGCTATTCAGTGGCCTTATCACTAATATACATAATTGTATCTCAAATCGTAGATAACATTGTGTGCAGAAAGGCAAGATAGTGGTGAGATACTGCTATGTGTGATCTGATAGCTACCATTTACCATCTGATTAGTTTGTGTTAGACAATGAATTGGCGATGGTGCGATTGCTATTTATCATCATCCATTTAACTCCCACTGCTCGACAGCACTCCTCATGAATGGCTGACTCAGTATTTGTTTGTGTGCTGTACTTGTAGAATATCCTTATTGAGCTAGCCTTAGAAACTTGCGTGGGCAGCGCCCTGTACTCAGGCTTGCCAGTGTAGCTTCGCTCTCCAAATTTTGACGCCTTAAATTATGTGTAATTCATCAAATGCAGTCAAGCTATGACCAATTACATTCTTTTGCTATTATTTCATTCGAGGTATAAAAAATAATGGCAATGTGACATTGGATCTTCACGACATGCAGCAATAAATGTTAGTTAATTTACATTTATGTGGATGAGTGAAAGTAACTGGTTATAACCGCCAATTAAATGAACGGCAAGTAAGAAATGAGATGATAATAAAAACTAAAAACGACGATCAGAGAAACACATTGCATGCAGATTTTTGTCAAAAATTGCCATAAATTTATTTAAACGTTAAACAATATATAACATGAGCTGTAACTTGGTGGAACTAGCTAGCAACAAGCCTGTTAGAATATGACTTTTCCATCAAAGCAATTTGTTTTGCATGGAGAGCTTTCAATATGGCCGCCTGCTCAGCAACTATTTTGAAGGTGTCGTAAAACAGTCACAAATAAAACTACTGGAGTAGCAACAATAACCAAAAGAACACTTGTTACACTATAGCAAGATCAATGCTATATCATGTGTCAAATTTATTCTACAAGCATGACCAAAGTCGCTAATATCTGTGTAATGATGCTGAAAATAATTGTATCAATTTTCAAGCCGAATATCAAGATCAATTATTGATGAATCATCATATCACGAGCAAAAGTTTACCTGATGAATAATCAATAATTGATATCTTAGTTTTATTCTTAGTTCTAACGATGAAAGAAGGTTGCCTAATAGACCACCCTCTCTTATTGCTTAATACACTTAATGTACCCTTTGACTGTGATTTCGTCTAGCTTTTAGTGTCACAATAGTCGTTTCCTGGAGAGCAAATGATATTATAATTAACCACCTATCTTTCATAAAAAACATTAGTTATGACATCATTTAACGAGCAGTAATGACAGCTATTAGTTCCATCAACTTTCTGGTGTGGTACAAAAAGTAAACACCAGATGTGCAGCAACCATTCCGGCATCAAAAAGCAGCTAAGAACACATAGTAAGTAACTCAGAGATAAAACTGGAGCCTTTTTACCTTGTCTCGTTTATCTCACATTTTATTGTCACATTGTTCAAGTGGTTTGAGGTCATCAAAGCAGCGAATTACTAGTATTTACCAGTATCTTTTTCCAAATGTTTATTCTAAACATTGTTGAATACTTTGTTTCTTTAGAAATGAATTGTATTATATTTCAGATTATTTTTGTGTGATACAAAACTCATAGATTTTTTGGGTTAATCACTGCGAATCGAGCATTAGTAGTAAAAGAACAGAAAATTATTGACTCATCAATCAAGTTACAGTAATACTTATTAAATAAATTAGTCAGGAGAAAATTCTGTAATGACTGGTTGAGAGACTAAACGGATCTATGTCGCAAAAAACTCAAAAGTGATACAAGATCAAATGAAAATAAAAAAGATATTTTCTTGTGATACTAATATCAACGAAATATAGTTACTATATCTTATGTATGAAATAAAAACACATAGCATAACATGGTGTAGGCAATGTGTTCTAAATTAAACACGCAGATTAATTATAATTTCATGATTCATACCAAACATAAAAAATGATTTGATTATTGTAAATTATGATACAGTTTTTCCCTGAGCAAAGCTTCAGCACAATAACTTTTAATTGTACCCAAATTATTAAAAGGTACAATCATCAACCAACTTTGTATGCATTTACAGACTTCTCTTATGTAAAAAATAACCTGTTTTACTATAAAGGAGTTTTTGATGGGTAAAAAATTTTTTTTTTTTTATAGATGATGTCGATAACAGGACCGTTGTGTTTATTGCTGTTACTGGTTGTTCTTGGGATAGAGGCTCAGTGTCCTTCGCTACCAGCTGGAGATGAGTTTGTTATAGGACCTGTTCCTGACAAGAGTTCATATGCGGTATTTGACAGTTGCAACTCTTCAATTTTAGAGAGCTCAATTTGTAATAGGTTGCGAGTGTTTTCTTCTAAGCCTTTCATCAAACGCTCAATCCAACAATCTGGTCATATCCATCTCGAACCATTAAATTGTTCTGTGCCATTGTGTTAATACCTTATTTTAGTGAGAATTGTAGATTATAAGAGAAAACTGACTGATTGAAGAAAAATTTATGTAAACTTGCCATAACAAGCGTGTGGTTCATGATGCATGTTTTATAGGTCAGAGAAAAAGTTACCTACACCTGTGCAAAACCAGGTTATCAGATCGCCGGCACTAATGGTAAGACTAAAGTTAATCTGAGATGCAGAGGAAATGGCAAGTTCAATGGTGCTAGGCCCTGTTGCGAGAGTAAGTAAAGCAACATATGCTATCTCTAGGTATGTCATTCATACATCCTGTGATGTAGTTTACCTTCATTTTTTACTGAGAACTCAACCAGCCGAAAAGTCCTTCTAACTAGTTTGCAAATTTTACCATTTTTACCATCTCCCTCGAAGCACTTCTTATCACTGCCTTATTCTCTAGCTAATGATTTGATAGACCCAAACTAGTTTCAGTATATAATCATAAGCACCCATTTTATGGAAACTGAATTACTTCTAAACTAGTTTTTTGGTTAACCCAATGGAAAGGCTCTTATAGCTAGAAAAGACAACACTTTATTAGAGAACTTCTACTTTGTTACTGCTAGTTTACGGTAAAAATAAAACATAACAACAAGCAACTAGCTGTAAAACAAGTTTACAGAGAGTACTAATAAATACAAAAATGTGGGCATGTTGAACGCTCGATCTTTGTTTGGTAATATCTTACGAGTCTAGCAAACTTATTTAAAGTCACAAGTCCCTTCTCAGTTTCCAGACAATTGTCTTGAGGGTTCATCGCTACTCTTGAGTACAATATTGTTTTATTTTTATATGGTTTCTTTCTATCCAGCTGTCATTATAAATTTTTACCCACTATCAGCTTTGCTAAATCAAATGTTGGGGGTCTAGAACTGAAACAAAACATGCTTTCAAACTTCACTTTATTGTTTTACACAATTGCTCTCGCTAAATAATTTCTGTGCCTCTTAATAATAAGTTATAGAAGCTCCGAGCTAGAAAACTTAGCAGCAAAGACAACTTAAAAAAACTATGTTTTCATTTTAGCCTGTTTCCTCTAGCTCTACTGATTTTAAGGTTTATTAAGTTAAATGAGTAGACTAGGTAGCTCAGGTGTGTCATCCGAGAGACAAGAGTTGATAAGGAGGCCAAAACTGGGTGCCTTGATCCTCATAATGCCTTGCACACTGCTCATGCCAATGACACTTCGTAATAATTATTTGAGTAAGTGTCCACTTGAAAAAGTGGACATTTGCTTCTCAGTGGAGAAGTGCCTTTGATTCAGTGTCCACTTTATTGGTAAACGAAAATAGATTTATTGGATATAGGGGTGTGAGTTTATTGCTGTTTTGTTAAGTTCTATTTCAATTACTATTTACCGACCATCACCAAATACTGGTTTGGTAAATGTTCACATAGCATATTTTATAACTACAGAGATATCCTGTACCTCACCACCTGATGGCATCAACACAGTTCCTGTATTAGATGCAGAAAAGGTAGCTGTTGGCACTGTATATAATTATACATGTGAGAGGCCCTTCCTAACAACCGATCCAGTCACAACTGAATGTCAACCGAATGGAACTTGGAGTCAACCAGCACCAAACTGCACAAGTAGGTCTTTTGTAGGCGTTAGTGTACAAATATTTATTCTATATTGCGAAAAAAAGACTCTAAAAAACTCTATTTAGCCAAGCCTCAGCACTACCCTGAATAAGGTCACTGATGGGATAATATTTGCAGATACGGAGTGTGTGTATCCTTGGATACAATCTGATCTGGGTATTTGCTACTTGCTGAGTAAATTCGTAGCTAAATGGGTAGACGCTAAAAATGATTGTATAGACCGGGGAGGCTCTCTGGCTATGCCCAAGAATGTTACTGACATGGAAGACCTTGCTGCCATTTCAGGTGACTTAGTTGATATTTCTATTATCTCTATTTATAAATTGAGTTGGTGGGATCATTGATAAAGAATTAAACCAGTCGGCATTTTTATTGACTTCACAGAATTTAAAATGTGTTTTAATAGAATTTTAAGCTTTATGTTTCAAAGGAAGTTTAATGATTAACTACTATAAGTAACCTTTTTACCACTGTCATTGATTACAGTAAAAACATCTAAACCCTCAAATTGTTTTCTACCGTACTATTTTGTCCTGTGTGAATTTCAGGGTTTCTGTAATCTGCAATAACTCTGAATAACAATTTATTTACAGGTGTGGAATCAGATAGGTTATGGCTCGGTGGAGGACAGTTGGGAAATGGAACAGATGCAGACTTTACCTGGTTGGATGGTACAGTGGTGACTACAACCACTCCTAGCTCTTTTGTTCAGTCAACACCTGGTCGAGAGATGCTAACCTTTAGATTCCTTCCTCCATCATACATTCTGTCTGATCAATATGAAAATGTGATGGCTCGATACATCTGCCAGAAGAACTAGTGCGTAACTAGGCAATGAGTGATACAAAATAACTTGATAATTTTACTTCCTGTATTTTTCCAAATAACTATTTTCAACTACAAAATTACATATCTTATGAAGGCGTTATATGATTGGTATCACAGCAATCACATCGGACTTATTTCTCATTGTTCTTTGACATGTACGCTTACGTTTTCTATTTGCATTGCTGTATAGGAAATCTGTTCAGTTTTGTTCTGCGGGCCATCTCAAACCCGAGTGTGCTGCTACTGTAGTCTTTATACTTCCAAAAACGCAGAAACTCCATCTCTGCGCTTTTTAATGCAAAATAAATATTTCATTTTCTTGCGACTTCAAGTTCAACTCTGGGAGACCCAAGAAGGCCCAATAGGGTTATTATGCAATATAGTAGATGTAATACTTACAATATAGTAGATGTACTACTTACAATATAGTAGATGTACTACTTACAATATAGTAGATGTAATACTTACAATATAATAGATGTATTACTTACAATATAGTAGATGTACTACTTACAATATAGTAGATGTAATACTTACAATATAGTAGATGTAATACTTACAATATAGTAGATGTAATACTTACAATATAGTAGATGTAATACATACAATATAGTAGATGTAATACTTACAATATAGTAGATGTACTACTTACAATATAGTAGATGTACTACTTACAATATAGTAGATGTACTACTTACAATATAGTAGATGTACTACTTACAATATAGTAGATGTAATACATACAATATAGTAGATGTACTACTTACAATATAGTAGATGTACTACTTACAATATAGTAGATGTAATACATACAATATAGTAGATGTAATACTTACAATATAGTAGATGTAATACATACAATATAGTAGATGTAATACTTACAATATAGTAGATGTAATACTTACAATATAGTAGATGTAATACATACAATATAGTAGATATACTACTTACAATATAGTAGATATACTACTTACAATATAGTAGATGTACTACTTACAATATAGTAGATGTACTACTTACAATATAGTAGATGTAATACTTACAATATAGTAGATGTAATACTTACAATATAGTAGATGTACTACTTACAATATAGTAGATGTACTACTTACAATATAGTAGATATACTACTTACAATATAGTAGATGTAATACATACAATATAGTAGATGTAATACATACAATATAGTAGATGTAATACATACAATATAGTAGATATACTACTTACAATATAGTAGATGTAATACATACAATATAGTAGATGTAATACATACAATATAGTAGATATACTACTTACAATATAGTAGATGTAATACTTACAATATAGTAGATGTAATACATACAATATAGTAGATGTAATACTTACAATATAGTAGATGTAATACATACAATATAGTAGATGTAATACATACAATATAGTAGATGTAATACATACAATATAGTAGATATACTACTTACAATATAGTAGATGTAATACATACAATATAGTAGATGTAATACATACAATATAGTAGATATACTACTTACAATATAGTAGATGTAATACTTACAATATAGTAGATGTAATACATACAATATAGTAGATGTAATACATACAATATAGTAGATGTAATACATACAATATAGTAGATATACTACTTACAATATAGTAGATATACTACTTACAATATAGTAGATGTAATACATACAATATAGTAGATATACTACTTACAATATAGTAGATGTAATACTTACAATATAGTAGATGTAATACTTACAATATAGTAGATGTAATACTTACAATATAGTAGATGTAATACTTACAATATAGTAGATGTAATACATACAATATAGTAGATGTAATACTTACAATATAGTAGATGTACTACTTACAATATAGTAGATGTATTACTTACAATATAGTAGATGTAATACTTACAATATAGTAGATGTAATACTTACAATATAGTAGATGTAATACATACAATATAGTAGATGTAATACTTACAATATAGTAGATGTAATACTTACAATATAGTAGATGTAATACTTACAATATAGTAGATGTAATACTTACAATATAGTAGATGTAATACATACAATATAGTAGATGTAATACATACAATATAGTAGATGTAATACATACAATATAGTAGATATACTACTTACAATATAGTAGATGTAATACATACAATATAGTAGATGTAATACATACAATATAGTAGATGTACTACTTACAATATAGTAGATGTACTACTTACAATATAGTAGATGTACTACTTACAATATAGTAGATGTAATACTTACAATATAGTAGATATACTACTTACAATATAGTAGATGTACTACTTACAATATAGTAGATGTAATACTTACAATATAGTAGATGTAATACATACAATATAGTAGATGTACTACTTACAATATAGTAGATGTACTACTTACAATATAGTAGATGTACTACTTACAATATAGTAGATGTAATACTTACAATATAATAGATGTATTACTTACAATATAGTAGATGTACTACTTACAATATAGTAGATGTACTACTTACAATATAGTAGATGTACTACTTACAATATAGTAGATGTAATACTTACAATATAGTAGATGTAATACTTACAATATAGTAGATGTAATACTTACAATATAGTAGATGTAATACTTACAATATAGTAGATGTAATACTTACAATATAGTAGATGTAATACTTACAATATAGTAGATGTAATACTTACAATATAGTAGATGTAATACTTACAATATAGTAGATGTAATACTTACAATATAGTAGATGTAATACTTACAATATAGTAGATGTACTACTTACAATATAGTAGATATACTACTTACAATAACTAGTGCATGTAAATTAATTGATGGCAGCTCACTCTATCATAGCCTTCCAGGATCTGTAGCAAGTGAACAGCTTCAGAAATCACTAAACATAAACACTTCTTATGGTTGCTGAAGGGTTGATGACATTGCAGTGTTAAATATTTTTGCTTCAATAAGTAATTCTATGGATCATGGAAATAGTGTTATCTATGTTATCTATGATTCTATGTCTAATGAGACTCACTAAACTAGGACTACTCTCTCAATTTCTTGGAGAGCAGCTGTTATTCAAAAGAATTAATGTTTCATTCACCAAAAAAACTCACTTTGAGGAATTGTTGATACATTTTACTGAACAGAGTTATCTTCTCTCTATTAAATTGTTGAACAACACAAATATGCTCCATTCATCTACAATTTAATCAACAACTGAACAGCTTATTGGTAGAGTTTTACGGAAATATAAACTGAAACTAAGATACTAGGAATTATATAGTTGCTTTACTTCTCACACAGATGTTGAGTTTTCTCACTGTCAATTTTAGGATGAAATTTTAAATCTAATTACAAATCGGGTTTAAACTGCTGTTAAGATTGCTCATTGAGTAAAGCACTAGTTTGTAAGTTGATTAATTATCTTGCATAAGAAAGATTCTGCAAGTTTTGAGAGTATTATCCAGGAAACTTGAAAATAATGAGCGTGAATATAAATTATGCCATAAAGCATCCTTATGGTATACAAATTCAAGCACCAAAACCCTTTTGATTAGCGGTCATAAAAGCAAACTACATGAGAAATTAAAGCTGTTCGGGATTTTGGTCAGAGAGGGGAAGAGTGAACAAAAGAAATGTGGAAACAAACAAGAGGTGAGAGGAGAAGCTTGGGATGTGACATAAAGTGAAAGAGCGTGTTGGACATACACTGGCTTTCCATGATGTGCATTGATAAATGCGCATCATGCGAAGTCCGGGAGTTGTCTGTTCTCTAATTTGCATTTCCAAAACGGATTTGGAATGCGCATTGAGGCCAATAATAGAAGATAAATAAATGGTATAGCTAAAATTGCTAAAAATCTGAAATAATTTCAGTTTGGGGGTATTTGTATTCCCCATAGAATAAAATGATCATTATGTTACGTATAAGGTTATAGTATAATTATAACATAATTATTATTTTAAATTTACATTAAATTAGTCCTTCTAATCAACTCAATACTTATATAATAAATATATACATTAAATATTTATATTATATATAATTATCATTATATTATAAATATATATCTTATATACATTATTATATAATATATATATTGACTATTGAGTTTGTTATTATAATATAAATATAATGATTATTAAATTATTATTATTATTGTTATTGTTATTGCTATTGTTATTGCTATTGCTATTGCTATTGCTATTGCTATTGCTATTGCTATTGCTATTGCTATTGCTATTGCTATTGCTATTGCTATTGCTATTGCTATTGCTATTGCTATTGCTATTGTTATTGTTATTGTTATTGTTATTGTTATTGTTATTATTATTATATAATATATTTGGAACTGGAAGGCATTTGTTTGTGTTTCAACTTCAAAATTAATATATACAATGTAAATGAAGTAAGCTAAATAGAAAATATAGGAGTGGAAATGATAAATTAAAGATAATATATATATACAAAATTGTAGTAAGTTGCATGAATTGTACAACAAGCGTAAATGAATGAAGAAAGTAGTCCTCGACTTTATTCCCTCCTAATATAAAGATTGAGCATGCGCATCATGCGCATTAACCTTTTCTATGCTGCGAATGCAGGGTGAATGCGATGCCAAACCTCGCATTGATATCAATGCGCAGGGACCTTTTTCCATAATGCGCATGCATCATATAATGCGCATCATGCGCCTCATGGAAAGCCAGTGTTAAACTTGAGCCTGTGGAAACCTACGACTCAGAGACATTCTCCGATCCTGAATGACAATAGTAACAGGTGACTGGTTGTCTCTGCTACTAGTGCTGGATTGACCGGTGTTGCCATCTTGGTATTAAAAACGATGTGGGGCTGGCACTGATGAATGCAGGGCCGGTAATGGGTTGTATCGGGCCAGCGCAAGATGGTTGCCGAGCCTGAGCAGCTTACACTTAGCCTGAGAGATGTAGATAGTCTTATTTACCATTATACTACACCAAGAAGGGCGGGGGAGGGGGAGCGGGAGGGGTAGGGGAGGGGGAGGGGGAGGCAGAGGCAGAGGAAGGGGAGTTGCCTTACTTCATGGAGTTTGCCATCATTTGCCAGAATATGAGCCTCAATCAATCTAGCCAAGCGGTCGCTATCTTACAAAAACTGCAATGATGGTCAGGGAACAGTTGGCTGGTGAGGTTGAGCACTGAAAGTACTGCCAGTCAATGATGTTGGTGATGCTGGTTGTAGAAGAATGAGCCACTTGGGGATCTTGTAGGAAGCCAACAGAAAAGATAGCAAAGGTGTAATGATGGCTGGTGGTCTCTTGTTGGTCTCTTGTTTTTTGGAGGGAGCCTCCTCATCTATTAAGCCACAGTGCTGTGTAGGTTTGCACATCAGGAATTTCTGCGGATTATCCCAGCACATTAATTGACAGAATTTTTTTGTAGCTAAGTCGGTCCACTGGATAAATGTTAAAAGTCATATTATGATGTAGAGCATCAACTTTAATGTCAAATTTGACTTGGTGACAATACATCAAATATTCATTTTCACTGGCATACTTGCAGCAGTAAAGCTGTATATAGTGCAGTGTAACGTAAATTTTCAGCTTCCCAGGATTCCGAGCTAAGTTTGGGGGCCGGAGGCTTTCTACATTCAAGTGCACTGAACGTGAAAGTGGAAGTGCACTGGAGTGTGGTGACTCACTCAAATGCAACATGACTGTCGGCTCGAGCCATTCCTTTGCTTCGGCTATTCTGTTGAAGCGCTGACGAACCGTTCTTCGTTACCTTCTCTCTCCAACTTTGGAGCCTTGATGGGTGAATGTGCATTGGCATTGAGTGGCCACATAAAAGTTTGTAAGGCTGCAGCTAAATGATCCATTACATTTTGCTCTTACTTAGCAGAATGTGCTTTGCCAGCGCTGCAGGCCTGTTGAGGCAGCGTTATTGTGACTAAAGGAAAAACAAACTATTGGTTCAAATGGGGCTGGAAAACTGGATGTTAGGCCAAAGTTAGTCGTACTAGAGGCCCTACAGTTTCTTGGGGTCTTGGACTCTGAAGGCTTGCTTTATTTTATGAAATGCTAAACTATGAAATACTATTTGAATGAGTTTGAATACACCGTAGAGAGCGTATCCACAACCTTCACTTTATTTTCTTTTAATTTTGTTGAGAAAGGCATAAAAACTGTTGATGTTTAGCATTCTATTGTCTAAAAATTTGATACATAGTTGTTAGCTGATGGACCGAGATTATTTTTCATAGCTTTTTGATTTCCAAAACTAGCTGGTTGGCGACTACACAATGTGCCTGGGTACACAAGTTTATATAGTAAAGGTCTCACTTCAACTACAGCTATTGTTTCTTTCACATAAAAATAATAATATGGGGAAATTTAGTAGTAGTGTATCACAAAGCCACCCTTATCCCTCCCACCCCTCTCGACATCTCTTGCTTCCCATTCCCTTACATTATATCCTATAATCAAATTGTTCAACACAACATAGGACCCGAGGCTCCTCCATTATTTATATATATACTGGATACCAGTCCAGTACAGCTGCTATACCAGCCCAACATACAAGCCTGTGGTCTATCATGCAAGTTATAAAAGACTGATACCGACCAAGTACCATGACCTATTTACTTAGATCAAACTACTAACACAAGTCCTAGGACCAGGAGATTTAAAACCCACCTAGATATTATGAGAATTAGGTATTAGCGGAGACACGATGTTAGGCTGAGAAACTTCATTTACTATATTCGCCGATTCAGCTTTCCCTCGAATCCAAATTGGCTGCAATCGTAACTTGGAGAGCTTGATCATGTGCAAACTTAATGATCGGTTGTTATTGTTGGCTTTGTATTGTTGCATATTACGCTATTTGTGTATAATTTAGACTGTTTTGTATAATTAGCTTATGCCTAACAAGGTAGGGAGAGTTCCTCCACGTCTTCCATAAAAAGAGCTGCATTACTGTATAAAGGCAGAAATCATTTGGAATGTATCGCTGCAGTAACATATTACTAAATAGACAGTGGATAGTGAAATATTTATATTACATTGCTGTGACGTCTGTCTGAGTCTGCGACTCTACCTTGGTTAATAATACCTCTGTCAGAGTGGAGGCTGAGCGCGGTTAACTCTGCGTAAGTTGACGGAATTCACGCAGTAGTAGTAAGCTGAGATAGACCCAATGAGAAAGAAGGAAAACACAAGAAGTTTTTGATTGTTGACACTACAGGTGAGTCAAACTACTATAATAACAGAATATGTATTGATCAAGTTTGCAGGAAAATTAGCTCACTGAAATAAAACAAAAGGCCTCAATCTCACAACTCATTACCAATCACAAATCTACAGAATGATATCAACAGCAACGCTAACTTTAAATCTATAAACCTGTTCTCAGCTCATTACAAAAGTAAAATAAGTTAATGCTAAACACACAAAAACATGGCCAATTGTAATCAGGGCACCTCTAGAGACCACAAGACTTCTAATTCATTTTAGATATTGTTTACCTTTAGTATGAAACATGTGCAAAAGCAGTTTCTTGTCGAAAGTAAATGAAAGAATAAAAAAATCATCAAGAAAGAGGTTGTAGGTATGTGTCAGGAATCAAAGGATAAAAAAGTATCAAGAGCCATTCATGTGTAAACAATTGTCAGGACTGGGATTAGGATCCTTGGCATAAACTCCACATGACTAGTTGAAATATACTAATGTCAGAGCTTTGTAGCATAAAAACGACATGTTAACAGACGCTGTAAATCGGGGGTTTGTGTCAAAAAATAACTCTAACTTTAATTGCCATGAGGCATAACTGTTACATGATTCTCAAAAAAGTCTTCACTTTTTCACCGAGATCTGTCCTCTTATACAAAAAATAATAGGAAGGAGCATGTGCCAGGAAAAAAAAGAGTTAAAAAGTAATAAACATAGTCATGTGTTGACAGGGGGGAAGATGAGGCGTAGCTGTTACCTTGTTCTCAAAAACTCCTCACACTTTTTGACCAAGATCTGCTCCTATTACACCACTGTTGGAGCACAGGAAGTCAATATTGTTATAAGCAATGAGATAACTAGAATACAAATTACAACCAATCAATGGTACAGGGAAGGATCTTATGAATCATACACGGGGTTGAAAGCACCCGTCGATTGCACATCTATTTAAATATTATGAGCCCCTAGCAATACGAGGCAGAGTCAATAGGTAAGAGCTTTCCTGATGTGCCTCTCCATCTCTTGGTAGGATCTCTGAAACTCCATAGTTGTTGGTCTGCATTAATCCGCTCCTTGGGGTAGTGGTGGATACGGTTTTCTCTATTAGTCAGTTTAAGGATAAGAACCACAAGCTAGACACCCATTTTGTGCCGTCCAGTATGCCTCAAAACTGTCTCAGCATGAGCTAATATTGGCCAAGTACCGGCCCTGTGCTAGCCTTGTAACCTTCAGTGAAGGTCCTGCATGAAGTTCAATACTGGAAGAGCTACAGCAGTCAATCCAACACTAGCAACAGAGACCACCATCCACTTGTTGGTAATGGCAATTGACACAGGAGAGTGTCCCTCAGCCCCAGAGACAGCCTCTGTCCAAGTAGGTGCATGTAGGTACAAGTTTCTAGAAGCTTTAGTTTTTTATAAGTTTACTACAATACTCAATTACAAAAACTGCACAAAGAGGCATTGTGAACGATAAATCTAATAATTTGTTGACTCAGTTTAACGTTTGGATTATTTTTGTGAAGCTCATTGTTACAATTCAATACAGCTGCTTGGCTTCAAGGTATCTACAGAAAGAAAATGCGCCAAGTCACTTGCAGCTATTTTTCAAAAAAGCCGTAACAAAATATTACGTATATATCCAACATAGAAAGATTGACATATAAAAGACTCGAGTGACCCACATATAAAAGCAATGGGTGTGGTGGAAAGGGTAACTGATTACAACACTATACCATCGGAACAGAAATATAATATATTTTGGTAAGCAATTGGCAACTGGAGTACAACTTTCTTTCAGAAGGGCTGTTATATATGAGCTAAGCAACTAGCAAAGAGAAAGCAAGCGAAGCAGGGTCTCTCTAGGTATGTATTGTTAGTTACGAGGAATTCCATCCTCTAGTATCTTGCTTTTTGGTGTTTTGCTGAACAGTGATAAAATAGATTGCTGATTGTGCAGTTCATCACACTTTCAGGTTTTAACCAAGCGAAGCATGACACTGTTTCACTCAGATCCTGGTATCTGCCACATAGTGATAGTTGAGAAAAACTAACATCTTTGAACAGCTCATAATAATTTTTTTGCACTATGTATTCACACTTTCAATAAAAGCCTTGACAAAGGTGATAATCTGTTGAAGTTTGTTATGCTAAAGATAAAGTTTATCTCTAAACTGATATAAGTAACTTTTATTTTGTTTTAGGTACATGATGACTCCTAGCCTGTACGTTGTGCTAGCTACTGCCGTCGCTATACAAGCTATTTATGGACAAACTATCAAACCACATATTATATGTGAAGTTGATAGTGTAAGAGTAAATATAAACAGTTCAGGATTTATACAACATATACAGAGAGATAGTTGTGCGCCTTGTACTCTATTATTGAGTGGGTTTGTTAGTGGTAGTTATGTCAGCGTACCTGGTGTAGATGTAACAAGTTATTGCTGTTGGCACCAAGATGCAGCATTTACCATTAACAATATACAATACTGTGTTAGAGGTACACAGTCTAAGAACCAAGTTATAGTACTACTAACAGATGATCAACTAAACATAGCTCTACCGTATGCAAACATGCCAGGCTTTCAGTTGAACTACTACAACAATGGTGGGTATAGCCTGATATATTGTTAAATCTTTATTTAGAATGGAAGCTCAAATGACTAATAAAACAAAACAACTTAAATGCTTTGATAAATGAGCTGCTTGATAACGAACTTTTACCACTTCAGAACAATTTTTTTTGCAGTCACAATAATAATTAAAATAGTATTTACATAGTTTAATGCAATAGAAGTATTTTTTGTGTGAGAAAACAGTCAGGTTTAGCATCGTTGATAATATTTTGTGGAACATCAATTGTATAAAAGCACCCAAGATAGCTGTAACTACAATAAATATTACAGTTGCTGTATGCGGTACAGACTTGGTGATACCTGATGGAGCTAAAGTTAACCAACTTTCTGGAGTTATCAGCACCTCATACGACCCAGCTCATGGTATTGTACTTAATGACGTCGCATCAATCAAACCAACAAGTGACTGCACTGTACGAATAGTGAACTTGCCAACTTCATCAGTCTCTGTCAGATTTGAGTTGCTCTACAGAAGTTTCTCAAACTCGTTTAATGTTGGAGATAAACAATTCACAGCTCAAAACTACAGAGGAGACACACTACTAGTAACTACTGACAGTGAGAGATCTATCAGTGTCAGCTACATCTCTAATACAGTGTCTGAAGAGATCAGTTTTGTAATGAGTTTTACAGGTAAGTCAAATAAAAGTGATTTTTGCTGTTAGATGTTGATAAGTCAGTGTTAAGTCAGTGAGACACAGCTGATGTAGATTTTCATCAGTAGGTCTGCAAACAATGCTACAAAACTGCTAAATACTTGAAAAAACCTACACCAGTAATTACATAATTTCGAGTCGAAACGATGTATATTAAAACACCTAACTTGTCTTTAGCTTTCAGCTGGTTGGCAGCTACATCTCACTATCCCTGTTTGGCCTATTTGTATTTCAGTACCTAAGTTTACAATGAGTTTTATGGAAGTAAAACTAATAAACCAGTGTTAGACTTGGTAAACAGATTAATTATGGAATTTTTTTAATACATTAAATTAAACTGTGCGAATCTCAGCAAGTATTTCATAGCTTGAACTTTAAATTGAAGCACAAAAAGCATAATTTTGGTTCTTAAATGTTGCTGATAACGTCTGTGCCAATGATTTAGTTAATGAACCAACTCAATCAGTGGTTGCCATCTGTCTCAGTTCTCAGTATCCTTCTCTCCAGATTCTACATTCTATCATTTCTGTTTTGATTGGGTTCATCTACATGTACCATTGTTTAAGACTTCTTTTCTTAATCTTTCCACCAACTCTGACATTGTTGACTCTTTTCTTTTCTACAGCATACATGGCTGAGCCATTGGAGCCTCCTTCTCATTGGGACACTAATGGCCTCCACACTTGTTATTTCCCTAGTGCCTTTATTTCTCCTGTGTTTTTCTAAGCTAATACTGTATATATATCTAGACATGCTCATCTTTGTGGCACTCCTTGTTCTTCAAGGTGTTGTGTGAGTGGCCGTATCTCATTTACATAGAACATCACTGGTCTGATGCATACTTTAGAGAGTTGTATTTTTAACTTTGTGTTTACTTTCCTGTTACAAAGAACAACTGTGAGATTCCGCCATCTATTGCCATACTTCTCTATCTATGCCATGCATCTTCCATCTTGGTGAAACGTAGCTACTAGGGATTTGAAAAATTTTGTTATGTTTTGGTGAAAGTGTTCTTTTCATGCTCCTTCAATTGCATACTTACTGAGTTTCCTGCTTGTATCACATGCTCTGTTTTTTCTACTGAGTTGAGGCCCTTTCTCCTCTAGATGTCTTTTCCACTTTTTTTACCTCTTCTGCATGTTCATCACACAATGCTAGAACATCTGCAAGCAGCATAGCCCATGGTGATGCCTCCTCGATCTGTTTAGTGGTGCCATTTAGGATGGTGGCAAAAAGGAAGGGGCTAAGTGCTGAGCTTTGGTGTAAACCGACTTCTATATCAATGTCTTCTGTTTGTCCTGCCTTTGTTATCACTATATTCTTATAGCTCTCATACATATCCTGGATCATATGGACATTTGCCTTGGAAGCTGACTTAATTTTTAAATCAACAAAAACCAGATGTAGTCTCTTGCTGAATGCTAAACTTCGCTTGTTGTATACAAACGTCAAACATCGTTTGCGTGGTGAGTTTGCTTTTTTGGGTCCAAACTGTCTTTTGCTGATCTCTACCAACTGCAAGAGCCTTGACTGATTCACTCACTGCCAGAGCTTGAGCGGATTGCCAAGCAGCTTGATATTGCAATAGTTGTGACAGTCGTCAGGACTTCCTTTCTACTGATACAAGAGCAGATAGTGCTTTTTCACCAAAGTTGGAGTGTTTTTTTAGTTTGAACTTCTGCTAGTATTAATCTGGTCCATTTGAAGCCTGTTTTTTTATGAACTTGATAACCTCTATTGATAACTCATCTGGAGCAGTTGCTTCGTTGTTAGCCATTTTCTCTTGCTGCTCATATATCCTGTTTTATGTCACTTCTGGTATCCACTCTTTCATCTTCGCTATTACATGTTGTTTTCAGTATTCAATAGAAGATCAAAATGCTGTTGCCACCTCTTCTTGGCATCATCATTCTCTGTGAATATGTGTTGTTGGCCCTTTGAAAGAGCAATCCAATCAATGTCCCTAACTGTTCCTAGCTGATTCGTAGATTTTTGTCCATCTGTTGTTTTCCAAATCCTTGTGGTGTTTCTTGTATCTCTTCTCCTTTGCTATTGCCACAGTCTATAGTTTGCTTCCTTGTTCAATACTTTAAATGCTTCATGTTTGTATCCTCTGATTTTGTTGCTTGCCGATATGTTGTTTGCAACTTTTTCTTCAACACATGGGTTCCCAAGCTAGGATTCCATGTATCTTCCTCCTCTTGACTCTCCAAGTTGCTTTCTCTTCCTTTCTCTTTCCCTCCCTTCCTTCTTGATTCCCAAAATCAAACACTTAAAACAAATGTCGTAATGCTATTAACCCTCCCGGCATGACTTTGCAGTTTTCACTCGTCCAAGTTGACTCTTCTCATTGTAATGTAGCCAATAACTATAACTTTTCCTCCACTCTTGCATGCTATTAATTTCTCTTCGGTCTGAATATAAAAAAATATTTACCAGCGCCAAGTCATGAATCTGTGCCATCTCAAGTGTCCTTTCATTATCATCATTTCTCACTACAGTAGACTTTCCTCTATAAGATCATTCAAACACTCCGACTCTTGCCCTACACGCCTATTCATGTATTCTGTCTCTACCCTCTCTTCAATATTAAGAACTTTAAATCAGTTTTTCTCTTCAGTATCGCAAAAGCTGTTGGAGTACATACACTGAAAATTTGTTATATATCTGTCTTGGTGTGAAGAGCTTAAGTGAAAGAATTTTATTTTCCATTTTCTTTACTGTCACCATACTGTCATACCATTTGTCATTGAGACAAATAGCTATCTGTTCTTTGGTCTTTCCTCCCTTCATAGTGCAGCAAAAAACCACCTCCTATGTCTCTTGCTTTTCCTTCTTCCTGCCTTCCTATCCACCCCATCTCCTGCTAATGGACCTTGAATGTGATTGCAGTCCTACACTGTGATGATATCCCAACTGTACCATACAGTACCAACTCTACACCTCCTACACCATGGCTACCAGGTGCTATGGTTACATATGAATGTGTAGATGGATGGGTGTTAAAGTCAGATACAAACTCTACTATAGAATGTGTAGTAGACAGAAGTAGACAGATAGCTGAATGGAGTGATCACTCTAACATACAATGTTTACCAGGCAAGGTTAAACAGTTTCATACTAAGCTGTGTAGTGTAGATATAACTTTGCGACTGTTTGCTTGTTGTGACATTGTTATAAATGTACCTATTTTACTTTACTACAGTTGAGTGCAAGCTCACACATGAGTACCAGAACATAACAAATGGTAGAGTTATGTACAGTAGATACTACTATACACAACAACTACAATATCTATGTGATGTTGGATATATGAGAGATGTAGTAGTAGAATGTACTAGTAATGGTAGCTGGTCTTCACTTCCTCTCTGTCTACCACCTACAGCTACTACCTCTACGACTCAGCCTGTTCCATCAACTACATCCTCCAATATGGCTTCTACTCCTTCAGCAACTCTATGCTCATGTGAAACTATATGTACCACGCCAACAAATACAGGTGTGTGAATGTAAGAATTCTCTCAAGCAGTAATTGGCTTTTCAATAGTTTTTAGTTGCTTTAACAACAGAGTTACTGTCCTTACTCTGCAAATAATTGTTTTAATGTTGAAATGCATTCATCACACTTTTTAATCTTTTTCATTTACATTGAAACAACTGATTTTAACCATAGGTTGAGTGCACTATTTGTGTTGTAGGTTGTGTGGCTGCCATTGTCAGTACATCAACATTGGCAGCATTAGAGCTCTCTGTTATCATTGCACTGACAATCTACATACTAAGGAGAGTACCACAGCCCCCCACACAGAGACATAATACTAAGGCTACAAATATCACAACAGATACAACAGAATATGAAGAAGCTGTATCACCACCTAACAGAGATATAACAACAGATAACACTAAAGTATATATGAATATGGACTCTGTTAGTGAAGTTAACAATGTTAGTAATGTTAGTAATACATATGAGAGTCTAGAGTTAACATCTAGAGGTAACCAGTATGCAAGTCTATCAGATATTTGATGCAAAGTTATTTTTCATGAGTTGAGTGCTTTATTAGGAATGTTGGTTTCTTTAATGTTAGTTTAACATTTTATTTGCTATTTACCAAGTATGGATGTTATTTACCGTGTATGGATGCTGTATTTAACAACATAAACTATGGTATAACTAACTACTAGCTGATATATTATAACTCTGTGTGGACTAGTTATCTATTGGACTGCTCTATGTATACATTTATATACATGTGTGTCTCATTCAGTATACTTTATTAGTTACATGTACTTACACTCTAGAGGTTTACTTCATTCTACCTGATGAAATAACAAACTATGTAAAACCATCTACTGAGTTTGAATCCATAGAAAGTATCCACAACATTTGCTTCCTTTGTACGGAACAATGGATAAAAAAACTTAAGTTTTAGTGGTATTTGGTCTACTTGACATACAGTTTTTAGCTTATGGACTGAGAATGTTTCTTACAGTTAAGTAGATTTCCTAAACTAACCCAATATTATTTGACTAACAGAGTTGTTGGTTACTACAGATATACAACACAAAAGTTTATACAGTAATGGCTTCACTTCAACCTTAACTGTTGTTTTATTTTTGTGTAAAATATAATCTCAAGGTATGTTATCTATTGATCAAGTATGCAGTAATATTACCCAAGAAAAATAAAACAAAAATTTTTAATTTCCTTTCCCATTAGCACTCATTAATATACACAATAACATCAAGTGCAATGCTAATGTTTGCCATATAAAGCTGCTAAAAATTCAATACAAAAGTATAATGAGATGGAATTGAGCACGCAGGAAAATGCCCAGTTGCAGTTAGTACGCCTCTAAATGCTTTATAACTTACATTTCATTGCAGACACTGTTTACTTTCAGTATAAAACTTATACAAGGCAGTTTCTAGCCTGATTCACTCACAAATAATAGCATTAATGTACGAGCTCTGTTCTTGACATTCACGTCTTGTTTAAACAACTTTAAAAGTCAATTATTCGTATAAATAAACCTGTGTGAGCAATATGTTATGACTGCAAATACCTATGATAGTATCAGTCCAAGCTATCGGAGTTACACCATTCATTAATACTATTATTGTTCAGTGACCATTATTGTTTTGCAGTGTTTTTCACAGTTGAAACAATTTAGCAAATGATCATATCATTCTTAACCTTGTCAACTTACCATGTGGTAGAGAGAGTATGCCTCATTGTATATTTGCTGAGCATTGCCACTGTACAGTCTCATCAAGTACAAAACTGGAAAAACATCTCGAAAATGTACGAAGGGCAGCAACAAACTAAACACTTTTTTCATTTTCTAACACAGAATAATTACGATGGGCACGTAAAACGTACTCTACCAATAGTTTATTTGATCTGTCTGAGGTTGTTCAACTGTCACTATTTTATGACCTAATGGTAACTTGAAGGAAGCTTCTGGTGATATGGTACCTTTGGTTTTTTTAGCCTAAGATATCTTGTAAATGGTCACTGATATCTTGTAAATGGTTACTGATATCTTGTAAAGGTAATGTCATGATCAAATAGCTTTGTAGTCTTCTGTATCCACCCCTAGCACACATATTTACTCCTGGCTACCCACTACCTCGTCTAATGTAGGTACCTCACCCCTACCGTCCTCAGTGTTTATCCACTTGATAATTGTCCCTTACCACCTCATGTATATGCCACACAAATATACGCCATTACCACTTAGGAGTTGTGCTCTTCTGAGGGATAGAAGATAACTCTGTATAGGCTGCTGAGCTATAATGCCCTGGAGTAAATTGGAGAAAGTATATATATCTCGAGGGAGCACAGCGAACATTAGAGAAAGACCTAAAATGAATTGGACCAAAAAACGAGACTATTTTGAACTGTTTCTCACCACCTTTTTGGAAAGACCAGGTCCAACGTTATGTACTACTTTCTAGAGAGTAAGATTTCATAGCGCAAGCATATATTTATATAAATATATACATATTGTATTTTTGTATCTTTTATTCAGTTTACAGTTATAGAGATAGATTTATAATGAGTTTGGGTTGTGTTTGGCTGGAAGCCTTAGTTAGTTGTTGGCGTAGTTAGAGAGTACAGCAGGTGGCGAGTTGGAGGTTCTAGGTAGTTTTCCGAGTACAGTTACAAACAGAGCTAGAGAGTTTGCCAGAGTTCCCTACAACCTGCCACATCCATGCATGTGCACGTGTATCAAAAAAATGGCTGTGGAGCTCTGCACTCTCAAAGTAACTTATCATACTGAGAATTTGGTGCTATTTTCTGTCGAAAGTTGTTTCTCTAAGCCATGAATGGTCACACTACTAGGGTGTTACAGTGAACTGAGTATATTCCTCACAAAAGAACAGAAGAATTAGTAGAAAGTAAACTTCTGAATCCAGTGTTGGCTACTGCCACTTTTTTCTGTATCGTTACCTTTCAGGGTGGTGGGGAGGGGAGGGGTGTGACATGTGTGGTAGTTGGATTCAGGTTGTCTCAGAGAATAGAGGGTTGATTACTGTGTAATAGAAGAAGATGGTGTAAAAAGCTTCTAGGGTCAAGTTATGTTGTCAAGTATACAATGTAATTATACAAACAGTTCAGTGCTACACTTCATCGTGACTCCGTTCGATGTTGTTTTGAAAGACTTGGAGTTATCTTCTCAAAGTTAGTCCCTCAGCAACTGGCAAAACCAGTCAATTATCAGCTCTTTAACTGCTTGTAGGTGATGGGTTCAGTAAACATTCCAATTATTGTATTAATTTACCACAAGCAAGCCAATGAGAGCTTGTGTGACAAAAAAAATTAGCCAATCAGATGTTGTTTTGTACATGACATCCAATAGCGTATATTGAATTGTCTAGATATGCTAGGGGTATCTTTATGAAATGATATTATGATACCATATAAACAGAATTGCATTTGTGTTAGTGTAACAGGCCACTAGTTTGTCTGCACTGATCAACAACTACCAGAATGAGGTTAAACAACAGCTACAATACATTGTATAAGATTGTATAAGATTGTATGAGTTTGAACGGGTCATAATGTAAACGTTGCCATTTAACAAAAGATTGTTTTTTGTGTATGAATCACTTCTAAGTTTTATAAAGCTCATTGTTGTAATTGATATACAAGAGTCTTAAATGATTTACATGTAAAAGGATTCGGTGAAGCACACAGGTAACCACTTACAACAGTATAGCAGTTAAACCAACAGGTATTTGTATCTAGTACACAACTAGCAACTGCAGTATAACTTTCCTCTAGAAGAGTTGTTATATATGAACTAAACAATTAGCAAGGAGAAGGCGCTTGAAGTAGGATCCTTAAAGGTATGTAGAGTTAGCTACCGGAAATACGTTCTCTTACTAATTTGCATCTTTGTATCTTGTGAATTGGAGATACTATAGTTTGTTGGATGTACACTTCACCACATTTATATCTTACTTGACACTAAGTGTATATTTTAGGTTAATTTGTTATAAAGTTGTATCGATTTTAGCGGTTAATTTGCAAACAATTGTATTTTATCAATGGTGCTTTGCTCACTTGTTTGTGTATCACAAACTATACAGAGTTGGCACCTGAAAATATGCGAGTAAAAATTATTCAATGGTTGTGGTAACCAGTTTACTATTCGTCGAGTACTGACTATCTGAAACAGATTTTCGAGTTAATCTACCTTATTTAACAGGGCTTACCTGAGCAAAGTACGACTTAACACAAACCCCCACAAACACTAACTGTTGAGGTAAAGCATAAATAAAATTTTTTGCTCCACGAATCATAAGAATTTTTCCACATCAAATGTTTAAACTTTTACAAAAGCATTAAAAGAGCCAATAATGTGATGAAACTTTTTTATGCTGAATGGATACTTTATCTCAATAGTACTGCATGTTACTTTTATTTTGATTTAGGTACACCATGAGATACAGCCAGTACATTGCGTTAGCTGCTGCCATCTCTATACAAGTTATCTATGGACAAACTATCAGACCATATATTATATGTGAAGTTGATAGTGTAAGAGTAAATGTAAACAGTTCAGGAGTTATACAACATATACAGAGAAATAGTAGTACACCTTGTACTCTATTATTGAGTGGGTTTGTTAGTGGTAGTTATGTCAGCATACCTGGTGTAGACTGGGAGTCACCATTGGATAAGTGTGAGCAGGAAACGAATGTGACGATTAACAATGAGCTCTATTGCTTTAGAGGCGCCTTATCTAGAAATGTCATTATAGTAAAACTAACAGATGATCAACTAAACATAACTCTACCATCTGCAAGTGAGCCAGGCTTTGATGTAAAATTCTACAGCAATGGTGAGTGGTACATAGTCTATTGCTTAGCATGTGATCTAACTCCTTCACACAAAGTTTTTGTTCGGCCACCACAGTTGTTCCCTCCCCAGAGGCAGTGGGAGTTTATAGTAAGAACTTTTCAATAGTTGATTGTAGTTGGCTGAATTCTTGAGTAAGAAGGATCAAGTTTTTTGTATGACAACGAAAGTGTTTTCTACCTATTTTTGATAAAAATGCAATAAAAATAATCAGTTCGGCAATAAACTTAATCAATAAACAATCAGTTTGTTCAGAATCCATGAATCAACAAAAAGTAGTTCACTGAATAAAAAAGCGAAAAAAAAGCATTTATTTATACAGTTCTTAGGTCTCGAATGAAACTGAACAATAAATAAATTGTAACAAGTGAGTCTAATTTGTTGATTTTCATAAGCCGGTCCTGTTGACCTAAAAATATGAGGAATTAATTACTATTGCCTAAAATATACTAAATAAAATGGTGACTTTGCAGAAAATCTTTGTTTATAATGATGCCACTTTTATTTTTTCTTGATTCTCTAAAAACTGGTAGTTATCTTCTTTGTGATTTGTTTGTTAATCTATAACGATTCATTGAAAAATTCTGTTGTTCTAAATATTGAATTGTGATTGATATTACAGTTTGATAGTTCCAAACTAATGTTCCATTCCATACACGATGTGTTGAATTACGAACATCAATTAGTTAGTCTTTGTTCTTTTTTTAATAAACAAGTCATGAATACCTCAATCATATCACCAACGAACTCTCGTAGTTGGTAATCAATGCATTTGCGTCCAAAAATCTTTCACATGTGAATTACCTGGCTTAACTGAACCCTGCTGTTGGTGCAGTTGTAGTATGTGCAACAGACTTAATGGTACCAAATAAACCTGAAGCTAACCAACTGTCTGGAGTTATCAGCACCGGATACGACCCAATATGGCCATCGGCCTTACCAGAATGCACTGTTAATATAACAAACTTACCGAGCGAGGCATTGTTTGTTAAATTTGAGCTGCTTTTTGCATTTCAACAAGATGCGCCAATACATATCGGTGACAAGAAATTTCTGACAACTGATTACAGAGGGAGTGAGCTGCTAGTAAATATTTCATAGGAGAAAAACATCCTTCTGATGTACACTCCTCCATCTTCTGGCTTTATCATGTTTGTGCTGAATTTTACAGGTAAGTCAGCAACAGATATTTATTTTAAGGAGATCTTGTTGTTATTGTATCATTTATTTCTTGGCATTACCATGTGCTGAGATGAAATGGCCCACATAGTTGATTGGTCCGAGGATGTTGTTTTTGTCATGGCATTTCTCAAGTGTCCAACCAACCAATTAGATCAATGATATCGTTAACTGAATGAGATGCAAACCCGTGTAGTACAAAATTTAATCTAGATTTTCTAACTCAGCCTGTGTTTTTACTGTCTATTTAAATAAAGTCCTACACTGTGGAGATACACCAGTTGTACCATACAGTACCAACTCCACACCTCCTACACCATGGCTACCAGGTTCTATGGTTACATATGAATGTGTTGATGGATGGATGTTAAAGTCAGATACAAACTCTACTATAGAATGTGTAGTAGAAAGAAGTAGAAAGATAGCTGAATGGAGTGAACACTCTAACATACAATGTGTACCAGGTAAGGTTAAACAGTGCAGTGTTTGTAGGAGTTTGTTTTTGTTTGAATGAGAAGATAAAATAAAACATACAGACAATAACATATTATATATTACAGAGCCAAGGTGCCAATCACCACCCAATAACATATTATATATTACAGAGCCCTGGTGTCACTCACCACCCAATAACATATTATATATTACAGAGCCATGGTGTCACCCACCACCCAATAACATATTATATATTACAGAGCCATGGTGTCACTCACCATCCAATAACGTACTATATATTACAGAGCTATGGTGTCACTCACCACCCAATAACATATTATATATTACAGAGCCCTGGTGTCACTCACCACCCAATAACATATTATATATTACATAGCCATGGTGTCACTCACCACCCAATAACATATTATATATTGCAGACCCCTGGTGTCACTCACCACCCAATAACATATTATATATTACAGAGCCCTGGTGTCACTCACCACCCAATAACATATTATATATTACATAGCCATGGTGTCACTCACCACCCAATAACATATTATATATTACAGAGCTATGGTATCACTCACCACCCAATAACATATTATATATTACAGAGCCATGGTGTCACTCACCACCCAATAACATATTATATATTACAGAGCCATGGTGTCACTCACCACCCAATAACATATTATATATTACAGAGCCCTGGTGTCACTCACCACCCAATAACATATTATATATTACAGAGCCATAGTGTCACTCACCACCCAATAACATATTATATATTACAGAGCCATGGTGTCACTCACCACCCAATAAAATATTATACATTACAGAGCCATGGTGTCACTCACCCCCCAATAACATATTATATATTCCAGAGCCATGGTGTCACTCACCACCCAATAATATATTATATATTACAGAGCCACGGTGTCACTCACCACCCAATAATATATTATATATTACAGAGCCACGGTGTCACTCACCACCCAATAACATATTATACATTACAGAGCCATGGTGTCACTCACCCCCCAATAACATATTATATATTCCAGAGCCATGGTGTCACTCACCACCCAATAACATATTATATATTACAGAGCCATGGTGTCACTCACCACCCAATAAAATATTATACATTACAGAGCCATGGTGTCACTCACCCCCCAATAACATATTATATATTCCAGAGCCATGGTGTCACTCACCACCCAATAATATATTATATATTACAGAGCCACGGTGTCACTCACCACCCAATAATATATTATATATTACAGAGCCACGGTGTCACTCACCACCCAATAACATATTATACATTACAGAGCCATGGTGTCACTCACCCCCCAATAACATATTATATATTACAGAGCCCTGGTGTCACTCCCCACCCAATGCTGTATTTAACTCTACATACAAACTAAGTGGAGACAATCTAACTACTACATATCAATGTATAGAAGGTTTACAACCAACAGTTCTGTATCAGATAGAACTATATACTGTACTACACCTGATAGAGATACAACTCCATGGACTTGGAGCTCTCCTTCATTTCATTGTACTGCAGGTAGGCGCTGATGTTGCGGTAGGTTTTGTATACATCTAAACCCTTTTAAAACTTTGGGTAAACACATCATCATTCAGGCCCTATATTTTTCTAAACTCATAACATTACATTTTATGCTAAATCTTGTGAATATAACTTTGTAAAAGTTTTGCATTTTGTGATATCTTTTTAAAAGTATAGATTTTATTTTATCACAGTCGAGTGCAAGCTGACAGATGAGTACCAGAACATAACAAATGGTAGAGTTATATACAGTAGATACTACTATACACAACAACTACAATATCTATGTGATGTTGGATATATGAGAGATGTAGTAGTAGAATGTACTACATCTACATGTACCACCTTCACTATTCCTACATCTTCACCCACCAATACTGGTAAGTTGTCTGTTTTTTAAATTATTTTCTTTTTTTCTCAATTTCTGCTCAGTTTGCACAGGTCTGCTTCTCTACTCAACCTCTTGGCGCTTACTGTGCTTTAGTTCTGTAGAGCAGTCAATAAGGGCTTTTGCCTAAGTGAGCACGAAGTCACAATCGTGACAGATGGACAAACTTCTCTTGTTTCGACGAGCACAAAATAACATCTCTTCACGGTGTGGCTTTGCAGGATATTTACCATGAGGGTGTTTGTGTGAACACTGGTAGTTTGCAAAAATAGAAACGGTCAGTTCTTTATTCATGCACCACTATTAAAACGGAGCCGTTTTGTGGCAATCAATATTTCAATTTTGAATGCAGCAATAAAATCGAATAGCCACCCTGCTAGCAACATTTGTTGAAGCAAGACCAAAATTAATAATTATAACAATTTATTATATTGAATGTTTGTGTGCCACAACCTCGATGCCAAAAGCTGTTGCTGATTTGTTTGCATTGTTTTAGTAGAAACAATGATATGTTGTAATAAAATAACAAAAAATATTGTTTTGTTATTATTAACTTTTCATCCAGTTTATACTACACATAGTTGTTGTAAATGAACGCAACTCAATAACTTTATTTTTCTTCAGGGCTGCTTGTTCTGCCATATTCGCGAGTCCAGCCTTGAAAATGCTTATAATTTAGCTGAGCTCTTCGTGTTCACTTAGTCGAAAGCGCCAAAGATACAATTAATTTACCTACAAAGATTTTCTTCACTCTGCCTTTTGGCTAAACAATGAATGGTTTTTACACCAGCTGGGAGGTCTTTTGTTCCACATTCACCATCAATTTTGACTAAACTATTTTTCACTTATATTTACAATAAATTTCCAAAATTGTTGGATCAGTTTGCTTCAGCTCCACTCTAACTGGTCACTCATCTTACTTTATGATGTGATAACAATAACAATAGCAACCACCACATCAACATTCAGTTTCGCTTAGTTCTAATTCACTATTTGGCGGAACAAGAGGTATACTATAATGGTAGAGTGTAAGTGTGAAGTGGCTAACTGTTTAAACATTAAATATAAAATAATATGCTGCTTCTACAGCTATCAAAGAATTTGAAGTAAAAATGGATTGTATTTAAATAAATAGTCTCTATTGTCTTTGATAGCCAACTCCTTCGCTAGTTTCCATGAACTCTTTCTTGCTTTACTTAGACTTTTAGATGTGAATTAACAGTTCAACTTAACCCTAACTTTAATTGTGTGACAGCTAATTAAAACTTCATGTATGTTTCTTAGATAGAAGCATTAGCTTTTGAAAGTCAGTTTTCAGAAGTGTCCACAAATTTTAAGGTACAAAAAGGTGAATATCCTAGATATTTAAAGGTCAAGGTTAGAACTACACTTGATGCGTTAAACTCTAACTCTATGTGACTCCTCACCTATGATTAATATTTGTTTGATTGAGTAACCATAAAAAAAGGTTAAAACTATCTAACGTTCCCCTTATATTGTTATTTGGGGAGGGGGGAGGGGTTGGTACAAAATTAACTGACTTTGACCGCATTTTGTGAATGAAGGTCAGTTGGGGTAAGTGTAGAACTTTTTATTATAGCTTACATAGCTGCCATTGCTACTACATCAACATTGGCAGCAGTAGAGCTCTGTGTTGTCATTGCACTGACAGTGTACATATTGAGGAGAGTACCACATCCCCCCACACAAAGACATAATACTAAGGCTATAAAACAACCAACAGGTACAATGGGCACCGAGGAAGTTCAGTTATCTTTAACAGGGATATAACCAAATTTTGTACGTGGATGTTGAACTGATGGTACTATTGTAGCGGATTTTTATGTCCACTACCTTCCGCTAGGGGGTTGTGCTGGCAGACACGCCGTCTGTGCAGCCACAACAAGGCAGTCAGCCTCTTCAGGCCTGACAAGTGGTGGTCGACCTCAACCAAGAGGTGACCCTGTACCGAATCGGTACAACGCAGTGTTGCAAAGCGAGTGGCTAACTTTAACAACGGTAGCAAGGAGCCCTCGGCTCAGACATACACAGCATAGTTTTGTGTGTATAGACCATTTATTCATTACAGAATAACGGGTAAGACTGGCAATACAAAGCAAAAGAACACACTCTTGCCATATCAGTAAGTGCCATGATTATGAGAAAACTTCTCCCTTTTATAGGCAGAGTTGTGGAAAATAACTGCCATGCACAGGAAGCATGGCAGGAAGTTATATGATACAAAGGCACAATATAATATATATAGCAATGACATTGTCCAATAAGATAAGCTAGGTAATTAAAACATCACTAGTAGTAATATATGAGCAGATCTCCCTACCAAGTGTTTTTTTGTGGGGTCATAATCTGGGGTGATGCAATGGGTTATGGTGTTGAATGAATTCGCCGAGTTTATATTTTATTTTATTTGAGGGGCATTTGAGTGGCATTTCAGTGGCATTTAAGTGGCATTTGAGTTTTGATTATTTTTTTACTTAATTTGAACTTATATGACATATAGATTTTGAATGTATGGCATTTAAGTTTTGATAATTTCTTTACATAACTCGAACTCATATAGCATCTTGAGAGAGAGGAGAGAGGAGATGTATCTACCTTGAATAAATACATTGATTAAAAGTGAATCAATGTATGACTATATACATTTATTACATAATAAGTAGGGGCAAAATCTCCTCATATAATAAAGCTAGATACATAATTCGAACTCATATATACATTGAATGCTATAAAATATATCGGATGATGAAGTTAAATATTCATCTATTCGTTATCGATATTTATAAGGATGATGAAAGATTTCTTGTATTTTATATATATATATATATAGTTATAGTAACTGTGGTAAAAGAAGTCTATTATGAAGGTTTTTATTTAAGCCAAAGTAGGTTCGGTAGATACTCCATCAGAACACACTCGTCTTTTAGCATAAAAATATGTGAGTCCTCGCTTTATTTGGTTGTATGTCAACATTTTTTGATCCTTTACTACAAATCCTCGATTTTTACCCATAAACGACTTTTTTGTGTTCAATACATTTAGATAACTGTCTTTGTTCAATTGATTAATTCGTTTGTTCAAACCTTTTGAGCTAAACTTGTTTCCTTTTTCTCCCCAGCAGTAATAGGATTTAGAGTTAAGTGCAACAATTCCATCTCCGGTAATATCCTCTTTAAACAGCCCGGGTGTTCTTTTTCCGTGTTTTAGTACTTTTTCACAACAGTCTTGCATGCTCCATTCTAAACCCATTGTTTTGGTTCTTAAAAACTCATCCCTATGTTTGTCACAGTATGGGCGTGGAAACCAATCACCATATTCATTGTAAAACTCCTTTTTCATACTTGGTTTTACCAGTGTTTCTAATGTTCCGCTCAACGCCATGTATGCGCTATCTGTATCCATTTCAACATATTGGAAATCACTTCTGTCAATATATCTATAAATAAAAAGATTGTTTCGATTTCAATTATTTGGAAGTTTTACTTACTTATACATAATAATGGTAGGGAATTAGGTTTTACTTACTTATCCATAAAGTCGTAGTAAAACTGTAGCATTCTCAGCTTAGCATACTGTAGCACGGAGAAACCCAAGTGTACTGGAACGTTCATAGTTAGCTGAAATGATGGTGATACCGATTAGCAAAGTAAACTTGGAGAATATAAATTTTGAATTGCAAAATAATTGTTTTTAAAACTTACTAGTCGTTTACAGGTTACGATTTCATAAAAATCATCTGCTATCTCTTCCATGGAGATGAATTTGTTCCCTCTGATACGAAATGAAGCTTTTCTCGCCCCTTCGATGAACTTGATGGTGGTGTGTTTTTCTTTATCAGTGATTGTTTTTCCATAAGCAGCATTTCCTACCAACTTGCTAGTAGTAACGAGTAATTCTTGACTAGGATCTACATCTCCCATTCGCCTAGCGTCTGAAACTGATGTTCCAAAAGCTTCAAAAGCTTTTCTAGGAATATATTCTATTAGCTGATAAACTTTGGTGACTTTCAATCCTTGTTTCAAGTACCATTTTAACAAAGGACTCATTAGCAATATCTTATCTCCGAACATACTTCCAACTAATGAGCGTTGAGGAGTCTTTAAAAACCCTTCGGCTTCAGCAAAGACTTTCATTTCTTCGCTCAAGTGTTCTCTGGTTAACATCGTATTTTTAAAAATCGGAGGCATTTCGGAGAACTTTTCTTCCTCTTCCTCAGGAACTTCGATGTCACATTCAACAAATCCGAAGAATTCCTCTGATTGAACTCTCGACAACACTTCTTCTTGATTTAGTTTTTTTTCAAGTATTTTAGGGTAGAAAGAATCGTAAAACGTGTTGACAAATTTTTGTAAATTTGTATGAGTTTTTACACGTTTCATCCACTCACACTTCCAAATCGAGATTACAGTGTAACCTAGCGCTCGAAGATATTCTTCATTTTCCATCGTAGTTTTAAACAGATTTGCTTCTGATTTTCTTCCGCTAGCTTGAAGCTCTTGTTCTTTAGCATTGTTATAAGAGCAGTTGTGTCCATGCCAAAAACACCCGTGGAATTGAAAGACATGACGATTTTCAACACAGAATCCATCAACTGGTAATCCTCGCTGTCCAAGAGCAACTTCTCCTCCATTGAGCTGATGCTTGATATTGATTTTTTTTGAAAACATTTGGAACTGTAACCAACTATGAGCTACCTTGCTAAATTTTACTGGTTCAGCAACAAAGGAGTTTTCGATTTTTCTTCTTCGATGATAACCGGTAGGCATTGATTGCATCATACACCATAAATAGAGCGCATTTGCATCAACTCCATAGATTCTATCACAAACTTTTGCTTCTTTTCCCAACCAATGTTCTCTAATTTTAGTTATACCTTTTTCGTGATATCTATGCATCACTAGACTTGGTCCACCAACTATGTTTTTCTTTATTAGAGGATAAAGTTCTGCATTGCAGTTGTCAATCAGACAAATTGGGAGAGTCTGTCGAAACGAGTTACCAAGTTCATGGAAATCCAAGTGTGTAGAGAGGTATGGAGGAGGTGGTTGAGGAGCTTTGTTGAACATCCATCGAATCGCTAATCCTGGTAAAGATATACCGTCTTTTAACATATCAATCCCATGCTCTCTGTAGATCGATCTTTGTCTTTCCAACGCTTGAACAAATGGCTTTACATCCAAGTTGTTGTACCATTTTAAAAAATCCCTCATTGTCCTCATGTTGTTATCTTTCCATGCTTCTTGACAAATTATGTACTCTTCTTCACTGATGTTCTTTTGTTTTAAAGAACTGTAAAAAGCTTCTCTTGGAGGTAGATGTTCTTGATTAAGTTGTTCCAAGTCTTTCATCCATTCATAAGGAAAAAATCCTTTTCCGGCTTCACATTTGTATGCTTTGAGATACATTTCATAGCTATATCCAGGAGCGATAAAGTTTGTACAATCTAAAAACAAAAAAGATCCTATTCCGATAACAGGCATCTTGTTTCCTTTTTTTATAACAAAATCAAAATCTTTGCCGGAGACATCTTTCAATTTTTGAAGCAGTTTTCCTTTCATCACATTAACATCATAAGTCTGTGAATTGAATCCTAGAATAGGAAGTTTTTTCATATAGCTGTACAAATCATCCAGAACTTTTTCAGTTCCTAATCTCCGTCTGAAACGATTTTGTTCATAATCAGTACGAAACTTTTCTTCAGCTTTTTCCAATCGTTGTAATTCACCTTCTATCTGTTTTATGATTTGTGAAAACTGTTCTTCCAATCGGCTATATGATTCTTCACTAATATCTTCCAAGTATTCAATGAACTTTTCAACACACTCATCATCATCCCCGTTATTGACAATACAACGTGGGTTGTTGAAGCCCGGTACATTTGAACAAATTGAAATACTTAAAAGTTGATGCTCGTTAGTGTAAATGGTTATGTCTGTATCTCGATCTTTTTCGCAATTAGGTAACAAACACTCTATATCGAATGTTGCAAAAAACGGAAAGTATCTCAAAGAATCATCTGACCCGATATCTATCCCGAATTGAATCTTCAGTTTGTCGAATATTGTAGCGGTAGGTTTGTATTGCCCTGCAGAAAACTCCAGATTTGTTGCGTCTGAGATTGAACATCTGTGTCTTTTCAAATTCCCCAATCTGTCATAACAAGTAGAACACGTTGGACATCTGTAGGTTCTGACATATCCTTCCAAGTTTGTAATAAGACTGAAGTGATTGATATAAAGATCCAAATATAGATTCTCCTTATAACTGGAGTTTGAATTCCAAATAACTGTTGAAGTCATATCATCATTTAAAGAAAACACTGTTATCTTCAGTTGAAATGCTCGCTCCAAAAGCAATAAATCAGCTTCTGTTACTCCTTTCCCATCACAACTTTTAGCACTATCACCATAGATGAAACTATGATATTGTTGTTGGTACTCCTTCACCTCCTTAATTATCGGATCTTTTGCAATTCCACTGTTTTTTTTGTAGTTCTTTGTGTAATGCTAGACATCTAAAAAAACAAAGATTGTCGGTAATTCGTATTCCTTTTGTGTTTTTTAACATGGTTCGTATGTGTCTGTAGTTAATGAGGTGAGAGGGTAAATGCTCTGGTGGTGATCCAACTTTTCCCATTCCAAGTAGTTTGTAGAAATAAAACGAAATGTTTGTGATTAACATCAATCTCCAAGTCGTATTTGGTCTCCGTCTCAAGCTATTTGTACGATGATCAGTCTCCATAACATCAACAAAAAAGTCATCAAGATCTCCCTCACTTTTAATCAGTTTAGCTTTTGGATATACGGTAGCATTGTTTGATGATGAGTGAAAGTATCGGAGCTCACCATCATTTTTATTTTCTAGTATACAACCTACGCTGCAGTTGACTTTTGCTCTCGAGCTCAATTGTCTCCAAACTTTTTTTAGCAATTCTAACACTCTTGAATCATGATAGTCATTTTGGTAGGTATCAGCTTGGTCTCTTGGAATCCCATCCCAAAGTCTTACATTTAAAAGTTCTATGACTTTTCCAGCTCTATGTTTCGTTTTCATAGCTCCCCAATATCTAGCTATCAAATCATCCCATTCTTCATCTTGAAAAGTTGGAGCTGTGCTATCATCAACAATACCTAGGGTTGATACTCGGCTAGGTCTTTCAAAATTTAAATCTTCCATTTCTTCTTCTTCTTGTTCTTCCTCTTGTGCTTCTTCCTCTTCTTCTTCTTCTTCTTCTTCTTCTTCTTCTTCTTCTTCTTCTTCTTCTTCTTCTTCTTCTTCTTCTTCTTCTTCTTCTTCTTCTTCTTCTTCTTCTTCTTCTTCTTCTTCTTCTTCTTCTTCTTCTTCTTCTTCTTCTTCTTCTTCTTCTTCTTCTTCTTCTTCTTCTTCTTCTTCTTCATTTTCTATCATTGGATCATTCTCATTTTCTTCAACTATCTCCTCCACAACTGGCTCTATATCTTGAGCTATTATGTTAGTCTTTGATGATGAAGGTTCAGCGCCAAACCCTGTTTGATTGATTGTTTCATCAGGTAAACGAAAACAAATGAGATTTTCTTCTAACCATTTCCAATTAGGGGAAATTTCAGGGGTTTTTTCTTCTACATTCTCCTCCCGATAATTTAAACTTTGTCTACAATAGAAATGTTAACACATAATAGTTGTTCTATAAAACATTCACATACATTTTGTATGAAATGTAACAGAAGAAAAAAATGACTTAAACAATATTATCAATTAATTTTTAAAATGGAATTGGAAAAAAATGTCTCAAACATTATTATTAGTTAGGTTTTTAAAAACTCACTGTGTACTATGAGATGAATTCTCAACTCCCTCTTTTACATTCATTCTCTGATATTCTGAGTCCTGTCTACAATAAAGAGATAACGCATTAATTTTGCTGATTCATGAGATAACTCTAAAAAACCAGCAAAAAGAATTATTCTACTAACATTATTAATTTATGATTTTAAAAACTTACTGCATATCAAAGACTATCGTATTTTCAGTAGTTGCTGAAACTTGAGAATTTGAAGGTGTGTCTTGAAAAGCATTTTCAAGTTCCATCTCCATTTTATTTTCATATTCAGCATTACATTCATCATTCATGTATTCATTATCAGCATTTGAAAAACTGATATCATTTTGATTTTTCAGGAGCCATTCCCATTCCTTATGTATGTCTACATCAGTATCCTCCTCTTCTGTTTCCATAGTACTATAATAACAATAAAATCATCACTTTTAATAGAAGTAACAATAGCACGTAAAAAGGTAAGTTAAACGTTTCAGCTAGTAAATTTTACCTTGTGAATAAAACTCCTAGTAGTCAGTTGGTATATTATATAGTAGATGTCGAGTCTTCAGTTACTGTTGTTAGAATGAGTGATTTATTGTGTGAAAGCATTACTTTTTAAATAAACAAAAAATTAAGTGAGATAATTAAGACTTAAATTCAATGAAAACTTTTAAATTCACTCAGAAAAACTTTTAATAGTTAGTGGATGTAGTAGTAGATGTTGCTCCTCCGATCGCTGTTGTAGAACTGGATGCTTTCTGTGTGAAAACAGTGGCTCTTAAATAGGTAAAGTTGCACTGATTAAATCCTATAAATCAGTATTTTTTCACGCGAATACAACCCAATGCTTTCGCGGGAATAAATAATTTATTTTCACACGAATGGAAACCGTTGCTTTCGCGGGAATAAATATTTTATTTTCACGCGATTGGAAACCGTTGCTTTCGCGGGAATGAATCTTTTATTTTCACGCGAATGGAAACCATTGCTTTCGCGGGAATAGAAATTTTATTTTCACGCGAATGGAAACCATTGCTTTCGCGGGAATAATTAATTTATTTTCACGCGAATAGAAACTGTTGCTTTCGCGGGAATACAAATTTTATTTTCACACGGATACTAACCATAGCTTTCGCGGGAATAAATAATTTTTTTTCACGAGAATAGAAACTGTTGCTTTCGCGGGAATACAAATTTTATTTTCACGCGGATACAAACCAATGCTCTCGCGGGAATAAATAATTTATTTTCACGCGAATGGAAACCGTTGTTTTCGCGGGAATAAATAATTTATTTTCACGCGAATAGAAACTGTTGCTTTCGCGGGAATACAAATTTTATTTTCACGCGGATACAAACCATAGCTTTCGCGGGAATAAATAATTTATTTTCACGCGAAAGCAACGGTTTGCTTTCGCGGGAATAAATAATTTATTTTCACCCGAAAGCATTGGTTTGTATTCGCGTGAAAATAAAATTTGTATTCCCGCGAAAGCAACAGTTTCTATTCGCGTGAAAATAAATTATTTATTCCCGCAAAAGCAACCATTTCCAATCGCGTGAAAATAAAGTGTTTATTCCCGCAAAAGCATTGGTTTGTATTCGCGTGAAAATCAAATTTGTATTCCCGCGAAAGCAACAGTTTCTATTCGCGTGAAAATAAATTATTTATTCCCGCGAAAACATTGGTTTGTATCCGCGTGAAAATAAAATTTGTATTCCCGCGAAAGCAACAGTTTCTCTTCGCGTGAAAATAAATTATTTATTCCCGCGAAAGCAACGGTTTCCATTCGCGTGAAAATAAAGTATTTATTCCCGCGAAAGCATTGGTTTGTATCCGCGTGAAAATAAAATTTGTATTCCCGCGAAAGCAACAGTTTCTATTTGCGTGAAAAGAAATTATTTATTCCCGCGAAAGCATTGGTTTTCGCGTGGACAAAATTCTGATTCATAGTTATATTATAAAGAAGGTTGGTATTCATAGAGTTCAACCAGTGCAACCTTAGCTATTTAAGAGCCACTGTTTTCACACAGAAAGCATCCAGTTCTACCACAGTGAGCGGAGAAGTAACATCTACTACACTTTCCATTGCAACTACTAGAAACTTTCTCTTTATAAAAGGTAAAATTTAAAAAATTTATTATTCCCTACCTAGCAAAGATCAAAATTAGTTTAGCTATAATGTAAAGTATGAAATAAATAATCTTTTAGTTCCACATGAAAAGCTGAATTATATATTATTTATTTCTTTTTTAGAATACTATGGAGGATTTTTTTGCTTCTTACACGGATTTAAAGCCAATCGACAACAAACAAAAAACATTCAAAACACCCTCCAAAAGAAAAAACTCTAACTCTGTCACAAAAGAAGCAACAATAAAGAAATGAGCTCTTCCAAAACTGGTTTTACCCACAACATCAAACAATATGGAACAAAAAGAATTGCTCACTGATGCTGACAGAGCTCTCAAGATGGCCAAATCTCTCCAAAAATGGAAGGCATGTGATTTGAAAAAGATTGGAGGGTTTCTTACACTAGCATCACTTCCTGTTCCATCAGTTTTGCAAATCGTTTCTATTGAACAGAGTACTGGCGCATACGGAAATTACTACATTCTCACTTATCTTGATAATTCAACTGAAGCGAATTTTCAGAAAGTTGTTTGCCCAAGTAGAGTAGTTGAAAGCTTCAATGTTGATAACTACCCACTACCTTTCAACATTTTGTACTTGGGTGAGATGGAAAACTCAAAAAAACCAGAGACTACTTACTACAATGTCAAACGTATCATCACAAAACGCTTAACCACAATGGAAGCTACTGCTGAAGCTGAAAAACTGAGAAAAATGAGTGAAGAAGAACTCAAACTCGCTTACGACATCGAGTATCTCAGCAATTTCAAAGATTGTTCCATTTTTGCTTACATCGAAGTTGTAGAAAGATTCATTCCTTTCCGATTCAATGGAGAAGAATCCATTGTAAATTGCATTCGCTATGTCGCTGAAAAGAATGGAAAAAGAGAGACGAGAACGCTTTTACTACCAATCAGATACAACGAGGAAGCTAAAAGATGTGCACCTGGTGTGATGATTTACAAAGGAAAAAAACAGTGTAAGAATGGAAATCCTATTCCATACCACAATGTTGTCTTCATTTCTTCAACCAACGCTAGTGATTGGGAGCGATATTGCACACAAACAAATTCTAATGAGGCGCTAACAAAAACAAATAATGAGGATGAAGTTCTTAAGGAATTCCTAGAAAACGAATTACAAGATTTTGATGAACAGCTTGGTGTTGATGGTATGTAAACTCAATATCAAATGCAGACAACAGGTAGTCTCAAGCGGATAATGAATGTATAAAAAAAGCCTGTGTATTGATTGACATTACAAGTTGTACTGTTTTGTATTACTTACTATTTACCGACTCTAACTATATTATATGGAGAGATTTTCCTCTACTTATTATACAATAAGTGTATATAATCATATATTGATTCATAGAAAAGTCTAAAAGTTCTCAAGTGATTAACTCACCAAAAGTTCCTGTTTGCAAAACATTTGAAGATCTTCCTATCCCAAGCATTATACGAGTGACTGTATTTTTTTATCCAGTTGAAATAGCTAAAAACTTCAGTTACTTAGTATTTACTGACTCTAGCTATATTATATGAGATTTTCCCTACTTATTACACAATAAATGTATATATTCACATATTGTTTCATTTTTAATCACTGTATTTATTCAATGTAGATATATTTCCTCTCTCTCCTCTCTCTCAAGATATCATATGAGTCGGAATTACAAAACATTATCAAATCTTAAATGCCACACATTCAAAATCTAGACACCCTATGAGTTATAATTATGTATACAATTATGTAAAAAATTATCATAACTTAAATGCTATACATTCAAAGTCTATATACCATATAAGTTCAAATTAAGTAAAAAAATAATCAAAACTCAAATGCCACTTAAATGCCACTCAAATGCCACTCAAATGCCCCTCAAATAAAATACAATATAAACTCGGCGAATTCATTCAACACCATAACCCATTGCATCACCCCAGATTATGACCCCACAAAAAAACACTTGGTAGGGAGATCTGCTCATATATTACTACTATCACTGGTACCCATAAGTAAGAGGCGGAGTTCACAAGTAACTTGGCCAGTGATTGGTTAGTATTGTTCCTGGGCGTTACACAGCCTTGGGTCCACTGTCTCCTTTATCCAAGGGTAGTTATCTTTGGGAGGTATCTGAAGACTTTTAGGCTAGGTTACGTCATCCTGGCCATGGCGGCCATCTTGTTGCCGACCCGGGATAGCAACCCAGGGTCGGTATAGTAAATACTGAGTGCCGAAGTAATAATAATTACTTATGAGAGCAATATAATTGCCATAACAGATGCTGGCCTTCGTCTGTCATAATCAGGGGAGGCATGCCTGTGGTAACCACCAACAGGGGGGCCTCTGCACAGTAGTGGTCACTGTATGTAGTCAGTAAAATCCACCACACTATATTACTGCATAACTTTTCTTTCTACCATTGTGGACTTTTGGCATGTTTCAGAAGCATTTGTTTTGTGAATTTTGTATTTGAACATATTTATGTACATCAATAAACATAGAAAAATCTACGCAACATTATTTGTCAAGTGATATACTATAAAATAAAATTATCTATTTAAGACCATCTCTGTTTGACTCACTTCATTGAGTTAACACTAACCATCGCCTTGGAATTGTCTGCTTTTTTCCCAATCTATGTGTAGCTGGTTACACAACCGCTAGTTTAACTTTGTTATATCGCAGATGTCCACCAGATCTATCACCTCTCTCATTGTACATCATAAGTTTCGAAATTGCTGACTAATCAAAACTGTCTGACAGCTAATCCTACATTAGCTACAAATTCTATGATTATTAATGATTTGATTTCACTGTTTAAAAAAAAGACAAAACAATGTTGTATTTGCTTTATCACAAAATACGCAAAGTCAAAATCATAAAACAGGTTACTAAATCAACCCACAAATATGTATATGAAGCTACACAAACTGGAATCCATATAAACAGACTGAGTAAACAATCAGGTAAAACAAAACACAAACAGGCACTGTTAGAGACAATCAAGGCTGTTATTGTAGCAGATGTATACTTGCTATAAACTAAATTACAAAACTATATCAAACAACACCGACAGCAGTTTTGGTTAGTTGTAGCATCTTAGGTTGAAATAGTAGATGTGGTGGAGGTGCTATCAATGAATGTTGCTGTACACTATGAGCTGACCTATTTGCCTGAGCCACGTGCTCTGTATTAGCCGTTTGTGTCCATTGATGAAGTGGCAGCTGCCATACCTGCGGTGTCCCTTTTGGAGAGAGCTGGTGTACCTAAGACTTGTAGTAATATCTGGCTAGCGGACTAGATATTTTACTATCACAGTTTTGTGTTGTCAAATTTTTTGATGTTAGGGTACAAGAAGCAATGTCCATACTATAGTGAATGCACAGAAGTTATTGAGATTTGCCTTTTCTCTAAAAACACTTTGTTGAGGTAAATTCTTTGTTTGTCAAAAGTGTCATGTATTTGGCATGTTCTGTCACTCTATGTTACTGTTTATTACACATTTTATGATATACAGTAGAGCATAACTTTATGTGGTGAATAATAGAATAGTTAGCATGTTTAATATACCTTACAATTACAGCTATGGCAAGTACCACCACAATAAAATGCTTATTAGACAATCATATACTCATTGAATAGATTACAAAACACCAAAGGGAGCATCACCTCCCACTACGGGATGGAAGCCAATTACATCATCAAAATTCAGTCAAAAATTGGTCTTTGTTAAATCTAGCCGAATCTAATCTTTACAACTGGTACATAGCAACAGACAAAAGTTTTCTAACTTTAGCCAATACAAGAAAAAATTCGATAATTTTTGCATTTTAATGTTCTGTGCTGTGCAAAACCCTGTAACTTTTCTGTTAGGTCACTGAATGTCTCAGCTGGTCTAAACATATTCGTTTTTTTTCTATTCCAGGGAAGGGGGGGGGGAGGGGTGCCACCCTTTAAAGGCTCTGAACAGACGATCAAAAAGTAGTTCTAGAGCATGGGAAGTCAACTCTTTGTTAGCTGTGTGGCTCATGCTGGTAGTATGAAGGGTTTGTAAACTTTCACATGAGGTGGACATCTCTAAGGGCTCATCTTCAATATGGTGTATAACACGGTTGTAGTAAATGGAAGGAGGATCGAAGGGACAGCCTGTGTAAAGGCAAAAACATATAGATTCCTTCTGTACACAGCAATGTACATGTAGCTAGCAGTTTCTCTTCTGCATGCTTCAAGGTTATGAAATTTTCTCTATGGATTTCTTCTATGAAAGTTACTCTGCTCATTTCATTTAGGACTTGGTCTGAAGACTTGGATTTTTCTACTTCCTTTTCCTGTTCTCATCTGCAGTGTGGCAAAAATTTTGTTTAATACTTTATTTTGCAGAAATCTTTAGAGTGCATGTTATTTGATGTTTGTATTATTTTACCGGTAAGTTAAATCACTGGGAGGTTTTGTGTTTGTAGATTCGGAAAAACTTTGCAATAAACAAAACCATAAACTGCCAGACTTGTAGTTATCTCTCCCATGCACTAGATCCTATGCTGCGCTAGCAATTTGAAATATAGATGGCTCAACTCAATATTGAAATGTGTGTATCAAGCCTCGTGTTGTAATGGATTTGATCTGGTTACCACAAAGTTCCACTAATCTCGAGTATAATACTTCTCTCTAGAGGGGACACTCTGCTGGTATGACAGTGACAACTGTGATCAGTTACAGCTGGATCAGTTGGCAAGCACAGAGCCCACGCTCAGACAAACTACACAGAGTGCTGTTTGAATAGTGGCTTTATTCATCAGTACCAAAGTCCTAGGGTGGCTATCCACTAGGGTGATTGGCAAGACATGAATGAATGAATGCAATGGGGTGCAGAAGTTCTAGCCGTTATATAGGCAGGCTGGCAGGAAGTGATTTGCATATTACATATAATAACCAATAATAATAAAGATATAAATAACAAACGAGTCATGCGATAGAATGCGATTAAAAATGAAGGGTGCCAAGTGGGTAAAGGGCGGAGTCCTATCTCCATTATACAACCCTAGTCCTTGCATGGTTCCCAGGCTATTCCTAGCTTATGGTCATTACATCTGGTAATCCAAGGATGGATACTTTTGGCTCCAGGGTTAGAGTAGGCTCCTAGATAGTTCTCAGGATCCTCACCTATGGCGGTCATCTTGTACCATCAAAGTATCACCATGCCGGGTCAGTCAAGGGTCACTACTGCCCTGCATGCTGTGCCACCGACACAGTAAGGCATTCCACCGGCACAGCATTTGTGCAATGACTTGGGGTGGAAATCTAACACACTGATTGCTGGTGTTTGCTAGCAAACCCGCATTTTATTGCTGACATGCACCAAAACCTACCATAATATACCTCTATTAAATACATAGTGATTTTTGTCTCCTGGTTGAGAATTTTCCTATTTCTGTTTTCGGTGAAATGTGCAAAAACAACCAGTAGACTGGTATTTGAGGCTGTTGGAAGGTTTTGAACTTGATCAAAAAATTCATATACAAATCGTAATTTGGCCAATCATATCGCTCCCCTCCATTCCGAACAAAGTGATTTTTCGAGCAGAAATATTTATACAAAAAGGGCCGTTCATCAATGCCCCCTTTATATTGTTACAAAGCATCACATGGTTAACAATGACATCACATACAGCGATTCTAACCAGAATTGAAAGATAATGGCAAGTAAAGAAGAAAATAAGGGAAACCCCTTGTCGTCATTTCCAATAAGTCGGGCAAATTGGTAGGCAATTGGTAGATGTACATGTAGCATTAGCAATTGGTAGATGTACATGTAGCATTAGCAATTGGTAGATGTACATGTAGCATTAGTAATTGGTAGATGTACGCACAGCATTAGTAATTGGTAGATGTACACGTAGCATTAGTAATTGATAGATGTACAGTAGCATTAGCAATTGGTAGATGTACACGTAGCATTAGCAATTGGTAGATGTACACGTAGCATTAGCAATTGGTAGATGTACATGTAGCATTAGCAATCGGTAGATGTACACGTAGCATTAGTAATTGGTAGATGTACACGTAGCATTAGCAATTGGTAGATGTACATGTAGCATTAGCAATCGGTAGATGTACACGTAGCATTAGTAATCGGTAGATGTACATGTAGCATTAGCAATTGGTAGATGTACATGTAGCATTAGCAATCGGTAGATGTACACGTAGCATTAGTAATCGGTAGATGTACATGTAGCATTAGCAATTGGTAGATGTAGCATTAGCAATCGGTAGATGTACACGTAGCATTAGTAATCGGTAGATGTACACACAGCATTAGTAATTGGTAGATGTACATGTAGCATTAGTAATTGGTAGATGTACATGTAGCATTAGTAATTGGTAGATGTACATGTAGCATTAGTAATTGGTAGATGCACACGTAGCATTAGTAATTGGTAGATGTAAATGTGTTTATTGTATTATACCAATTGCCGTTATTGGGATCGATGATGAAAGAAGTTTGCATAACAGTTTGCTATATAAATTGACGATTTAATAAACACAGAATGTGTAAACTATAGCCCCATAAAACACTTATTTAATGTAATAAATGAAAATAAAACAACCAAAACTGACAGAAAATACAGTTTGGTTTTGGTTGCTATTGTTTGTTTGCTTACAAATATCAGGAATTAACCGTTTGATTACCATCTGACATGTATTTGTACGTTCATTGACAAATACATGAATACTGGACACCTAATTCTAACTTGTTTTCTTCTGGTAGTTGAAGAAGGAAGTTTACCTAAAACCTAGTGAGTTGCACAATACACAAATTTAACTATTATATTTGTGTATTGAATTGTGAGCAGCTTTATATAGTAAATATTAGTTTTGTATTAAATAATTTACAAATATACATAGTGGTTTGTCAGTGAATGGGCTGATGGGGGTATTTCAAACCTTACTTGTAAGTAACTTTGCAAAGTGTAATGGCATGTTTTTTACATACTCTACACATTTGCGTCATGTTATATACTGTATAGAAGCATCAAAGGTATTTTATATGTATACTTTGACCAGTTGTTGATTTGTGACATGTTCAGTTCTATATGTTTTATTGATGTGACTATTTTCTTCACCTATTACTTACTTAACTAAGTGCTTTTCTGTATATTGCAGAGAGAAAATGCAACTCTACACATACATTCTGCTAGCTACTACCATCTCTATACAAGTTATCTATGGACAAACTATCAGACCATATATTATATGTGAAGTTGATAGTGTAAGAGTAAATGTAAACAGTTCAGGAGTTATACAACATATACAGAGAAATAGTAGTACACCTTGTACTCTATTATTGAGTGGGTTTATTAGTGGTAGTTACGTCAGCATACCTGGTGTAAACACAGTACCATCTTTTGGTTGTGAACAGGAGAAAAACGTAACCATTAACAATGTACAATACTGTGTTAGAGGTACACAGTCTAGAAACACAGTTATAGTAAAACTAACAGATGATCAACTAAACATAACTCTACCATCTACAGATGTACCAGATTTTGAAATTAACTACTACACTAATGGTGGGTATAGCCTGATATATTGTTAACTATTTATTTAGAATGGAAACTCAAATGACCAATAAAACAAAAGAACTTAAATGCTTTCATTAATGAGCTGCTTGATAATATAACTAACTTTTATCGCTTCAGAACAATTGTTTGCAGTCACAATAATAACAATATTTACATAGTTTAATGCAATAGAAGTATTTTTCGTGCGAGAAAACAGTCAGGTTTAATATGGTTGATAAAATATTGTGGCACATAAATTGTATTAAATCACCCAAGATGATAATCCTGCAATGAATATTACAGTTGCTGTATGCAGTACAGACTTGGTGATACCTAATGGAGCAGAAGTTAATCAACTGTCTGGAGTTATCAGCACCTCATACAACCGTAGACAAGCTATTGTACTTAATGACTTCACACAGACTTCACCAATAAGTGATTGCACCACAAGAATAGTAAACTTACCTACTTCATCAGCATTTATCAGATTTGAGTTGCTCTACAAAAGTCTACTAAAGCCACTCAATGTTGGAGATAAACAATTTACATCTAGTAACTACAGAGGAGACACACTACTAGTAACTACTAACATTGAGAGATTCATCAGAGTCAGCTACACCTCTAATACAGCGTATGAAGAAATCAGTTTTGTACTGAGTTTTAGCGGTAAGAGTTATAAAAGACATAACTGCTGTTCAATGTTTACTACACAAAAGTCAGTGAGATACTTAAAGTATAGTACAATTGTATGAAGGTTTTAGCTATCAATTCCCTTCAACTGAAATATTTTCAAAGTGACCTAAGTGTAGTAAATACTTATAGTAAGAGATCTAACAGTGTCCGATACATCTCTGATGCAGTGTTTGAATAAATCAGTTTTGTGCTAAATTTTACTGGTAAGTTTAAAAAACAAGACCATTTTGATTGAGTGCTAACAAGTTAGCAAAGCATAACTTACATTAATTATAGTTAATAGCCAGCAAGTATTATATATTAAATTGTATGTTTAATGTTATTTTAGTTCTACATTGTGGAGATATACCAACTGTACCTTACAGTACCAGCTCTACATCTCCTATACCATGGCTACCAGGTTCTATGGTTACATATGAATGTGTAGATGGGTGGATGTTAAAGTCGGATACAAACTCTACTATAGAATGTGTAGTAGACAGAAGTAGAAAGATAGCTGAATGGAGTGATCACTCTAGCATACAATGTATACCAGGTAAGGTTAAACCGTGCAGTTTTTGTAGGTGTTTGTTTTTGTTTGAATAAGGAGATAAAATAAAACATGAGGACCATAACATATTATATATTACAGAGCCATGGTGTCACTCACCACCCTATAACATATTATATATTACAGAGCCATGGTGTCACTCACCACCCAATAAGATATTATATATTACAGAGCCATGGTGTCACTCACCACCCAATAACATATTATATATTACAGAGCCATGGTGTCACTCACCACCCAATAACATATTATATATTACAGAGCCATGGTGTCACTCACCACCCAATAACATATTATATATTACAGAGCCATGGTGTCACTCACCACCCAATAACATATTATATGTTACATAGCCATGGTGTCACTCACCACCCAATAACATATTATATATTACAGAGCCATGGTGTCACTCATCACCCAATAACATATTATATATTACACAGCCATGGTGTCACTCACCACCCAATAACATATTATATATTACAGAGCCATGGTGTCACTCACCACCCAATAACATATTATATATTACAGAGCCATGGTGTCACTCACCACCCAATAACATATTATATATTACAGAGCCATGGTGTCACTCACCACCCAATAACATATTATATGTTACATAGCCATGGTGTCACTCACCACCCAATAACATATTATATATTACAGAGCCGTGGTGTCACTCACCACCCAATAACATATTATATATTACAGAGCCATGGTGTCACTCACCACCCAATAACATATTATATATTACAGAGCCATGGTGTCACTCACCACCCAATGACATACTATATATTACAGATCCATAGTGTCACTCACAACCCAATAACATATTATACATTACAGAGCCGTGGTGTCACTCACCACCCAATAACATATTATACATTACAGAGCCATGGTGTCACTCACCACCCAATGACATACTATATATTACAGATCCATAGTGTCACTCACAACCCAATAACATATTATACATTACAGAGCCGTGGTGTCACTCACCACCCAATAACATATTATACATTACAGAGCCATGGTGTCACTCACCACCCAATAACATATTATATATTACAGAGCCATGGTGTCACTCACCACCCAATACTGTAGATAACTCTACATACAAACTAAGTGGAGACAATCTAACTACTACATATCAATGTATAGAAGGTTATACAACCAACAGTTCTGTATCAGATAGAACTTTATACTGCACTACATCTGATAGAGATACAACTCCATGGACTTGGAGTTATCCTTCATTCCATTGTACTGCAGGTGAGTGTTATATGACCTGGTGGGTTTTATTTGCATAACATAATAAAAAGATAAGTCCCTCAATGCTGCTGTAGTATCTATTTATTTGATGTTGCGATTTTGCAATGAGTATTGTAATGTTTGTCCATCACAGTTGAGTGCAAGCTGACAGATGAATACCAGAACATAACAAATGGTAGAGTTATATACAGTAGATACTACTATACACAACAACTACAATATCTATGTGATGTTGGATATATGAGAGATGTAGTAGTAGAATGTACTAGTAATGGTAGCTGGTCTTCTACTCCTCTATGCCTACCACCTACATCTACAACCTCTACAACTCAGCCCGTTCCATCAACTACATCCTCCAATATGGCTTCTACTCCTTCAGTAACTCCATGTTCATGTGAAACTAGATGTACCACACTAACAAATACAGGTGCGTGCATGTATTACTTCTTGCAATTAGTAGATGAATTTGTTGCATTTTTTTGGTTGTTTTGCATTTTTCAAAATCTTTGAACATTTAATAACAATTTATCAATGGAAATATAACCATTGATTTTGCTATAGGTAACACTGTTATCATTGCTACTACATCAGCATTGGCAGTGATAGAGCTCTGTGTTATTATTTACTTACTGAGGAGAGTACCACAACCCCCCACACAGAGACATAATACTAAGGCTACAAATAACACAACAGATACAACAGAATATGAAGAAGCTGTATCACCATCTAACAGAGATATAACAACAGATAATGCTAAAGTATATATGAATATGGATTCTGTTAGTGAAGTTAACAATGTTAGTAATGTTAGTAATACATATGAGAGTCTAGAGTTAACATCTAGGGGTAATGAGTATGCAAGTCTATCAGATATGTGATGAAAAACTGTTTTTCATGTAAGTGCTTTTTTAATTATGTTGGTTTCTTAGATGTTGGTTTGACATTTTTTTTTTGCTAATTACCGCGTATGGATGCTGTATTTATCAACATGAATTGTGATATAACTAACTACTTGTGATATGTTATAATCCTGTATGGACTAGCTATCTATTGGACTGCTCTATGTACACATTTATATACATGTGTGTCTCATTCAGTATCACTTATTAGTTACATGTACTTACACTCTGAAGGTTTACTTCATTCTACCTGATGAAATAACAAACTATGTAATACCATCCATTGAGTTTGAATCCACAGAAAGTATCCACAACATTCGCTTCCTTTTCTACGGAAAAATGGATCAAAAGTTTAAAGTTTAGTGGTATTTGGTCTACTTGACATACAGTTTGTGGCTTATGGACTGAGAATGTTTCTGACAGTTTTTTTTAGATTTCCTAAACTAACCCAATATTATTTGACTAACAGAGTTGTTGGTTACTACAGATTTATATACAACACAAATGTTTGTACAGTAATGGCTTCACTTCAACATCAACTGTTGTTTTATTTTTGTGTAGAATATAATCTCAAGGTATGTTAGCTATTGATCAAGTATGCAGTAATATTATCCAAGAAAAATAAAACAAAATGGTTTATTTTCCTATCCCATTAGCACTACTGAATATACACAATAAAATCAAGTGCAATGCTAATGTTTGCCAAATAAAGCTGCTAACAATTCAATACAAAAGTATAATGAGATGTAATTGAGCACACAAGAAAATGCCTAGTTGCAGTTAGTACGCCTCTAAATGCTTTATAATTTACATTTCATTGCAGACACTGTTTACTTTTGGTATAAAACTTATACAAGGTAGTTTCTCGCCCGATTCACTCACACATAATAGCATTAATGTACGAGCTGTGTTCTTGACATTTATGTCTTGTTTAAACAACTTTAAAAGGCAATTAATTGTTTAAATATACCTGTGTGAACAGTATGCTAGGCTTGCGACAACCTATGATGATATTAGTCCAAGCTATCGGAGTTACACCATACAATAATACTGTTATTGTTTACTGACCATTATTTGTTCAGCAGTTTTTTCCACGGTTGAAAAAATTTAGCAATTGATCGTATTATTTTTAATCTTGCCAGCCTCTCTTGTGACAGAGAGAAAATGTCTTATTGTATATTTGGTGAGCAGTGCCATTGCACAATCTCATCAAGTACAAAACGGGAAAAACTTCTCTAAAAAGTACGGAGGGCAGCAACACTTATTTTATTTCTCAATACAGAATAATTATGACGAGCACATGAAACGTACACTAACAATAGTTTATTTGATCTGTCCAAGGTTGTGCAGCTGTCTCTATTTCATGACCTAATGGTAACTTGAAGGAAGCCTCTGGTGATATGGTACCTTTGGTTCCTTTAGTCTAAAATATCTTGTAAATGGTTACTGATATCTTGTAAATAAAATGTCATGATCAAATAGTTTTGTAGTCTTCTGTATCCACCCTTAGCACATATATTTATTCCTGCTTACCCACTACCCCATCTAATGTATAAACCTCATACCTGCCTTCCCCAGGGTTTATCAATTTCATAACCGTCCCTTACCACCTCATGCATATTCTTTGGAGCCCTGGCTATGACAGCCATCTTGTTGCAGACCCGATATGTTACTGTAGGGCAAATAGAGGTCACTCCAGGATCGGTAAATGTCACTGCAGGGCTGGTAGGTTAAAGTACATCTGCAGGGCCGGTAAGGCAGTTCGTCTGCTTCTACAGTGATGACTTTCGGTACATTACCTGGGGAGGCCTGTTTGACTAAATACTGTTGTCAGAGTCACCTCTAGGTTAAGGTATATGTATGTGCAAAACATGTGTACTGCCAAAATCCACCACATCACTACCAAAAGAATGCACCTAGGTTCATACAGGGATACACCCATTGCTCAAAAAGTCAGTCAACTAGTGCCCAAAAAGTGCATGCATATAAAATCCCAATTTTTCATAAAAAAACAATCTAAACCTATATTTTTACCTCAATACTTATTCCATGAACTACCCTTCAGTGAAATTCACAATAACATCTAATCTACAAACTCGAGGTACACACAACCGGTGCACACAAAAAGGCACCCATCGGGTTCTCCATGCACCTGGTGCATTAACTTCATAATTTTGTAGCAGATTTCGTAGTGTGGCTGTTGCATTCCAATCGATATAGTAAGCAGATTAGCTGAGCACTAGTGTGATGTGCACACGCTATCACTAGCTAAGACAACCATGAGCTTGCTTGGGTGATAGCACTAAGTAGCAGCAAAACTAGTTTCCTTTGTGCCAGCCTATGCTTGAATTCTGTCATGATTATTCTTTTGTGCCAGCTTGGCATTAGCCAATCACATTTATCAGATTTCAACTGCTTTTTCAACAATGCGCGTTCCTATAAACAGAGGAACCTTTTGCCCAAGCGGCAGATTAGTTTGTGCGCTTGTGACATTCATACAATAAAGTATTTTCAAGCTTCACCTCTGCGTATTAAGTTTGGCCGGTTGCCGACTTGTTAGTTGTTCCTAAGTGTCGGTGGATAGTAGTGTGTAGGCTATACACCATCCAGACAGAGAGTCCGAAGCCAATATACTACAACCCTGTACTACGGATAGAGCTACACAGCGCACATCAGGTGTGAGCGACAGAACAGTACAGTAAGCTGTTACACAACGTCACACAGTCAACTCTCTCTGGTAGTGTTCGGTAAAAGAGGAATGACTGTTGACACACGGCGAAAACCTTTACAATATATACCAATCTACAAACTAGGTCTCTATACCTGGTGCACTTGAAAAGGCACCTATCAGCTTCTCCTGGACCAGGAGAATCTGATTGTTGTCTTTGACCCTTTGGAGATCCGCTCCTGATATACTAGCCATAATGTGCACTTTAACTCTATAGGAAACTAATACGTCAGTCTTATTTCTAGATATTGGTAAAAATCTCTCAACAGTTAAGAGTACCACTTTATTACATAGGACAAAAATCAGCTTTAAACCAAACTCATCATCATCACCACTTTACTTTGCACAGTTTATTTATTACAGTGGCTAAGCTAATCCTGATCATAAGTGAAAGAACCTTCAACAACAGTCAGTTATATAAATTGATAATTATGATTGACACAAAATGAGCAACTGTAGTTTAGTAAATAATACATCCAATATAGTGAAAAGTAGTCAAGAAAGACTAAAACTTTTAAATTATTGCTAAGAACGTATTCATAAATGAATACAAGTAATCAACCCTGTAATTAATATCTTTCATGCACTAAACAAGTTATATTGAAATGTCTTCTCATAAGTAAGTAGACTAATACCTGAATGCATTCTAGTTCATTTTCTTCTAGTAGTTGATGATGAAAGTTTACTTGAAACCAAGTAATATGCATTATACGTCAAACTATTATATGTGTGTATTGAATTGTGAGCAGCTTTATAGAGTAAATATTAGTTTTGTATTAAACCATTTACAAATGAACATAATGGTTTGTCAGTGAATAGGCCCCTAGGGAGCATTTCAAACCTTACTAGTAACTATAACTTGGCTGTGTAATATTGTTGTTCTTCACTGTACCTATGCATTTGTGTCTTTTTGAATACTGCACAGAAAAATCTATGACATTTGGTAAGTATACTTTGACTAGTTGTTTATTTTTGGATTTTTACACTGTCCATGTTTGTTAAATGTGTACATCTTCAACATCTATGGAATAGCATGAAGTCATTTCTGTATATTTTAGTGAGACAATGCAGCTCTACACATACATTCTACTAGCTGCTACCATCTCTATACAAGTTATCTATGGACAAACTATCAGACTATATATTATATGTGAAGTTGATAGTGTAAGAGTAAATGTAAACAGTTCAGGAGTTATACAACATATACAGAGAGATAGTAGTACACCTTGTACTCTATTATTGAGTGGGTTTGTTAGTGGTAGTTACGTCAGCATACCTGGTGTAGATGTGGTAGCATGGTATGGTTGTGAACCGGAGACAAACGTAACCATTGACAATGTACAATACTGCATGAGAGGTACACAGTCTACAAACCGAGTTATAGTAAAACTAACAGATGATCAACTAAACATAACTCTACCATCTACAGATGTACCAGACTTTGAGTTGTACTACTACAGTAATGGTATGTATATCCTGATATATTTTATGATGTTTAATTAAACACTTCTAATAAACTTGAGTGCTTTGATAAACGAACTACTGTGTTCCTCACTATCAGCTGTCACAAACAGCTGATAGTGAGGAAGCAGTTTCCTTTGGTAGGAGAGCTGTTTGCTGTTGATCACACGTTGTACTAATACAATAACGATATGTATTACCTAATGTTTTACATTGCACTTTAGCTAAGGGCACAAATACACCTTAAAGCATGCCAGCATTTAACAATTTTTTGTTGAGTTTTTGAGTATTTAAGTATTAAGCAGCAGATTGATGTATTGAACAACCCTCTCAACCTACTCAGTGCTAATCTACAAGCCTGCAAAATACCCCTCCTCCAGAAATGCTCACCAATTCTTACACTGCTTAAAATTGACGTCATCTTTGGGTCGGAAGTGCATTTACTTCTTTGCCGTACAGTATTTATTTGGCTAATCAGATCCCGTTATTTATTTTTATCATTTTATTTATTATTATTCTACCAACATAGGTACTACTGTCCATTCCATTCCATTCCATTTACTGTTCCCTATCTCCCCCAAAAGAGCACAATTCTTTCTATCTTATTGATGTAAAGAGTATAATATGATCCTTGTGATTGTGATCAATTGGGCCACCCGACAAAATCCCGCAATTGTTTCTTGTTGCTATTTCACATATGAAAGTTGCGTAATATACAAGCGTTGATTTTGTTTACTATGCTTGTGCACTAATTATGTCCATATTCAGAGAAACCACTAATTCTGATTTTATATGTGCAGCGTGCTAATTCAAGCCAAATGAAAAATGGCGCGTAACAGTAAAGCCTAACATTAAATCGTTTTTTGATGGGGTGTCTTTGCAAGGATTCTTTATTCCTGTTGCAATGGCCTTCAGTAGACCTAAGACTAAATGAATTGCCCAATCAGATTTCATTTTAAGCGCAGACGATGTAACTTAATTTACAAGAATTTGCTATTATTTATTATAATTGACCACTCCCACATTTCGAAGATCAATGGCAATCAATGGAAGTTATAGTAAGTTAAATTTCAGCTGTTGCGACGAGCCTTTGAGGCCCCTGGCTTTTTGGCAAGCTTTTTAATCAGGACTAAGTAGGCAGGCCTCCATGGTTATTTAATACATCAATCTACTGCACAAGACTTAAATGTTCAGAAACTCAACAAAAAAGTGATCAGTGCTGGCACGCTTTAAAACTAGAAAAACTGTTTGCTTTAATAAATGCTTTATTTGGTGTGCAATTTCTAGCAGTTTATAAACTATGTCAGTTAAGCCGATAAAAACCATTTTTAAAGTGATTTATAACAAAGAAATTTTTTTGCGATGAATAAACCTTCTTGATTATTTTGGATGATGTTACTCGAAAAAATGTTTGTATAAAATCCCACAAAATGGTTATCCTGCAGTAAATATTACAGTTGCTGTATGTGGTACTGACTTGGTGATACCTGATGGTGCAGAAGTTAACCAACTGTCTGGAGTTATCAGTACCTCATACGAACCGTCTAGGCCTACAGATTCTACCGGGTGCTCGGTCAGAATAGTGAATTTGCCTACTTCATCAGTCTCTATCAGATTTGAGTTGCTCTACAAAAGTCTACAAAACTCACTCAGTGTTGGAGATAAGCGATTCACATCTAGTAACTACAAAGGAGACACACTACTAGTAACTACTAACAGTGAGAGATCCATCGATGTCAACTACATCACTAACACAGCGCTTGAAGAGTTCAGTTTTGTACTGAGTTTTGGCGGTAAGAGTTATAGAAGACATAATAGTTGTTTAATGTTAACCACACATAAATCTGCGGCTGTAAGAACATTTAATTTATCAATTCACTGAAATTGCTTCTGAGCAGACAAATCAAAGAGTTTTATGGTCACAACTCAAGCAATGCAACAAAAGTTACAAAGTGAAATAGGACAGTTTTAGAGAAGTCATTCTCAAATTGAAATGGCTTTCGATTTATCGGAGATTTTATTAGTTAACTTGACTTTACTTGTTGTAAGAGGGTTTTCGTTACCAATTCCCTTCAACTCAAATGTTTTTAAAGTGACAAAACTGTAGTAAATACTTATAGTAAGAGATCTAACAGTGCAGCTACATCTCTAATGCAGTCTCTGAATATATCAGTGTTGTGCTAAATTTTACTGGTGAGTTTAAAAAGCAAGATTTATTCTGGTTCAGTGCTAACAAGTTAGCAAAGCATAACTTACTTTCATTATAGTCGATAGCCATCAAGTCTTGTATATTAAATTGTATGTTTAATGTTATTTTAGTGCTGCACTGTGGAGATCTACCACCCATGCATGTACCATACAGTACCAACTATACATCCCCTACACCATGGCTACCAGGTTCTACGGTTACATATGAATGTGTAGATGGATGGATGTTAAAGTCTGATACAAACTCTACTATAGAATGTGTAGTAGACAGAAGTAGAAAGTTAGCTGAATGGAGTGATCACTCTAACATACAATGTGTACCAGGTAAGGTTAAACAGTGCAGTGTTTGTAGGAGTTTGTTTTTGTTTGAATAAGAAAATAAAATAAAACATACAGGCAATAACATATTATATATTACAGAGCCATGGTGACACTCACCACCCAATAACATATTATATATTACAGAGCCCTGGTGTCACTCACCACCCAATAAAATATTATATATTACAGAGTCATGGTGTCACTCACCACCCAATAACATATTATATATTACAGAGTCATGGTGTCACTCACCACCCAATAGCATATTATATATTACAGAGCCATGGTGTCACTCACCACCCACTACTGTAGATAACTCTACATACAAACTAAGTGGAGACAATCTAACTACTACATATCAATGTATAGAAGGTTATACAACCAACAGTTCTGTATCAGATAGAACTATATACTGTACTACATCTGATAGAGATACAACTCCATGGACTTGGAGCTCTCCTTCATTTCATTGTACCCCAGGTGAGAGCTGATGGTTTGTTAAGTTGTATTGGGACCAAATAACAAATAAATTTTTCAATGCTGCTAAAATATGAACTTGTGTGAGATGCTGTCGTTGCAATGCATTTATTTTCCACAGTTGAGTGCAAGTTGACAGATGAGTACCAGAACATAACAAATGGTAGAGTTATATACAGTAGATACTACTATACACAGCAACTACAATATCTATGTGATGTTGGATATATGAGAGATGTAGTGTTCGAATGTACTAGTAATGGTAGCTGGTCTTCACTTCCACTATGTCTACCTTCCAAGTCTACTGCAAAAGCTGATGAATGCAAAGGTTTGTTTTTATCTCATATACATACATTAAACAGTTTTGCAATAGTCATTATGTAGTTGCATTTTGCTCATATTTATGTGGTGTACACATTGTATGTATATGTAACGGTTTTCCCTGTGTTAAGAGAGGAATACGGTCACTGGTACTGCAAGATGCTAGGTTACAATGGCTGACTCTGTGTTTCAGTGGTAGCTGTGGCTACAGAGTGCAAGGCTAGAGTGTCTCTCTGAGTTAGAGGAGACAGGATGCTGCTTGTTAGCAGACACAACGGTATTTGGCAACCGGCCAAACAGATTCTAGTAGATTACTTTATTACTTCACTTCACTTAACACACACAAAACTGCTATTAAGTATAAATATAAGTGGATGTATTGTCTCTGAATACTGGTGTCGGAATACTGAACATAGGCGTCTGGAGGTACAGTCTCTTAGCTGGGCGTCCCTACAAGAGTTCCAAGCGCCTTCCTCTGATACACTTCTGGGAACCGCTTCTCTGTAGTCCTGAACGAATCCTCAGCTGTCTTGGCTATAGCTGGCTAGTATCCCACTAGCTAAGCATGCACTACTCCTAGACAATAAGAGTATTTGCGACCTGTTTGTCGAACAAAATACAAAAAATAATACGTGTTCGTATTTCAATATGTCGCGTAAGCAACGGAACATTAGTTTAGAACAACCTAATATTCAAAGAAATGTTATAGTTTACCGAACAAATCATAAAGAAGATAACTCCCAATTTTTAAAATAATCAGGAAAATAATAATACTTGAACTGCCACAAACTAGAATAGTTTGTCAAGCTGCCCTTTAGTTTAGTAAATTTTGAACCCTTGCAATTATCTTAAATTATTTGTCAAAGTTATAAAACCGGTCTTTGAAAATGAAAAAAATCAACTCGCTCATTATTATTTATTTATTGTTCAGTTTCATTTGCGACCTACAAACAATATAAATAAATACTTGCTGATCATTTTTTTATTCAGTGAGCTACTTTTTGTTGACCCACGAGTTCCGAACAAAATGATTATTTATTGATTAAATTTATTGCTGGTCTGATTATTTTTATGGCAATGTCTTCGGCGAACAGAGGTCGCGAATACTCTTAGTATCTCACGAACACTGAACAATGTCTGAGCAAAACTAAACACTAACTGCCCTCTGGGCTAAGAGAAAGTCTATATAAATAAGGCACAAAATCAAGGATGCGTATAATAGTATGATTGGTTAAGCGTATGTAAACAAAACAGCATGCAACACATGCCATTATAAAAATAACTGCTAGAGGCGGGAAATGTCCTTCCTGCTGGCTTGAGCTAAACTGTAGTGCAGCTGCACTGCTGAAGGCGTTCAAGTGTACTCCAGTAGTAGTGGATATATAGGTGGTCTTGAGTAGCGTAGATTGATTAACATATGAGTAGTGCCGGCTGTAGATGATGGCAACACTGTGCAATTCCATTACATATACACATTGTATGTATACACAATGTATGTATACACACTGTATGTATACACATTGTATGTATACACATTGTATGTATACACATTGTATGTATACACATTGTATGAATACACATTGTATGTATACACATTGTATGTATACACGTTGTATGTATACACGTTGTATGTATACACATTGTATGTATACATGTTGTATGTATACACATTTGTTGGCTGGCAACAGCTATATTTGCTACTTCCTTTATATGTTGCAATGGTGCTATTGCTACTACGCCAACGTCGGCAGTGAAATAACTCTGTGTTATCACTGCATTGATGAGGCTCACACAATCTTACGTTTCCTAGTAACATATTGTAATGGATTCCGGTCTGGTTACCACGGACATCCACTATTCTCAAGTATTTTGCCTCTCTCCAGAGGGGACACTGTACTGCTCGACAGTGACAACTGTGCAGGGTAACCGAATTGCCCATTAAGGCAAGAGCCCATGGCTCAGACAAACAATACAGCATAGTGCTTGTGTAAGTGGCTATATTCTCAAAGACAAGGTGCTAAAGGGTGTTTAGTCCTCTAGGTTGGCAACATGAGAATGAATGCAAAGAGTAAGGCAAAAGTCTTTCTTTTTATAGGAGAGCTAACAGGTACAAAACATATAACAGCTAGAGCACAGGAAGTAAACTAGCCAATACAACCAGTTATATAAATAGGGAACCAATCAAACAATGCAATATGGTTAAATAAGGGATGTGCCAAGTGGCTAAGGGCGGAGTCCTGTCTTCTATTGTCCAATCAGCGGTCCTGCAGGCTCCCAGGCTGTAGATAGAGTATGGTCCACTAAGTCGGTAATCCAAGGAAGGGTATTTCCTGTTCCTGACCTTGACTAAGTTCCTACATGGTTTTGGAGATCCTCTTCTATGTTGGCCATCTTGTGCCGGCCCAGTACAGCAATACCGGGTTGGTAAGAGGTCAATAGCGGCCCTGCAGGGGTCACTACCGGCCCTGCACACTATGCCACCGGCACAGTAAGACTTTCCACCCAAACAGCTGTTGACCAAACGCTGTGGGTTGAAGTCTAGCGCATTGTCTCGCAAGGGTGGATAGTAAACGACCTGTTTACTAACAATATGTTGTGGGTGGGTGTATTCAAGGTTAAACCGATGACCCTGAATGAACATTGGGACTGTTGGCCAGTTGAACTGAGTGTGCTGTTTGTTTTGTATAGGTTACACAGCTGTCATTGCCTCTACATCAACATTGGCAGCGATAGAGCTCTGTGTTATTATTGCACTGACTATCTACATACTGAGGAGAGTACCACAACCCCCCACACAAAGTCATAATACTAAGGCTACAAATAACACAACAGATACAACAGAATATGAAGAAGCTGTATCACCACTTAACAGAGATATAACTACAGATAATGCTAAAGTATATATGAATATGGACTCTGTTAGTGAAGTTAACAATGTTAGTATTGTTAGTAATACATATGAGAGTCTAGAGATAACATCTAGAGTTAATGATTATGCAAGTGTATCACATATGTGATACAAAATAATTTCTCATGTAACTTTTTTATTGGGTCGTTTTTTATAGTTTGGTTATCATTTTGTACTATTTTTTCGTGCGCGGATTCTCTAGTTATCCACAGGAGCTATTATATAACTAACAGTTAACTGATATATCAAAAGTCTGTACGGACTACTTATTTGTTGTCTTGGTATGTGTATACATATCTATATATACATGTGTACCTCCTTCAGTATAATTGAAAAATAACATTTAGTTAGACTCTCAATGTTTGTATTATTTTGACTTGTGGAACAATAAACTATAAAAATAGATTGAGCTTGAATCCACAGAAAGTATCCACAGCGTCCTCTTCCTTATTTTGCTGAAAAAAATATCGGAAGCTAAGGTCTACATATTTGGTAAGTAGTTGTTAGATGGACTGAGAACATTTCCTACAGTGTGCAGATTTCTAAAACTCTGTTATTTGATTAACCGATTTGTTGGTTGTTACACCATATACAATACTAGCTTATACAGCAATGGTCTCCCTTCACCCATTACTATCGTTTGTTTGTGTATAATATAATAACCAGTCATGTAATGTATTGATTAAGTATGCAATAATATTATCCTACAAAGCAACTGCTCCATATTGTGCCTCATCAGTAATTGTGAACATACACAATAACATCAAGTGCAATACTGATGTTTGCTCTATAAAGCTGTCCATAATTCAATACAGAGTATACTAAATTAATTGTCGTTGAACACCCAGAAAAATGCACAATTATAATCAGTACACCTATAAATACTCTTAGACTAACATTCCGTTGTGTGTATTGTTTGCTTTTGATAGAAAACATGCCAAGCAGTTCTTGTCTGATTCACTCACAAATAACAGCAAGTAGCCGCGGCTTACTTGACACTCGGTATGTAATAACTCAGTATGTAATAACTCAGCATGTAGTCAAACAGCATCAAACATCGACTAACTTTTTGGTAAACTTTTTTGAGCATGCCGTTCACTAGACTTGAGAATACCCATCATAAAAGCAAACCAGGCTATGAGTTTTACACTCTTAAATTTGTTGTTATTGGTCACCAGCTGTTATTATTTCTGCATGTTTTTTCTTGCTCCTATACCTTAATCCTGCTGCTATAACCTAATCCAAATCTTTTGGCGTTGACGAATACGAGTTTGCCATAGAGACAAATAGGTTATACATATTTATTACTAGTTGTACTTATGTATTTGTAAACTTGTATCTAGTAAATTTTAAAACTTTTAAAATAGTCCATTGTTAAACCTCACACATATAATTTTTATTTTTTTGTTTCAATTAATGTTGTAATGAAATTGCACAGTGCTGCGATCATCTTCAGCCGGCGCTATCAATATACTAATCAACCCTATACATACTCAAGACCACCTGTATATAGCCACTACCACTGGAGCACGCTTGGACGCTTTCAACAATACAGCTGCACTACCGCTCAGCTCAAGCCAGCAGTAAGGACTTTTCCACCTCTAGTAGTTATATTTAACTATGGCATGTGTCACACGCTAGTTTGTTTACGTGTTACTAACCAATTACATTATTATATGCTTACTGATTTTATACCTCTTATATAAATGCTTGCTCTTAGCCCAGTAGGGCAGTTATCGTTTAGTTATTGCTTAGTTATTGTCTAGTGAGCAGAGCGTGTCTTAGCTAATGTGAATACTAGCCAGTTACAGCCGAAGGAGCTGAGGATTGTTCAAGACTACAAGGAAGAGGTTCTTGGAAGGCGTACAAGAGAAGACGCTTAGGACTCCAGTAGCAACGACCAGCCAAATGACTATACTGCCAGACGCATAACTCCTTATACTTGACCAGTATCCAGAGACAATGCAGTTACCTTTAAGCTTATACTTAGTAACAGTTTTGTGCGTTGTTTAGAGTGTGTAGTAATACAGTTATTGCTATCACCGTTAACCTTGTGGAATCCGTTTGGCCGGTTGCCAAATATTGTTGTGCCTGCTAACCAGCAGCATTCTTGCCTCTTCGTATCAGAGAGACAACTTGGCCTTGACACTCTGTAGCCATTGCTACCGCAAAATTACAGAGTAAGCCAGTATTCAATAGCATCTTGCAGTACCAGTAACCGTTTCATCCTCTTACGATGGGGAAAACCGTTACAATACTTCATTCGACAAATGACTGGCGCTGAAAGAAAAATAAATAGATGATAATTAATCATCAAGGATTGAACTCGATGGCAACTGACTTGCGTTGATCAAATGGCAATAAATACAGAAAAAGATGATGAGTATACTGATAGCTTAAATGCAGTAGATTGTAAATTTGAAGCTCATCATAAATCTAAAATTGTAACCTGTAGACTTGACATTGTAAACTTGAAACTCTTAAGTTGGTAAAATTTTACTTTGTAAAGAAAAAAATGCAAAATTGTAAATTCAAATTTTTTAAAATTGCTACATTGCAGTTTGCTTACTATAGCTCACAAGCAAATCGCTCGTTACTTCAAGCTAGTTGCTTGTAAACTGACCATTTGTAAATTTTAGGATAGCATATTTGTATTTGCTCATTGTTGTTATTCTACATGTAATTCCATTCTCCCTTCCAAATACTCAATTTACTATCATAACAAGTGTTTCCTTTATTACATTATTTATCCCTATTACCTCTACAGTTTTTTTGTTGTTGGTGAGACAGAATACAGTTATAGAACATGCTTTGTAACCCCCAGCAGGCAATTTAGTACAAAATGCCATTTTCATGGAAAAAAAGTTTGACAAAGGCAAAGACAAAGACGATAAACTCACATTGTACAATTGCGATGTATGCTTTTAACAGTTTACAAGATCGGACAATTTCCAACGACATCAAAAATCTCACATAAATAAAAAGGTAAAATGAGCTGTAAAGTGACAATGCCTGTGATCTATGAACGTTTTTACCACAAACTTTAAATTAAAACATGATGAGAGCACTGGTTATAATTATCTAGTGAACAATAAGTTTGGTGGCTTTTGAGAAACATTTCGGGAAAACATTAAAAAAATATGGCCTAATCTTGCCTATTACTGCTGAAATAATTGATTTTTCTCTCATTTATTTTTTCATTACGTCTACTCTCAAAGGTGGTTAAACTCGTGTTTCAACACAACTTTAGCTGATGAGGATTTATATTTTGTTGCAATGGTACTGTATGTTTGGTTTGGTGTTTTTTTACATTATTTTGGTGTATTATTGTTAATACTATCATTAATGTTACAACACACATTTATTGAAATGTAAAATTTTACTCTACTCTATCAATTCATTTTGCTGGGTAAAATATCACATATGTTTTATATTTAGTTTTCACTAGTTACAATAATCCTTAGGAGATTTTTTCCAACTATGCTAGAGAAAACCAAAAAATCCATGTGCCAAGAGGGAAAATAAAACTCTGCTAGTGGCGACCTCAACAGCGGTGTGAAACAAACAGAGCTTACTTGAGCTTGCAAAGGTTGGTACAAAAAAATTAGGTTTATTATTGTTAAGTGTAGGTGAGTGTAACCAAGAAAGGGCAGGAGTTGATGTGATTTTATAAATGATGAACCAGTAAAAGTTGGATAAAGGTGAAAAGCTACTAGCTCGTCAAGCCAAGATTTGACAAGTTTCATATTAAATATTTTACAATATAATATAAAAACAATCTTTTGTCCTTTATATAGACTAGGACTGAGTCAATATATTGTCAGACAATTATTACATGTTGCACAGTTAAAGTTAAATAAAAATAGCAACTATGGCATAGTATCAATTCTCGCGGTAGATAATGAAATTATTAATTGATAAGCGTAAAAGTATCATAAGAAAAAACAATCAAACTGATCACAACAAAGATTACTGTAACTTGATAATTATTAATATCACCAAGTTAATATGACCAGAGCCAAAGACACATGAGTACTAACTGTGTCTGCAGATGGACAATTTAGGTGTGGTCAGAGGATAAAGTTCAACAACTTTTTTTTTAAATGAAACCTTATTGTCATTGCAAGATGTTATTGCTGCGCTTTGATAAATACTCATTGGAATAATATTGCCATATGAATGCAAAATTTTTCTTAAATAATGAGATTGTTTTTTGATAAAACAAAAGAGTACATTTGCATATTAACAACAATCAAAACGAACAAAAAATTATACACTTTTTCTGGTACTGTAGATAAAATAGCGCTGACAACTTCTTGTTGTTAATGGCTTTGCCTGAGCCTGTATTTGTTTTTATTCTTAGGCTAAATACAACTATTACTTATCTATAAATTAGTCAACACAGTAGCTTTTGTGGGGCTATTCAGTGGCTCAGCTCTTCCCTCCCTTCTCCCCTGTGTTTAAATGGGATCCTATGAAAATTTTAGTTATTAGTTTAACTTTGTTTAACTTGGTGACCTTTCTTCATTGCATGTTGATTGATTGTTAACGTTACCTATGTAAACATATACTTATCTACTAGTTGATGTTTTATACATTTCACTAATGCGTATAAAGAGTTACTAAAAACTTGAAATTATCTCCCTGGTATGTATTCCAAACTCTTGGCCTCCGGTTGTGCTTTCACTGCCAAACATAATTAGAAATTTTATATTAGCAGCAAGTTATTTGCCACTTCAATCCTACTGGAAAAGATTTCAAGCCGTTACCAGCAGCCAGAAGAACTATGATTTGTGTAAAAAATAATAAATTTTATACAAATTTCGACAAAACTCTAATAATAAGTAAATATGTTTCTGCTTGTAAAGTATTTGTCTATTAATGGACATAAGTAATTATTCTTAAGTTTAACATAAGCAGGCAATAAATGAAAAATATATTCAGGTGGATTCAGGAAAAATTTAATAAACTTATCAGTAGTACTCAGCATAGGAAATGAACGATTTATTTGCTAGATACTGGGTAATAGCTAGCTGCGGAATACTATCAGTGACTAGTACACATTGTCTCTACACAGTCAATTTAGCTCAAGCAAGCGCTTGAACACCACTGTAATCATCAAATTGATGAGCCAAGCAGATTTCTTGATAATTTTTTCATTAACCATTGTTCGTGATTTACCCCAGAAATACAGCGCATGTGAATAGAGACCGTGTCAAATAGCCTTCTGCATAAGGCTTCCTGATCTTGGCTTGCTAAAACTGCATTGTGGAGCTCAGCATTGGAGTTTTACTCCCATAGACAAGGGAAAACAATTGCTGTTCAATTCTGTCCCCACATGTAGCTATTCAAATAGCTCGGCCAGACGAAACCCTCTACCCCTACCCTAGTTTGTATACTACAGTCAAAACTTCTACCTCTAGTTGAAACCGCATACTTCTGAACGAAACCCCTTACTAAAAGTGCAATTTCAAATTTGATATATCCCATAAAACTCTTCATTTTAACTCGACAGCAACAATAATTTTGAAATCTGAATCACAAGCTTTTAGACCGAAAAGAATATTGCACATAATATGCATAATGTAAATAAATATTAATTTCAAATAAAGTAAAAAATAATTATACTCTAGCACAAGATAATCTTTAGTATTTTGGCTTTGACTATTCAGCACTCTTCGACAATAAGGAAAGACAACTCTCCTAGAGGTAGGGGTTTCAACGGTGGGGGTAGGGCATAAGGTATGGGAAGGGGATTTCGTCTGGCCCCGAATAGTTGGAGGAAGTCTTTTTACCAAAGCAACATTGAATAGTTATTTGAAAGGTATAACATTAAATAATCCTTATTATTTTCACATACCATTCATACAAGACATTAAACCATTATTCTTAGGTAATGTGGTAGATTTTGGTAAAAACCGTACCTATCATTGGAACACACAGCTCAAGTGCTAAAGTGCTACACTCAGCCCTAGACAAGATGCTGCGCCGGTAGTACAACCTGGTGTGCTGGTGGCACAGCTTGCAGGGCTGGTATTCACCCCTTGCTTAGCCGATATGCTGATACTGGGCCGGCACAATATGGCCGCATTAGAGGAGAAACTCTAAGTTAGTCTAAAATCTTTCACTAGCCCTGCAGCCGGAAGTACCCATTTTCAGATAGACGAAACTGTCGACCCAAGGCTAGGTATGGCCTCAGGACCGCCAGGGAGCCTCTAGTTGGACAATGGAGAAATGACTCCTCCCATTAGCCACTTGGCACCATTTACATTTAACCATATCGCATTATATGATTGGTTAACTATTTATATATCATATCTTATTGGTCTATTTACTTCCTTTCAATGTGTTTTTATATGTATTATGTTAATTACTTCCTGTCAGCCTGCCTATATAAAGGCTGATTCTTTCCATGTTCACTGCATTCATTTGTGTGTTGCCAACCACCCTAGAGGATTGCCACCCTAAGATTGGGTATTTGTGACTGAAGCCATTATCAAGCTGACACTCTGTGTAGCTTGCCTGAGCCGTGGGCTCTGTGTTTGCCAACTGATTCGGCAGTAACTGATCACAATTTGTCATTGTCATACTGACACAGTGTCCCATCTGGAGAGAGGTAGAATACTTGAGACTAGTAGTAATTCGAGGAAACTAAGCCAAAATCCATTACAGTACTATCAGCATAAATAGGATAATAGCTATTGCAAAGTTCAGCTTTGGAGTTCTGCTCCTTAGACAAAAGAAAAAACTAACCGTTTAATCTTTTTTTTTATTTGGTTTCATTATTTAGCTATCATAACATGACCTTTTGAAAGAACCTGGCCATGGGATTTTCACTGATTTGAAAAGAGTGTTTATAAGAAAACCTGACTAACCATTGCCTTCTTCAGCGTGTGGTTGAGCAAACAGTGTTTTACAAAGCATCCATTGAAAATACATAAAAAGAGATGCTTGGTTACAGATCTTTTTGTTTGAACCATCAGGTAGCTATCGTAGTGGTTATATCACTAGTAACACACACTGTTTCTCATCAGATATCAGGTTACATTGCACAGAACTTCATATTACAGAAATGAAAACAGTTTAGGTTATTATTTTTAAAACATAACGAGTTTTTGAATGTAGTTAGCACTCAGATCACAGTAGATGATTGAGATTTGTACCGCGGGTGCTTCATTAGCAACATGCGCTCATCGCTAACTTTTTAACAAATTAAATTTCTAAATCAACAAACAAACTATCATTTGTGAATGGAGATTTCTATTAAAGTGTGTCATTTTTCCATCGATGTAACTTGATATGCACAAAACATTGAAAATAGAAAACCAAACCTGCCCGCTAGCTTTGTACCATCATAGCTTTAAACAGTTACCTTATTGATTGCTACACATTCCTATATAACTGCTACATGGTTGCCTAGATACAAACAAACAAGGATAGAGCAACGTAAGAACATAACCACATGAGCAGAAGGTAGGTATTGCCAGTTTTGCCTGTTGCTAAGTGAACCGTGAAAAATCAAATTTTAAAACGATCACTGCTAATAGCTAGCGAGTCAATAGATATGTGTGAGAGGGGAAGAAGCCAGTGAAAAACTGCTGAAAGTGTTGTTTAGTTGCGATATATCAAGAATTAAGCCCAAATTACTAAAAACATAATCAGAGTGTTTCCTGCCGATTATGTAACACGATTTGTTACCTAATTAAGATTTAGCTTTTTGAGAGTGTAATAAAGTTTCTCGATTAATTTTCAAACAGTATTGTTATAGCCAAATTTAGGTTGTGTGTCGAGTTAATTAACCCAACACTAATGGCATAATAGCCATTAACTATGGTAGCTCATCGATTTCGTAAAAATTCTATGCAAAGAAAAGATATCAACAAAAATATATCTAAGAAATGTGTTTCAGTCTTTTAAAAATACAAAAATACAATACTTTTAACCATTTATGTCTCACGGAAACAACTGATTTAAAACTTCTGAGCTGCACAAATTTATTCCATCAAAAGAGCAGCAGTGGCAGAATATAACACCAACACGAATGCAAATATTCAAAGAAAATCTAAGCCTTTTTTTGGTTCAGTCGCAGGAAGTGGCAGGAAGTGGCAGGAAGTGGCAGGAAGTGACAGGAAGTGACAGGAAGTGACAGGACTAGCTTGGTCTAGTAAGCTGGCAGTCCAATCACAGATGATATAGGCACTAATGAAAATATTGGCATAAGAGCATAGATGGTAGCGACTAATGTATTACTTAGATAGTTTAAAAGATCTGGTGCCCACCAGTAAGGGGCTGTGTCTACGAACTCACAACCTACAATAATTGTTACCAGGTGGTATTATCCTTCTCTGGAGTTTCTGGTCTCTGGTGGCCTGCGTTCTGGAATCCTGACTTTTGCAGATCGTAAAGAAAAATATTCAGGATCTTGAGGTTTCCCAGCTACATTTTGGCACTAAGGTTATGGCAGCTATTTTGCTGGTATACTAATGTCCTACATTGTTATTTCTATTGCTATTTTAGCTGATAGTGTGAGTGCAAACAATGCTGGTCTTGTTGTGTTGCTTATTCAGGCTTGATTGATGCCTGCAGATTATCAAAGAGACTTTTGTGATTGATCACAACCTGTTCTGGTGTTAAAATCCACCTCACTATGAAAAAGATATTTAGAAATTTAGATAGTTATCAAGTCTATGATTTGCTTTGGGTAATAACGCATTTCTAGTGCACAATGTAATGTGTAACTGCAGTTCAGTAAAGTTTTATTGGATAAGCATGTTAGAAAGGTGAAAAAAAACAGCAAAAGCATGGAACTCTTTTATACTGTTGAGTTAGTCAGAATTCTAATATTTGCTTGGTAATCAGAGACTTTTCTGGGATAGAAATGCATTTTACACAAAGTAGAACGCCTAAATCAACAGAGTGGCCATCGGAGTTTGATGGTAAATTTGTTAAATGATGCAAATAATAATAGAAAGTTCTAATATTTTGTCAGTGTTATGAAACAAAAGTGTATCTTTGAGGAAAAACCAGAAATCGGGAAAAAAGGTAACAAAAAAGTTTGCCATATAATAAATACATCGCAAATTTTTTCGTATCCTAAATAATTAGTAGTATTTGAGAAATATCATATATTATGATTATGAGTTGTCTTCTTTCATTCAGGCTTTGTTATAGACTAGTTTCTCTGGCAAATGTAACCCATCCTGAGGCTTTCATCATTGTAGAACAGAGAGTAAGATGGTGGAGCGAATCTGAAGGTTATCATCTCTCTACCAAGTGTTGTCTGGACAACAATATTTATCGGGGGTTGTGCTACCAGAGTGCCATCCAGCCATCTGAAAACCGAGTCACGTCCCGTATCTAACTGTCCTCCACCGATCCATAGAGTATTTGTTGACACGCCTAGGAATATAAATTAAAGCAGAATTTTTTATGAAAAATTTTTGTGATGATCGAAAGTTGAGAAAAACATTTTGTAATCGTTCTGATCATAAAAACAATTTGAAAACAATTAGTGCAGCTGTAACAATATTGAACATTATGTGTTCAACCTAAAAATAATTAATTTCTCAACTTTTAAAAAATTTTGTTACACATCAAAACGTACATGAGGCTTTGGTAAGCATCATTCTTTTCAGTGTAGTTCTTGTTTCACATCGAAACAGATATCCGAGGCATAATGTATTAAGGGCATTAGGTTAAAGTTATAAAAATTAATCTGTTTGGCAAACATTTGATGTTAACTGCAAGGCTAAAATTGCGGACTTACTTGAAATGGCAGCTAGATCTTGCAGTAACGCAGTAGTTTTAGGCATTGCTAGTACGCCTCCACTAGCGTTACAAGAGCTGTTTGCCTCTAACCAGGTGGAAAAAGTTACGCTTATCTTGTAACAAATACCCAGAGTAGATCTTATCCACGGGGCTTCACACGGAGTTTCTGTAACTATATGTGTATTATACTGTGTTATTTTCTATACATCAGCTGAAACTACTGTTTGGAATGGAATCACATCTAATCATAGCGATGAAGGGTACAAAACTTCTGAGATGGCTAAGTAGAAACAATTTACCAGCATGCTTTCAACAGTCAGTTTAAAATCTATTTACTGCTATTTTAAAAAATACATTAATTGGTTTTAATTTTTTTCAAATTAATCTTACTTTGCAAGCAAATATTTTCTGTTAAAGTGATAGACATGTGCGCTTCAAAAAGCTATAAAGCCGGCTATGTTAATATTTAACTTTAGCGGTCGGTCGCAATACTCACTTGTGTCAGTACAATTAGGTGCAGGGAAAGACCAAGTACCATCTGCTCTACATCTAGTTGCCTTCCTATCAGTTGTTGTGAAACCACAATTACATTTGTATCTATACAAAGTGCCAACTTCTACTTTCGTCGCCTCCAACACTTTAACGGTGTTTATACCATCAGGTGGGGAGGTACAGCTTATCTCTATAATAATAATAAAGTACATCATGAGAATAACTGCTAGGTTACTAAATTTGTTTGATAGAAGCAAAATGATGTTTAATTTGCATGGAAGAAAACTTTGCTGAGCTGAGACAAGCTGAACTTTCATCGATCATTTTCACATCTCTAGCTGTCATAAGTCTTTGCATGATTTAATTTACTTATCATAGATCTCATTAAAAACTAGGAGCCAACTCAAAAACTGGTAAACCAAAAAACGATAAATATAAAGTACACAGAAACTTTTTAAATGATAATCAGCATTGTTGTCATTGAAAACATTTTTTTCTGTTTGATGAAAAACTGTCATAGAAATAAATGACTGAGGTTTACATACCCTCACAGCAGGGCCTAGGTTTGGAGAATTTGTCATTATTTCTGCATCTCATCGTAACTGAAGTTGCACCAGTTGTGCTGCCAACAATCTGGTAACCTGGTTTTGTACAGCTGTAAGTAACCCGTTCTCTAACCTGTTAGAAAGTCATTTTCATCAAAAGCCATAAAATATCAAATTTTATGGTCACAACCAGGGCCGTATATATATATATATATATATATATATATATATATATATATATATATATATATATATATATATATATATATATATATATATATATATACAGCTCTGGTCACAACATGTATTTTTAAGCTATTCAAACAAGATTAAGTCAGCCTATTACTGTTATAAATCTCTAAAGAAAAGATAACACATAATTCTGGGGTCTCCACATAATTCTCTCTCTGTATTTATATGTATGTGAGTGAGCTGTTTAAATTCAATAAATTGACACTGCAAAAGAAGTGTTGGAATAAATACACTGTAGTTGGCTTTGTCCGGTATAGGTCCCATAATATCCTCATCTCCAGCTGGCGGCGCAGGACATAGAGCCTTTGCTCTTGATACCACTAGTATGAGCACGAGAGCCAAAATTCCTTTTGTGAACTTCGTCATCTTCAAATAGAATGATAACTAGTATGTCTACAGCCGCGATAGTGGTTTTGTGTTTTCTTCAACTTGACACGCACAGTTTTTTTGATGAAAAATAGCTAAAAATTATTCCAGAGGTAATGTGTGTTGGTTTTCCGTGATTTTGACTAAAAATGCTGCTTTGTCATTCATTTCAGGTTCAAATAGTAATGTCGAAATGACTGAGAGAGATGATTAATAATTTTCTGAAAAATTTGTTGAAGATGAATTATAAACTCCTTGTTGGTTCATTATACTCACCTTGGAAAACTTAACAGCCTGGTGTCTGTTACTGCGATGTTTGCCAACACATCTGTTGAGGCTATATATATATAGTGGTAACGGCATTGCGGAACTAATTGCAAGCAGTCACAATGCATTATTAATCATGCAGAAAAGGATTCCTATTAATCAATGGAAATGTAATCAAAGATTTTTTGCTTACATAAAAAATTGGAAAAGAGATGTTTCATATAACTGTTAAATAATTTTATGACTCATGAGCCGATAATTAGTGGGAGGGGAGAAGGTGTAGATAACTGAAGCATCGCTGTTGATTCGCCTGAGTTGGCGTGTTTTCAATAACCAATAATTACCTGATATAAGGAAACAAATTTTGGCAAAAAAAACGACTCAACACCCTTTGGAAGCTGATTAAAGGCTCCATGAAAATTGGTACAACTCAGGTTGCTAATTACATTTTTTCTTCCTTGTCTTTTGTAACATTTTATCCCAGATTTTTGTAGCATGACCAGATCGCCAAGTCTAATTTTGCAGATTGATCTTTCAATTTCTCAGCTAAATTTGCTGGTGATTTCATCTACACCTAATCTATGAAGTTTGATGTTATTTAGCCTTTATTCACTTTGTGCAGAAAATATGAAAATCACAACTGTACTGGATATTAGCTAACACTAACTGTGACCACTACTTTGCAAGGTCCCTTGATGGTTGATACCAACAGGCATGCCTCCTATATACATAATAGAACAAGTCTGGCTTCTATTGTAGTTGCTCTACTACTTTGAATAAGTAATAAAGGCATATTTAACCATACCGGCTCAAGGTAATTGTTACCCCGGCCCTGGGTGGCTGTCCCGGGCCGGCATCAAAATGCCTGGCATAGCCTGAGAGAACAAAGATAGCCTAAGAACACGTAGGGCCAACTTCCAGGAGCTTTTTATCCTCAAAAGTCGGGAAAGTTGGAACCAAGGCCGTAAAAGACTAGGAACTACTGAGAGGAGAGATACTAGACTGTTACTGGTTTACCCATAGACTTCATCGCTCACTTTTGGGCACCAGTTCTCTTTAATATATCTAGTCATTTATTATTGGACAGTATTTTTATATCTATTACTATTGGTTACCTCTTGTGACTTCTATGTGTGATTGGAGTGTTTGGCAAAAATTGGGCCAACACTTCCTGTCACTCCAGTGACTCTGCCTATAGAAGGCAGAGCTTTGCTTCAGTTCTTTGCACTACAAGTTATACACTACATTGTGTTGCAACTCTTGTATTACATGTTATTAATATGTGCCACCTTTCTATTTTGTAAAGGAATGAATGCTTATACCACTCTAAGCTACCGAGTATATATCTGAGCCGAGGGCTCACCGCAGTTGTTAAAGTTCAGTATTCTTCTTCACAACCAGTTTTTGTGTCATCCCGGCACGGGGTCACCTCTGGGGCGAGATTGAATGCTCATTGTCAGGCCTTGAGAGGCTGAGTGTCAAGTTGTGCGGGCAGACAAGCAGTTTGTGCGGTGACAACGCCTAGCGGAAAGTAGTAGGACGTAAAAATTCCGCTACACAACATCTATAAACATGCGAAGGAACCAATATGGCATTACCTTAGTTTTTGGGAACTTTTTTATCTAATATAACTGCATTGTTCTATAATTTTTATCCTCATGTTCCTTTGCCTTTTGTATATTGTCCTCCATCCCCTCTATTGAAGAAAGAAGTGTAACTCCATGTGTTGACTTGGCCGCATTGTTTAATGTGTGAAAAACTGCTTGTAGAAATTTTCTCCCTTGAAAAGCAATGAATCATTTTTCATGCTGTTTCAAACTGTCAGAGTTAGCTCATGTATTGATACAAGTCTCGTGAGCTGGATCGTAAGGAACTTTCTGCTTTGTTTATTAGCTAATGATGAAAGAAATCAATTATTCTATTGCTATTTTACTGTTGCGGAGAATTTGTGATAGCTTCTGACAACATAACAACAATTATTCATCACTGTATCACCCACAGAATGGTATAGCAACTCCAATGGCCAAGCCCAGTCTAAATGAATTCCTACTAGTCAACAGCTGCCTCTAGTCGTTCAAAATACCCCCTGGAGCTAAACATGGCCAACTGATACTTATTTCGCACACCACTTTATACAATCTAACATCCAACAGCTTTCAAGGGGAATTTTTGACTCAGCCTAACTTCACACAGTATTAAACGTAATGGCATTTTGTCATACTGTAGTGGATTTTACATGGAGTGGCCGCTGCGCTGTCTAGTTGCAGGTGTCACTTGCTGGCTGCAAGTTGCAAACTAGTTTGGTGTATTCTTGACTACACAGGCGATGAGTAACTTGGATGTGCTAGCTGAGCACCTTGGGTTTGTTCAGTTGATGGCTCTGTTGGTTGTGGCTGAAGAAGATGTTATGTTAGGGAATTCCCCTCCGACTACTGACGACTAGCTAGGAGTTGAACTGCAAGGCTGACTAAGACCCCTTTTACATGGGTGCGCTATGCGCACTTTGTACAAATGGACACTGAAGTTCGCAGCGGAAACTCCCGCTGTTCAGGTAAGCTCGCACCAATACCAGCCCCGTATCATCTCAAAACTGAAACGGGGCCCAAGGTGTTTTGATACAGATACGGAACTAATGCGATAGACAGACGATCGTCTAAACAGGTACTTTGGTACAGACCAGTACCGAACCGTAGCTGTTACGATTTTTTACAGTGTTTCGTAGCGTTATAATGTAAACCGAGCCTATGTATCAATGCGCCAGTTTAATCGCATGCAATTAACACTCATCAATGCACCAGGTTATTATTCATGTGTTATAAGCTTTAAAATGTAGTATGGGCTGATTTTGTATAGCCAATCATGAGCTTATTATTTCAGCTGCTTTATTTGGGGAACTACTTTATTAAGCCTGGTTCGCATACATATCTTAGATGCTCGCAAGTGATCGCAGATCTTAGTACAACGATCTGCAATGTATGTGAACCTGAATTTGCAGCGGCTCATACGACGTCGCACTCAGTCGCAGAAGCTCGTAGAAAAGTTCAGCTGAACAAACTTTCCTGCGACGTCGTACGATAGGGCGTACAGGGTGTAAGAAATGTGTCTGTGATGGCCACCTTGCATCAGACGCACTAATATTAGCACTGACACTGGCCATAGAATGAGCAGGAAGAGTTGCCATCCATTATAGTATATATACATCAGTACCTGCAAAGAATTGAAGCAATACCGGCAAAGTACTGGCACAATACCGGCATATTAGCGGCTCTGGGAAGGTATACCGCCCTGGTATCAAGAACTCTGTCATAGCCAGATGATCAAAAGTTAGCCTAAGGACCCCAAACGCATCCATCCACAACTTTAATAGCTCCAGTCACCAGCGGTTTATGACCAGAGCCTACCCACCACTCTACCACCACTTTACATTGGATTGTGGTGCAGTGAACTCTGAGCCTTACTTCTGGGCACCATCTGTATTTTATCCCACTTTTACTGCAATGAGTATGCCAATAAATTACTGCAGACTTCCTGACACTTGGCCCATAAGAGACCAAGCTCTTTCTTCACATATTACCACAACTGCTCATAATTTGCCGCTGCCCATTTGCTGCCTTTGCTATCGAGTGCTACATTTGCTCTTATGCTTGGGTTTGTATAACACAAATAAATATATGGAGTTGAGAGTACCAATTTATTCGTCTGAGCTGAGAGCTCGCCATTGGTTCTGGGATTGAGTGAACTCCCCCACAGAAGTTTTTTCTGGAGCCACACTAGCCCAATGGCTTCTCTGGTGAGAGGAGATATTTGTTGTCAGGCTTGTTGAGGCTCACTACATTGCTGTGCTGGCAGACAAGGCATCTGCCTGGCTCAGCCCTTAAGTGAATAAGTAGTGGGAATGCCAAATCCACTACAATAAAAGCATGCCTGTTACAGCAATACCTTGACCCTTCCTTGAACTCTATCCTCCTTGTTCTAATACTGTCATTCTCTACGTCTCAAACTCTACCTTGCTTTAACCCACCTTTTTCCAGATCTGCTTCACCACTCTGCTGTATCCATTTCTCCCTTTCTCCATTGCTTCCTTCTTCCATTCTGTTCCTTTCTCCCTTCCTCCTTTCTGCCCCTTTCTCTCCCTCTATCTCTCCCCCTCTCTCCCTCCCCCCTTTCCCACTCCCCCTCCCCCTCCCTCTCCCTTTCTCACCGAGCATAAAGATAGAAGATACAGGTTTGTTACCAGGCTCTAACCCCCCGCTAGGATTGTGAACTGAGTGCAATCAGATACTGCTATGTAGTAGCTATGAGTGTGAAATGCTGCAATATGTTTTTCAAAGTGGAACAGCTTTTTAATGATAAGACAGTTTCAATACAGATCAATGAGACAGCAACCATATTCTTCAAGCTTTTTTGGTCCCTCAAAACCACTTGCGTATCCTAATAGTGCTATTAAACATTCATAGAAATCTTGCTTGTTTTATTGTCAGGAATTGTAACATTTTTTTAATCAGTTTGATAGGGCACCTAAACTATAATTAAAGCACTTTTTTCAAAGTGCCACACCATTTCTTGCTGCCACAAAGCCCAAATTCCTATTTTTTATGTTTTTATTAATAATTTATCTTTGTACCAAAAACAGTTACATTCTATTGCTTGTTGAAATAAAACCTGCTTGTAGCAAAAAGTTGTTTTTTTGCTACGAAATAGAACTGTTAAAAATTTTGAGTTTTTTTTTGAGAAAATGTTTTTGAATATATATTCGTACCTTGGAAATACATGTGGCTTAGTGCACTTGTAATTTTATTGAAGAAGTTTTAACTACTTTGCTAATAGTAGTTGACAGTGAAGCTTGCGGCAAAATTTATGTGAAATAATTTCTTAATTGCTCAAAACAGTTATAATATGCATTTGTATTTTGGTATGATTATATGATTCGAGTCATTGAACTATAGCATGCAGAAGGGCACAACCCATGCCTGTTTGCTATTTGAAGTTTCTTATCTGCTTCACTGCAACTACATTATTGTGAAGTAACTCTAAGAATTATTTATGTTTATTTACGCCTTGTGTATAACAAACTTATTATTGGTTTTGTATTTAAAACTTGGATAAAAGTTCAGTAAAGTGTTAAAACTTTGAAAACAGGATATCCTGTTTACTGGGAACTGCTGCTTGAGGCTGACTTGAATATTGTGTAACAGGGGTGTAGCCAGGGTGTAACAGTGGTGTAGCCAGCATAAAGGTTAGGGAAGACTAAAATCTGACAAAATTTCTTACACATGTATCTGCTGATTTGAATTTAGAATAGACAAAACTTTCTCATAATCCTTGGGCCCTGATTTCAAGTGGCTGTTCGTTTAATCAGAGTACTCTAGCATTATCCGAAAGAAGCTCTCAGAGTTTTTATGTTTGTTTTCAATCGGAAGGCATTACATGTTTTTCATGATTTAATCACATAATGCTTCAGTTACATGTAGCGATCGTGCTAGCGATTTTGCTTTGCTATTGGGGAAGTCCCTCCCCCAAATCGCGAACTTTTTCACTACTACCCATTCTTCAGCGATTCCGGTCAAACTCGCTGTTACAAACCGTAGCCTTCAATTTATTGTATGATCGTTGATAGATCGGAGCGCTGAATATGACGAGACACTATTAAAAACATGGATAAAGTTTTTTTACGTTGTGATAGACTGATCAATGAATCCGCTAGCCACTTTTCGATCTCTATCAAAGCCTGGCGATAACCTCAAATAAAATGCTAGCGATTGCTTAGCGGTTTTGCAAGAAAGAGAAGTTGCGAAATCACGCAATCGCTAAGGAAATCGCTTAGTAGTGGCTATGTGTACATGCGGTTTAGCATCACTGGGCATGACAGAACACACCTGGTAAAACATGAGCAGGTCGTTACAAAATGTCACATAATTAAGATGATTGGATAGTACTTATACTCATGATGCATTATTGGCTTTTATTGCATAATGCTTTTGCGTGGGTTTGTTGGCACATTTGTGAATTATCTTTTGTGCTTGAAGCTCGTAAAAGTTGCTTATTTTCTACTCGCCTGGTCACATATTGAGCTGTACGGTATGAAGGGAATAAATACTAGGAGTGTATGTCTGAGCCTATAGCTTTACTACACCCTAGAAAGTGTGTCCAACATACCAGCTACTGGCCCAACTGAAATAGTATTTTGAAGAATCCGGAACTTGTCAGGAGTCTGAAAGGCTGGCATAAATCATAACTTTCGGTTTGTAGACCAAAAAGGTTGTACAAAATATAATGAGCATTTTGATTCACTCTAAAATTCTTTGAAATATCAGTTAAAGAATACAAATATTCTAGATAATTAAGTACAGCTAATGCTTGGTATTTATTATTGCGAATGTGATGTAGGTTAAAAGTTTGGTACTTTTCATGGTAACAATAAATATGAAACACTCTGGCTATTTAAATAAAGTTTCTATATAATAGAATTCAGAGGTTACAGTGATAATGCAAACAATTTATACTATTCTTCCCACCCGAACAAGGATAAAGCTGTTTTCAAAACTTGTAAGATGTGGCAGTGTATTGTATTATGTTTGTGAATTTGATTGTAAAATACTCTGAAAGCAATTATCAGTAGTTTTTTATCTCACGACATGTAAATGTGCACTAGTGGTTATACTTGCAGTGCAGTTGCTAGGCAACGTTTGAAACCTCACATACTGTTTTTATTTCCCTCAAACTATTTCACTCTCTAAAGTGAATTATTGTATTTACAGCTGTGCATCATCTTGTATAGTGCCTAACTTAGTTAAATTGATATATTTTATAATTCAAACAGTTATCTGGTTTTTTTTTTCGTGTTTGTTACTCTCTGTGTACATGTATTGCATACATAAAGTTTCCTTTGCTTTTCTACTAGCTACTACCATCTCTATACAAGTTATCTATAGACAAACTATCAGACCACATATTATATGTGAAGTTGATAGTGTAAGAGTAAATGTAAACAGTTCAGGAGTTATACAACATATACAGAGAAATAGTGTGATAGGTTTTGATTAACCTCAGTGGTAAACTGGTTGTTTATTATTCAAACATCCACATCAGTGCGCTGGGATTCCACCCACAGCCATCGTAAAGATGCTATATTGATGGAATGCCTTACTGTTCTGGTGTCACAGCATGCAAGGTTGGTATAGACCCCTTACCAACCAGGTATGGTGATACAGAACCAGTACAATATGGGCTCCAAAGTTGAGGATCTATAAAACTACTTAGGGACTTACTCTAGTACAGGAACCAGAAGTACCTTCCCTCGGAGCGGCAGATATGAAGAACACAAGCTAGCTGTAGCCTGGGAGCCCTGCAGAGTTTATGATCGGATAATGGAGACAGGACTCCGCCTCTCAACCATCTGGCACCATTTACCTTTAACTCTTATTCATTGCATGATTTGTTCACTATTTATATCTTTGTTCTAATTGGTTCATGTACTTCCTGTGCATTTAATCTTACACGCATTATGCAAATAGTTTCCTGTCAGCTGCCTGCCTATAAGGGGGCTGATTCTGTTCATCCGTTTTGTCTTGCCAATCACCCGACTGGATAGCCACCCTTAGACTTTGGCTTCTGATGAATAAAGCCAATATTCAAACAGCACTCTGCGTAGTTTGTCTGAGCCGTGGGCCCTGTGCTTGCCAATTGATCCAGCAGTAACTTCGTAGTTGTCACTGTCATACCGGCACAGTGTCTCGTCTGGAGAGAGGTAGAATACTCGAGATTAGTAGATTTCGTGGTAACTAGACCGAAATCTATTACAATAGTAGTACACCTTGTACTCTATTATTGAGTGGGTTTGTAAATGATAGTTATGTCAGCATACCTGGTGTAGATGTGGTACCATCATTTGGTTGTGGACAGGAGACAACAGTTTCCATTAACGATATACAGTACTGTGTTAGAGGTATACAGTCTACAAAAAAGTTATAGTAGTCCAAAGAGAGTATCAACAAAACATGAGTCTACCATCTACAGATGTACCAGAGTTTATGATCGCAATGGTAAATTTTATGGATGTACTCTTAATAAAATATCTGCAATTTGTCAATGCAGATATAATACTGTAATGGATCTGCAGAGGTAGCAGGCAGTAGAAAGAAGCTCTTGTGTTGTATTGAATCAAAAGTCTTGTAGATTGCGCTTAGAATACATCTTATATTACTAGACAGATTTGTGTAATAAACTATTTATTGGGGTAACTTTGGTGTAGTGTGTCTGGGTCGTGGACCGCGTGGAGGTTGTTACAGCCTATTGGGAGTAGACTCCGAGTGTTTGGAGTGTACAGGATGTGCACAAGGAGTGCACACGGAGTGGATGCCGTTGTGTGGGTGGAAGAGGACTCAAATCTACTACAATATTTCATCCATGTCAGAAAGTCACTTATGCCCAATTAAACAGCAATTGTGATAAGGAAGTAAATTTTTTCCTGGGGAAAATTTTTCTTGTACCAAGTACTGTATAAATAAACTATATAAAAACTCAGTCTCTGTAACATTATATTTGACCTACAGTTAGCGTTTCAGGAGGGGAGATAATTCTATGCTTCAAATTACGAGCCCGGTCTTGTTATTGCCCTGAAAACAAAAATTAAAGATGTAATTTAAAAAGCAGAAATACCGCCTACCAATTTGACTGGACCTAGTAATAATACTAGCCGGGGAAAAAACTTGGCAAAGCACTGATAATTACAGTAAGTTAGCAGAGTAATCGTTGTAACCAAATAGTTATCCGAAATCCACTACAATATCATGGAAATGTTTGGCCCCTCCTACTCCACCCGTTAAACTTCGCAACTCTTCCCTAAACAATCCCCGCACCTTTCTTTCTAGCTTTAACCACCCACTTTTTTTTCGAAAAATGTATGAAGTCCATAAAAGTAAAGATTAGCCTAAAATTTGAAGTTGTCTCCTCTTGTCTCTACAAGGTATAAGGCTATTAGGAGCATAGGCCGATTAGAAATGAAGGGTGAAACTTGAATTCAAATGTTGTTTTTATTGGATATATGGTCCAACTTAAATATAGGCTCAGCTTTTATGAATTGCAATTTTGATACCCATGTTAATTGTCTAGAGCTTCACCCAAAGGTACAATAAAATTGGTAACAAGGAGCAAAATCTTGCTGTCGGAAAAATCACAAGCTAGTAGAATGGACCAGAGAAGCTGGTAACCTGCCCTGATGGGAAATATTAACATTTGCTTCCAATAATTAATCTATTTGGTTATCATTTTTTGTTTAGTGTTTGGTTTACTTCCAGCTTTTCCTCAGCATATCAGTAGTAATGTAGGAGCAGTCTCTGGTATGGAGTCTCATTAACATATCAGTAGTAATATAGGAGCAGATCTCTGGCATGGAGTCTCATTAGCATATCAGTAGTAATGTAGGAGCAGTCTCTGGCATGGAGTCTCATTAACATATCAGTAGTAATATAGGAGCAGATCTCTGGCATGGAGTCTCATTAGCATATCAGTAGTAATGTAGGAGCAAATCTCTGGCATGGAGTCTCATTAGCATATCAGTAGTAATATAGGAGCAGATCTCTGGCATGGAGTCTCATTAGCATATCAGTAGTAATATAGGAGCAGGTCTCTGGTATGGAGTCTCATTAGCATATCAGTAGTAATGTAGGAGCAAATCTCTGGTATGGAGTCTCATTAACATATCAGTAGTACTATAGGAGCAGTCTCTGGCATGGAGTCTCATTAGCATATCAGTAGTAATATAGGAGCAGATCTCTGGCATGGAGTCTCATTAGCATATCAGTAGTAATGTAGGAGCAGATCTCTGGCATGGAGTCTCATTAGCATATCAGTAGTAATGTAGGAGCAGTCTCTGGTATGGAGTCTCATTAGCATATCAGTAGTAATGTAGGAGCAGTCTCTGGTATGGAGTCTCATTAGCATATCAGTAGTAATGTAGGAGCAGTCTCTGGTATGGAGTCTCATTAGCATATCAGTAGTAATGTAGGAGCAGATCTCTGGTATGGAGTCTCATTAGCATATCAGTAGTAATATAGGAGCAGATCTTTGGCATGGAGTCTCATTAGCATATCAGTAGTAATGTAGGAGCAGTCTCTGGTATGGAGTCTCATCAGCATATCAGTAGTAATGTAGGAGCAGTCTCTGGCATGAAGTCTCATTAGCATATCAGTAGTAATGTAGGAGCAGTCTCTGGTATGGAGTCTCATTAGCATATCAGTAGTAATATAGGAGCAGGTCTCTGGTATGGAGTCTCATTAGCATATCAGTAGTAATATAGGAGCGGATCTCTGGCATGGAGTCTCATTAGCATATCAGTAGTAATGTAGGAGCAGTCTCTGGTATGGAGTCTCATTAGCATATCAGTAGTAATGTAGGAGCAGTCTCTGGTATGGAGTCTCATTAGCATATCAGTAGTAATGTAGGAGCAGTCTCTGGTATGGAGTCTCATCAGCATATCAGTAGTAATGTAGGAGCAGTCTCTGGCATGAAGTCTCATTAGCATATCAGTAGTAATGTAGGAGCAGTCTCTGGTATGGAGTCTCATTAGCATATCAGTAGTAATATAGGAGCAGGTCTCTGGTATGGAGTCTCATTAACATATCAGTAGTAATATAGGAGCAGATCTCTGGTATGGAGTCTCATTAACATATCAGTAGTAATGTAGGAGCAAATCTCTGGCATGGAGTCTCATTAGCATATCAGTAGTAATGTAGGAGCAGATCTCTGGTATGGAGTCTCATTAACATATCAGTAGTAATGTAGGAGCAGATCTCTGGTATGGAGTCTCATTAACATATCAGTAGTAATGTAGGAGCAAATCTCTGGCATGGAGTCTCATTAGCATATCAGTAGTACTATAGGAGCAGTCTCTGGTATGGAGTCTCATTAACATATCAGTAGTAATGTAGGAGCAGATCTCTGGTATGGAGTCTCATTAACATATCAGTAGTAATGTAGGAGCAGTCTCTGGTATGGAGTCTCATTAGCATATCAGTAGTAATGTAGGAGCAGATCTCTGGCATGGAGTCTCATTAGCATATCAGTAGTAATGTAGGAGCAGATCTCTGGTATGGAGTCTCATTAACATATCAGTAGTAATGTAGGAGCAGTCTCTGGTATGGAGTCTCATTAGCATATCAGTAGTAATATAGGAGCAGATCTCTGGTATGGAGTCTCATTAACATATCAGTAGTAATGTAGGAGCAGTCTCTGGTATGGAGTCTCATTAGCATATCAGTAGTAATATAGGAGCAGATCTCTGGTATGGAGTCTCATTAGCATATCAGTAGTAATGTAGGAGCAGATCTCTGGCATGGAGTCTCATTAACATATCAGTAGTACTATAGGAGCGGATCTCTGGCATGGAGTCTCATTAGCATATCAGTAGTAATATAGGAGCAGATCTCTGGCATGGAGTCTCATTAACATATCAGTAGTAATATAGGAGCAGATCTCTGGTATGGAGTCTCATCAGCATATCAGTAGTAATATAGGAGCAGATCTCTGGTATGGAGTCTCATTACCATATCAGTAGTAATATAGGAGCAGATCTCTGGCATGGAGTCTCATTAACATATCAGTAGTAATATAGGAGCAGATCTCTGGTATGGAGTCTCATTAGCATATCAGTAGTAATGTAGGAGCAGGTCTCTGGTATGGAGTCTCATCAGCATATCTGCTCTAACATTTCCAGCAGCGGTTGATAATAATAGGTAGTTCTTGACCAGAATTTGTAACGCACATATCATAGAATCGTGAACATGATAAGAACTCTTGACAGTGTTTCTCCACACCTATGAAGCCACTATCATCCTTATACCCTCTTGGGTTGGTGAAATAATTGTGAAAAATAGACCACCAAAGCAAAGCAAACTTGAACACTTCAAAGTGACTTACAAAACAGAGTTAAAGTGCTGCTTCCCAGACCCTTTCCTTTAAACCTGAGAGACACTGGACTATTCTCCACCATCTAATACTGGTATGGAACTCCCCAACAATCAACGAGCCACCAGTTTGTTGATAAAGGATGCCAGGAGAGCCATTGTCACTTATCAGCCCAAAATAATCACTATGTATCTATTTTTTGCTCCACATTTTTTGCCACTCTGGCTGGCTGTTTTTAATGATGCCTGTGATCAGGTGAGCGTATTGAGGTAAGAGGTAAACCGAAAAGTGCTAAGAGTTTGAATATATATTTTAATTTTTAGTCAAATGTTTTATGATGCTAAGCAGTGTGAAAAAATTGTTGAAAAAGTCCTGTCTAATTGGCAGAAGCAACTGGGCGCTGCAGTTGTTGAGTGGCAGCAGAAATAGCTATTACTGCATGAAGAGTTCTTTTCTGGCGAAACCTGTAGTAGTAGTAGTAGTAATACATTTTTTCATTTGGTTACATAGTTTAACTGCTGAATACTTCTTTGCGGAAGCAGCTTGCTGTAGTCATTTTAGAAAGTTTACAAAGAATGTTAAACAATTTGTCTACACAGATGGTTAAATTGCACCAAACCACCAATCTCTGGGCCCTTGCAATTATGTTATTGTTCATTTAAGTAGAATCATTGCAATCACTAAGTTCGGGTTTTTGAGATTTTTGTCTTTAGAAAAGAAAAAGCAACTACTGGCTAACTTCATTGGCTGTTCTATTCCATTAGACTAATAATTTGTACAGCAATTTTCACAGCTTGCTAAGAAAAACAAGCTGTGAAATTTTGTTGATGTAAAAAGAGTTCTTGTGACAAAAGCTCATAAAGCATTGATTAGTTTAATGTGTGATTAATCCATAAATATTAAAAAAAATGGTATTGAAAGAGCATGAAAGTACTTGTGCTGCTTGCTACTGGTTAGCTTTTTGTTGCAGCAAGTAGTTTTTTTAAAAGTAAATAAAAATTCACTAAATTATTGTTCAAATACAAGTTTTTTGGCACAGAACTAACCTTACAATACAGAGACACAAATTGAAAAAAAAATTGTAGAAAATAAATCCCAAAGCGACCATAGTCGATAGTAGTAATATGTAGGAGCAGTCGATTGCTGAGAAATGTATCATGGGATTTTCATCAATAACTCACACTCCTAGCTAGTTATTTAGTCCAATATATATTTTGATTACCTATCAATTTATCACAATGGCTGGTTTACCATCATCTATTTGCGAGCAATCTCAAACAAGAGCTAATATATTTACATAGGCAGCAACAGGTATAATTGGAGAACTTAGATTTGCCTACCCCTGGACGGGCTCATGTCCATCACACTTTCATAGCAGATGTACTGTACAGACAACGAGCTGTACAATTCCTGTTATAAATGGTAACCTGAAATTCTTGTAACTGATATCTTTGTTATCGTTGCAGGTATTGCATACAGTTGCTATGAAATCATTACTAAAATTTTGTTTATGCGTGCTTTAGTGCACTTTTTTATCACACGATCACATTTATCACATTTTCATACTCCTTTCATCACATCATATTTGAGGTTATGACCAAAGATCAAAAGGTTATCTGTTGCATAGAGATATTGTTAATGGCCTCTCCCGGTAATGCCAGGTGAGAAGCATTTTCTCAAGTAATAAAGACTAGAAGCTTACCACGCTCTTTCTTCACTTTCACAGCTAGAATAGAAGAATAGCAGACAGAAGTTCAGTGCAATAATCAGTGCTAACCTTCTCTGAATAACTTCAGTTAAATTCTATAGTGGCAGAAATTAGTATCAGGCAGACTAGACATCTAGACACAACGAGCCAGTCTCCACATTTCGAGCAGCTCTGTATAGAGCAACACAAACAATTTAACAGTGTCACTTGCCTCTAAAATTGCTGCAATTTGACGCTAGACACTGCTGGTTTGCTGTGACTCAATCTGTGACAACCCTGTGTCTCCACCAGAAGTGGGAGAAACTTTTTGCGGCAAGACACATCGGCAAAAATCAGAGGAAAATCACTTCGTGTAAGCGCTGCTTTATTATCCCTATCGTCATTGGCACCCAAATTCAAGTCTAGGCTTCCATCTGCTCTTCTCAGCACAGGACCATTATAAATTGTGCTTTAAGCTTCTGAGGTAATGCTAAGTGAAGTACTTAGGCTGATTTGCATTTTATAACAAGGTGGCTGTGGGGCTTGTTTCTTAACGGCTTCTCGTGCGTGGGTATGATGGTGTTCTCTATAAGTCACACTCAGGGGCAGCGTTGAATTTTTTGGCATATTAGTTGACTGTCATGAGTCTTCAAAGCAGGGGGATGTCTGGGTTGCAAGATTGAAAATGGGAGAGATGAATGTGATTTCACTTCTGCTTGATCAGACAGAGTCATCGGAGGTAACATCTAAGTTTAAGGGACAACTACCGATCTGCAGTGCATTCCGCTACTAACCAGAGTGGCTGCAACTCACACAATGACTCAGTGTAGAGTGGATAAATGGGTGTCTAGGAGGGTGGGGGTTGTAGCGCATGAGGGGGAGCCGTGAGGGATTAAAGGGGTGCATAAGGAGTGAAAAGACACAAAAAGTAGGGTATATGCACACATATCCATCACATATGGATTTTAACTAATTCTACATGTTCTCTAACTTTTCCTGGCAGAGTAGGATATCATCTGAGCTGTTAAATGATTCGGTTACTGAAAGAGAAAAAGGTTGCTTAAAATAAAGTGTTTTGTAGGTCTGTACCAGAATGAGAATCTAAAGTAATGATATAGGCTGTTGATAAGGCAACCTAGGCAGTGAGAGATAATTCCTAATACTAGGTATATATTGGGCATAGATATTTTACTGATACTTACGCTTTAAATTACTAGGAGAGAATTTCTAATAAGCTGTTAAGATATACAGTTACCAGTTGCGTCTGTAGAAAGCAAGAATACCAAAATTTATTACTTGATCTACTTATCTCGTTACAAGTTGGAGGTGGTAAATTAAAGCTCCCATTGGCCTGTAACGCTGTGCCAAACTCATCTCGAATAGCATACTTTTAGATTTCTGTATCATATTAGATAGGCTGGCTTAAAACTGAATCCCATAGGTTTGAAGCACAGATTAGTAAATAACTCTTATCATGATTATCAACAAAGAGCTTCTAGCGCCAATATAAGCAACAGAATTTTATAACCTGACAACTGTAGTTTTTGTTCCTTCTAATGACTTCACCCAACCAAAACATATATTTTTAGCAAAGAAATTTAAATAGATATATTTGACCTCAAACACACATTTCAGTAGAATTGTTTCAAATAAGCAATGATAATGATGGTGTAGAGATTAATCTTCAAAAAATTGTAAGAATGACTTTAGAACTATTCAGAACTTTGATGAATGATGCATCCTCACTACTGTACAAAATTTTATCTTTCAACTTTACGTTTGTATTTATAGGAAGCCACCAGTTCATATCCTTACTCTTTATACGTTATAGATTTTACAGGTCTCATATCTCTGAGTCTACATCTGTATTTAGTTATAATTCACTTTACCGTCAGTAGGTTGATCTAGACTAAACCTTTGGAAGTAATGCATTGGTGGTAAAAGTTTTATGTTATAGTTTGTTCGAGCATGCAGCAGTCATGTAGTAGTAGCTCCCTGGTTCTGAATTAAAGGTTGGAAGATCTAGGCTACTATTTGAAATCTGAGGACATGACTCTGTAAATATTGTAAAAGTTCTACCCTTGACCTTTACCGAACACACTAGAGAAGTACTCTTAAAAACAGTGTCCACCTTGCTATCAACCACAAACAAGTGTTGCCAGCTATGAAAGAAATCTGGATTGGTTTATTAACTATAGTTGCTAGAACAGTACCCAGCCAGACTAAATATGTAGTTTGATGAAGTGGTATATAAATAAATGGTTTCCCTATATAAACTTGAGTTCACAATCACATGCTAAAGCATACAAACAAAGAGATTCAAATCAGCTCTAAGGAAGCTTTACACAAACTGTAACAAGCATGATAATGCAAAGGGTGTTTATAGAGATTAATAGGGAAATAAGGCTGTTGAACTTCAAAGTCAGTCATTGGATGATTCATAAGCAAGGTGGCTCAAGATCAGCAGGGTGATATCATTACATCTCCAGCCCAGCCAGATTACCAATCCTATTCACTCCTATCGGCTTAAATTAGACAAGCTGGCTATTTGGAAAGACAATTAATAAAATTACCTTTGTTGGTGGAGAAAACTTAATGTTAATACTGTGAAGGAATCGAGTGAGCAAACAATTTGATAGTTTTCTGGATCCACCCTTATCCCTTTTATCCACTCCTGGCAACTTACCACCCGTACTTTTCCCCCAGGTGATCAGCCACATGATAATCATTCTCTACCTCATCTTTCTTAATGATAGAATTTAGTTTTAAAATGTCTTGTCTACACCCCTGTCATTCCCTCTCCCTTTTCCTACACCCCTGTCATTCCCTCCCACTTTGTCCTACACCCCTGTCATTGCCTCCCCCTTGTCTACACCCCTGTCATCTTCTTCACTTCTGCCCAACACCTCCACAAAAACAGCCAGCATGTGTCCTCCCCCTTTTTCCGGCCTTTCTTATCAGCGTTACCCTATGGCTGAACAGTTCCCTGCACCCCCCTCCCCCCCCCCAAGTTTCTCCTCCAAATTCCACATCCCAACCCAGCCCTGTGAAATACTCACAGTCTAAATACCTCCCTTCCCACTCTACATTCCCCAAGTTTCAATTAACCACCTTCTCCCAGCATAATTAGAAGCCATCTTCCCCCTGCTAACCAAGGGTAAAAATTGTCACCGGTTGTACTGGCGTTGTTTCCCCTCGGGAGGCACAACTCCTCAAAAGTAGATAAGTTGACGGTACCAGAAGTTAGATGCTTAAGACACCTGTACCAGGGGATACTAGGCACGAAAAGATAAAATAAGCCGACACATTAGGAGAAGGAGTTATACAAGGCACTATAGTGCCCACCTGATGAGGAGCCAATTAGACAGTATTAGCAAGATCTACTCTAGGTGTAGAGTTGTTCTCTCATGGAGTATAGTAATGCTATTGCAAAATCAACTTGAAAACAACTAATACAGTAGGTCTAGGCTTTAGGTATTTGCAATTATGCTTTGCCAGCAACAATTCAATTTTATATTAATTTCCAAGAGAAAAAAAAAACAAAAAACAAAATTAAAAGAACTGCTTGTGGCCAGCAGCTCTATTAATATAATATAATATAATATGTTTGAAAGAAATAGTTCTTGCACTTTTTATGGAGTTTTCTCTCTCTTCAATTTAGCTTCCAAAAGTCTTTATTATTGATATTTAGAGTTTATTACAAACTTGTTTGAATGAAATACCAAATACTTTAACTTCAATTATCATCGCTGTGTTATAAAAACAATGATGGAAATCCTATTTTAGCAAAGGTTTTTTGTGTCAAATCATTAAAAAGGTATTCTAACTTTAATGCTTTATTCATTTTCAACCTAAAACTATTTTAGATTTTGATCATAAAACATTGGCACATCGCCACCAGTGAGAACATAATAACAGCTTTAGCGAAAATAAAAAATTGCTCATTCAATAAAAATCGTTCAAAAACCATAAAATTATGTCGCAATATATTTTTTGCATTCACCAAACTTTCTGCTGAATGCCATTAGCCAGGAAACATAACTTTTGTGCGAACAATTAAAATTTTTGCTAAGCGTTTTTTATAGTTTTATATAACTTGTTTTATGAAAACTGCATCCAAGTCTTTTGGACTTGTCTCATTGGAAAGAGGATAACTCCATATAAGCTTCTCACACAATTCAAAATGAAAAGTTGTAAATAAAATTAAGTTTCCCGAGTCCTTTAAAGTTTTAAAAACCATCAAATGTCATTTATTTCTATTTAAACTTCAATTAAACTCCTATAGTCAGTTCAAGCTGGTAGACGCAATGTTGATTTTTGCTTTCCAGCATTATTTGTACCAAAAAATACTTTGTCAGGAAACTGTTCAAAAATGAATAACACTTAACACTCTGATAGCAGATAAAAACTCAATCACATTTTATGCAAGTTGCATGAGCATTCAAGATCATTGGACGTTTGTTATCAATTTGCCACAAATATTTGTTTTTTTAAGTTTGTTTGTTCATATCCATTAAAGATTTTCTCAAAATATGCTGATAATTCTTTTCCTTCACTCATACATAACTTGTAATTTAAACCATTAAAGCCTCACATAGCTTCTCTGTTGCATGATATAATTGTTTATTAATCGGAGACATTATATAACTTGCTTTGCTGTAATTTACTTTCTATTTTTCTCCTTCTGGTTAATACTTTTCCCAAGATGAGAAAATTTGGCTGAAGAAATTTATTCACACAAGTTTTAAAACTCAAAATCAATTATGCCAAGAAAAATTAAGCATAAGCTTAAAACAGGAAATTGAAAAATAGAATTCTAGCATCCATATAACTTATATATTATAATGCAAAATAACTACAAAGATACTGCGTAATTGAGAATCAGAAAAAACTTAGCTGTAATCTACAACATGTCTATCATAACGTAGTTACCCTGAGAAACATAGCGTTAATACAGTGAAATATGAGAAATTATATAGTTTTTTTCTGCTAAACAGTATTAATAAGATCGGTGAATAAAATAGGTCACCAACCTATTTTTTGTATTAGTAATCAATAACTAATAACTAAGGAAAGACATCAGATTAAATACGGATTGTCTTCTCTCATTCAGGCTTTGTTATAGACTAGTTCTTCTGGCAAATGTAACCCATCCTGAGGCTTTCATCGTTGTAGAACAAGGAGAAAGATGGTGGAGCGAATCTGAAGGTTATCATCTCTCTACCAAGTGTTGTCTGGACAACAATATTTATCTCGGGTTGTGTTACCACAGTGCCGTCCAGCCATGTAAAATCCGTATCACGTCCCGTATTTAACTGTCCTCCACCGATCCATAGAGTATTTGTTGACACGCCTAAAAATATAAATTTGAATATAAATTGCTTCCCAGCTTTTTTCAAAAGTCAGATGCTAATCCAAACTATATAGCTTTGATGTGCTTTAAAGCTTATTCAAAATGGCAAAATCAGCGCGTAAACACTGTGTAATTTTTTTAAGACACAACAAATATCAAAAATTATTTACCGCAAATGCTTTACTATTTTTAAATAAAGTTAGCTGAAAAGAATCTTTCAGGCAACAGGATAGCTTTTTAGGTTTCAAAAAAACTTTTTTCCGTTTTTAGCATTCGGTTATGTAGCATTACTGAAATGATAATTGCTTGCTACCCATTATGTTAAATATGATGAAACATTAGTAGTATAATGGAATCAGATGTGTCATTAAAAATGTGAAACATATTATATAAACATAATAACTGGATAGAAATGCTGACTTACTTGAAATGTCAGCGAGATCTTCCAGTAATGCAGTAGTTTTAGGAATTGCCAGAGAACCTCCTGTATTGGCACAAAAATCTTTAGCCTGTGTCCAGGTGGCAACAGCTGTACTTATTAAGTAGCAATTACCCATTGCAGATTGTACCCAAGGGGACACACAGGGAGTTGCTGTAAAAATAAATTTGTCTTATCCTTCAGCCTACATGAGACAACCTAGAATGACATAAACTGAGATAGACAACTCCATTGTTAGCAATTCAACTGTAAATTATCCAAATAAATCCAGCTAACAAATGTATTCAGAATGTTATCAATTAACAACTGCTTCCTAAGCCTATATACCATATTTTCAATTTGTAAACTTTTAGAAAACTGTTTCTTCAAACATTAAAATCTTTGTGCTATCAAAATTATATGTATCACCCCATTTCAGGAGTTGCATAACAATTATAGCTCAAAAGAAGTAATATATAAGTATAAATCAAAGTTTTTTTGTTTACCAAAAGACAATAGTATTTCCATGTTTGTTTTTGAAGTCTGTTATACTCTGTAAGCTAATATTTTCTATTAAAACATTAAAAAGTGTTGTTCCTTAAAAAACTCCAAGGATTAAAGATCTAATGATTTACCTAGTAGTTGTAGTACTCACTTATCTTAGTACAAGTTGGAGGAGGTGAACTAAAAGTTCCATTGGGTTGGCATTTGGTCACCAGCTCATCTGTTGTATTATATCCATCTAGGCACTTGTATGTAAAAGTTTCATTCACAGACAAACTATAATTGCTGACTACAGGCTCTGTGAAGTTTCCTTCTGGGGGTATTCCACATTTGACTAAAGTATAATAGTGCCTTAAAACATTCTGCTAGGCTGAGATAATCGCACTTTAAAATGCTTGGAAAGTCAATATTAAAAGGTAGGGATAACGTACCCTACAGTATGAAAATATTCGTCGGAAGTTAATTTCGCGCTTACGCGAGTTCTAAATTCGCGAAATATTATTTCCATTAAAAACTAATGCCGTTTTTACATTAATCTTTATTTTTAGTCAATTTTTTGACAGAATCATAAAAAATATGTGAGGTTGTGTTCTCCTACTGCGAAGGTTTTCCGATTCGCGAAAAATAATATCCACTAAATCATCAGAGAGAAGGCAACTCGCAAAATTAACTTCCGTTATTAATTTAATCCGGTAGGGTATATTTGAAAGCAATACAAGTACCTAACTAGAAAAAAAGAATTTTTTCTCTTGAAAGCTCTGAAAACCATATATATATATAATTCCTTTTACTACTAATATTCTAAACATTATTGTAAATCCAACAGTAGAGTATAAAGCTCGTGAACTTGTACAGCTGTAAGTAGTTCGCTAAAAGTTTTACTCTTGCGATTGCTAACTTATTGATGTTTATTTTAGCATGGCATCATTTCAATTTTGGAAAATGCAGTTTTTAGCTTTTCTTGGTTTATTTATACGGCCCGTATAACAATATTTGTCCTTTTTTGTCAAAAGTCGTGCAGTGAGACAGAAATTGAATATTTTGTATTTCATTCAATTTTTTCATTACTCTAAAATCAAAGAAGCAATTTTTTACTAACTATGAAATAAAGATAACATTTATTTTGATAAGTTTTATGTCTGAAACTTGGATAAAAGACAAACAAGGCAGGTCTTTAAAATTACTCTTTCTTATAAAATTAATAAAGACTCAAAATTTTCAGAGAGGTACTAACCTATTTCTTGACAAATCGGTGGAGGTGAACTAAAGTCACCGCTGGCTAGACACACTGTCACTAAATCATCTGAAGTTGTGTATCCAGGTAAACATTGATATATGTAGTAATCACACACTTTCAAACTTTTGTTAGGAACACTTTCTGTGTTGTTTCCTTCACCAGGAATGCCGCAGTTGGTTCCTTAAACATTGACAAATTTTGAAAGTTACATACTATAAAAGAATAAGAAATTTTTTCGTTTTAAGAAACTTGTGTTTGTGTGACAGAAATATCCAAATGGCTAATAATAAAGTAAGCTAATAAACTTTTTAAAAATATGGGAGAGTAAAAATTGATAAGACAGAGAGAACTGGTACTTGTGCAGTTTGGTGCAGAAATGTTCCAAGTTCCATCAGCTTGACAAACAGTCTCAGTAGCATCAGCGGTGGTGAACCCTTCAGCACATGTGTAGTTGTACGCTGTGTCTACAGGTACTATTTTTGTAGCAAGTACAGGAACTGTATTAATTCCGTTTGGTGGAGATTCACAAAGCTTCACTAAAACAAGAAACAGATTAATTACATGGATACGAAACACAGCAAAAATATCGCTACGATAACTAGCATGAGCTTTTGTAAGAGGAAGTGCACCAAGAGTGTACTTTTGCTTAACTGAATGTAGAAATCATGAAGTATTTTTGGTACACTCAACTTTAGAATTTAATCCTCAATCGTCGTTTTCAGCCACCGGATTATTAGTGTGTTGATGGCCAGAGTTTTTTTCGATGGGCATCAACGCTAGTTTTGGCATTTTTCAACCAATTAAACTAATGAGTACTGAATCTTTTTGCAGAGTTGTCTCGCCAAATCTCTCGATTTTGCATCTATTCTCAATAAACAACAAATTGATATTATTGGGAGAATAATGTGTATATATACTAGGTGCTTCGTAATGGAAAACCGCAAACAAAGACAACATGTTAGCAAAAATTACTAGGTATTCCATAGACAAACTCAGTTATTATGTTGTAGCATACCTGAACAGTCTGGTGGCGGTCTACTCCATGTACCATCGTCTTTACATGTAGTTTTGGTTTTATCAGTAGTTGCAAATTTTTTCTTACAGGTATATCTAAATGCTGTACCAACTTCCACTCTAGTTGCGTCAAGTATGCGAACTGTGTTGTTCCCATCGGGTGGTGAGGAACAAGTTTTCACTAAAACAGCAAACCGTTCATGCATAGAGTTGCTATTACAATACTAGATTGGTGCTGCTAAGTTGGAATACAGTTGTCCAACACGGCCTATACCAGTGCAGTTTGGTGCAGAAATACTCCAAGTTCCATCAGCCTGACAAACAGTCTCAGTCAGATCAGTGGTGGTGAATCCTTCAGCACACGTGTAGTTGTATGCAGTGTCCACAGGCACTGTGTCCGCTACTAGAACAGGATTTGTGTTGATTCCATCAGGTGGTGATCTGCAAAGTGTTTCTACAATAAACATTATATTGCTCATAATATTAAAATGGAATTCAGTGTATGGAGTAAATTATTACCTATTGCTCCTCCCCCCCCCCCCCCACCCCTCCCACACACACACACCACTTTTAGGCTGTTGCTGCCTATCCTTTGCTGTCTAAATTGTTCTTGAAGTTGATCTGCATTTATGCAATAATATTATATTTTTTTGGGGTAAATGAACCCAAATTCTTTGATGACTGCATTGTTTTTTTAAATGTTGGCCTAATCCATGGATAAAAATGGTTCAATTTCACTTGGCAACCAAAATAATTATTTACTTATGATTACAGTTGATTTGAGTTAGCTGCAACAAAAGCGTCTACCATCAAGGCAAGAGGTTTATAGCTCATTAAAACCAAAAGGTATTAGTGAAAGGAGAGTCCGTGATTTGTCAAAATGCATGGAAAGATGAAAACATTTGGACTATGGGGGAGTTGTTAAAATGGTACAAAAACTTGGATGCAAGACCTTTTTTTCAAGCATTGCAAAGACAAAGAGCTATGCACGGGGAACACGAAATCGACATGTTGAAAGATGGTACATCTTTACACTGCTTGGCAATACATTAGACGTTTAACAAAGCTCCTCAGCCATCACCTCCGCAGCATTCTTCCTATTTCGATTTTTGAAAACTAGGCAAGTCCTTTCGACAGACTCTTCCAACTTGTCTTATCAATAAGCCTAATGCTCATCAGAAAGCAAAAAAGATCATAGGAGGTTCTGGCTTGATCACGCACAAATACCATGAAAAACGAAAATCCAGAATTGGAAAGTATTTGTTGTAAGAGATCTCAAAATTTTCCAATAGAATCTATCAGGTGATGTCAACTAATGATTGCGGGATACACTCAGAGATGATAATTGAAAAAAATATTGCTACAGATTCAGTAAAATTTAGCTCCCAGTTGGTTGCAATTTCAAATGTTTACGAAAACGATAAATATTAGAAGCCAACTAAACAGAGGAGAAGTTTTATTTTGGGCAGTGAAATCTTCCTGTGAATAGATTTTGTGTTGAAACCCAAACAGACTTTCAGTTTCACGGATATTTTTGGCATGGTCATGATTATTCTTTTAACAATGCCAGACAGGAGGAGCTTCATCCAACTGGAGGGAAAAGAACAGAATTTTATTAAAAATAACTTTCAAAACAAAATGTACCCAAGTACTTTGCGTTGCACGGTCATTTTAATTTGCGAATGCAGTTGGTTGACTCACTTGAAAACTCATGAAAACCTGCAAAGATTTGTTGATATGTGTTACAACTGCTGCTATTCAAGGAAACTGCAAAAAAAAACATTTTAATCAGTAGAAAGTGATGGAAAGATCTCGACAGAAGATTTTGACAAAATTGCCAAATGTGATATTGCAGTTCCTGAGTGACTTATAGAGAAGTTTTCCAGAATGCCTCCGATTTTCTTGAACACAAAATTTAGCAGAGAAAATTTGAGTGATGAGATGGTAGTATTTTCTGAAGCTGAAGGATTTTTACCAACTCCTCAACGATTGCTAGTCAGAAGAATGTTCGGAAAAAATATTTGGTAATGGGTCCTCTGCTAAAGTGGTAGTTGGATCGTGGTTTTGAGATTACCAAAGTTCAGCTGTTAGAATATGTACCCATAAAAGCATTTGAGGCTTATGGAACTTTGGTACCAAATGCTAGGAGGATGAGTAATAAAAATCCTAATCTAGAACTCCCATCCACTACTAGTAAGTTGGTAGGAAACGCTGCATACAGAAAAACAATCACCCACCAAGAAAAACACACCAATGTCAAGTACATAGATGTCGCTAGAAAAGCTTCAACCTATATCAGAGGATGCAAATTTGTATTGACACATTAAAGGATTTCTGTAAAATTATAAGCACTGAAAAAATGGTGTGATTAAATATTTTATATTGTCTTGATCTATCACTGTACTACTTCCCACATTTACAATTTGTTTCTTGTGTTTTATTTTGCAGTTAAATATGAATGTTCCAGTGCATTTGGGACTTTCCATACTGCAATACACTAAACTGAAGATGTTGGGTTTCCACTATGACTTTATGGATAAGCAGGTGTGGTTCTTTCTCTAAAATAATGTCTTTTGTATACTTTGTGGATAAAGGTAAAAACTATTTGCAATCACTTTTTATAGATCTATCGAGAGAAGTAATTTACAGTTACTTAGAAATAGATATGGGTAGCACGTACAAAGCTTTGAGAGGATGTCTAGAAACACTGATAGAACAGAGGATGAGAGATGAGTTTTACACCAATTATGGCAACTAGTTTCCATGTCCGTACTGCGACAGACATCGAGATGAGTTTTTGAGAATTAAAACATTGGGAATGAGATGGAAAGCTGATAGCTGATGTAACAAAGTTTTGAAATCACTGTAGAAGAACACTGGGATTGTTCAAGAAAGACTTTGCATGAGATGGAATGCAAATCTTACTACTAATGGGATAAAAAAGAAACAGGATTATTTTGAAAGTTTTAAAAAACATAAGTAGCAATTTAAACAAAAGCATCCATTTGGATGTTGTTACAGGAGAATCATTCAAAAAAATAAATCAAGGATTTGTACTGAAAGAGCAGAAGATTTTTTCATATATGCAAATCAAACAAAGGCTCGCATACTTTTACACTAAAAGAGGAGAATGCTCCAATGGTGTATCATCAGAGCCTACTATCGTGCAATGGAAACGAGTAAAAATATACTTGCATGATGGTGATGCAAGAAGTTTTGAGTGACATTAAAACTTTATAAATTATTGTAATTATCAAATTGAGATATTTCGTAACAAATTTTTAAGGATGTGTTTTTATCGGTATTTGAAGTATTCCAGATGTCAAATATTTATCACAATTAATTTATTAAAGTTATACTCATTCATCCTAAACGCTTTAGGTAGATTCAAATGTCCTGTTAAAAACAAACTTAGCAAAATACAAGGAAAATTACTCAACAACAAACCTATTATAAACAATCCCACCCAAGAACCATTGCATAAATCAACAATTTCAGTTATCATTCAGTGCCAAGGGATGTACCCCCGGCTTAGCTAAAATTAACACATCACAAAAATCTATAACATGGGCGCAAGAGATCTGCTGTCAACAGGGGTCGTGATCAAGACACAACTGCAGCATGCACTTCAAAAAAAGCACACAGGTGGTGCAGATCTGCTTTATACAATGCAACTGCTAAAAACTACCCAGATAGATCAGCAAGCTGGCGCTTTAGAGAGATAATTATTTAGATCAACAATTCGCCTGCTTATTATAAACCAATAGGAACACTTTATTTCAACTAGACCTACTCTTAATGTAAGGAGAGCCAGCATTGTGAAAAACCAATCTTGAATTAGCTGAGCTAGTGTTTAAATATCAAATTAATTTTTTTATGAGTGGTTAATGTTTGGTTAACTCTATATTTGACATTGCCTACTTCTGGTGATGGCTGGTGTGAAGTCTCAGTAGCTGATTGAAGCCGAGTAGACTTGGTTGTAGGTCTAGGTCAAGTGACTAAGAAATTGGTCGAGGGACATAGAACTTGGTCAAGTGGACTCTGATTGTGATTAAATCGACTCAAACTTTTGTCAAGCAGACTTGAATGTTGTTCGAGTTGCACAAAAAGCTAAAATAGCATTGTAAGCTACTGAGCTGATATTATTTACTCAGAACAAAGCTCTCCCCTGTACAATACTGGCCTCTTTTGCGTAGGCAAACAACCGCAAAAACCGCTAGAGAAGCAGCCAAATTTTTCTATGATGTCAAGTGTTTTCATGGCAACCTCGTAGTACAAATTGCACTTTTTGTGACTATAAAACAAAATGGATGAATTCTCAGAGAGGAAAAACAAAATTTGTTGATTGAATTGTTTAGGCTTCTAGTTTTTGTTTCAAATATTTTTTGCTAAAATATTTGCGACTATATAAAGAAATACAGTAGATATCATGTTTCATACCCAGGCAGTCTGGTGGGGGTCTAGTCCATGTACCATCTCTTCTACATCTAGTTACTGTTCTGTCAGTAGTGGTATATCTCCTGTTACAGGTATATCGGAATCTTGTACCAGCAGGCACACTTGTCGCTACCAGTACAGGGACTGTGTTGTTTCCATCAGGTGGTGAGTTGCAGGAAACTTCTGGAAAAAAAGGGCCAACTCGTTGTTCAAATGGTCATAGTAATATTGAGAGAAGCGTTTGCTGCCTACCTGACACAGATACCATTTATCTTTTTGCAATTTATTATTTTTATTGCAGTTTAGAATCTTCTTATTTAACAATGATTGTTTTTACAGCAATCTCACTGGTTTATGCTACAGCTAATACAAATCATCTAAAGATCTAGATTTTATATAATATAACTTAATTATGTTAGCAAATTATTGAGTGTTTGCTTGAAAATACGCAAGACCAGTTCTAGGAATTTTATTTTTGAACTAATCTACAATTGTATACTTACCCTCACAACAAGGTCTGGGTTTATCAAACGCACCACTTGCTTGACATGTCAGCACTGCTGAGTCTGTGCTTTCACCAACAATGTTGTAGCGACCCCTTGCGCATGTATATGTAACATTTTCATTTACCTGAAATACATAAAACTGTTTTTGACAGACAAAAGTCTACACGTAGCAAGTAGACATACACATTCACACTTGAAACTACAAATATTTATTTACAGACAAATTAGATCATTTACATTTGTTGCTACATTATGCAGAAATCTTCTAAAAAAAATGAGTTGTTTGTAATGATTATCTGACACTTATGTAATGAGGAAACAATTTGGCACAGAGTTTGCACACCAAGTCTGGGTTATTCGTGATTAGTATTATCAGAGGGAAGCTAACTCCAGCTGCTAACAATAGTTTATAAAAAGTGAGATGGCAAAGTTATGGTTCCTTCATAATAGGCTAACGACAGGCTAATTAGGTTTTGCAAGTGGGGTTATTAACCTATGGGAAAGTTATCGCATTTTCACTGGATGGGCAAGTTGTTTCATTATAAGGAATTACAATTTAACCAATCAGCTTTTGTTAAAATTAATATCACTATTGATACTACAGTTTAAAAAAGTTTCTACTTATTGGGCCAGTTAAAAATATGAGTAAACTTCTTTTTGGAATTGGTTAATTTTGCTTCACAAAATGTTTTCGTAATAGAGATGAGAACTTGCAATAACATAAAAATTTGAAAGTGAACTGAAAAAAATCAAATTTTAAAAGAAATAAGTATTTGCTCCGTACGCTATAGTTGGCCTGGCTAGGAAAGGGTCCATTTATATCCGCGTCTCCACCTGGTGGTGCTGGACATTGCGCAATAATTCTGGCAGCTGCCATTAGAAGCATCAGTGCCAGGATTTCCATCATCAACTTCATCTAAAACAACAAATAATCAAGTTTGTTTCAATGTTTTTTATCCAGATAACAAGCATTACGTTTGGGTTGACTACAAAAATTGTTGAAATAGCCCTGGGTGAAGGCAAGGACTAATCTTTTATCAACATTTCGATTGTAAACCAAACAAAATTTTTTTTTTAGGAAGAAAAACAGTGATATACGTTACAAATTATTTTTTGCTTATTTTTTATATGAAATGCAAGTTTTAATATCACCAACATTTATTATTTTAGTCTGTAAAAAAAATTTATAATCGAAAACATCAATTTAATTTTTGATATATCATACTGTGGTATAATGAAACTACATATGTAGAATTCATGTGATTTGAAAACTTTTGTTTGTTATAAACAAAATATCACTCCAGTTAGAGGTTTCAGCATTCACAAACCATATTTATCAGGCTTTAATTATTTGATAATAATTAAGTATTGTGTAATCATAACGTAAAGCAAATCGATTAAAAAGTAATTCATTAATATTTTAAACTGTGATCTGCTAAAAGATTCTATTGACCCCACTTAAGTGTATGCTTACCATGTAGAACTTGACAAACTGCTGCCAGGTACAACAATGTTGGCTCTAAGCCCGCTCACCAAGCATATATAATCATAACGATATGGATGAATAAGAGTTGATATAAAAACGCATGATTTTGCTCACAATTATTTGGGTCCGTTGCATTGGCAGTAAACAATAAAACAGCTAGTTCAGTGAAGCAATTAAATGGCTTACAACCTAGAGAAGTTCCCACATTAACATGGTAGGTGTAATGGTTTTGGTTACTCAAGCGGCTATAACGAGGGTTATGTGAGGCAGGTGAGATGATGTTCACAGCATACCCTTGATGGCTGTTAGTTACAGCTGTTATCAAGTTCAAAGTTTTTGCAACAAAATTTTGAACATTAAAGTTTATTGAAGTTTTGGTGAGAGAAAAAATGCTGAACTGATTTTGATTGGCCTGAATTACGCATTAATCATTAGCAATTTCATAGCACACCAAAGTTTTAAAGTATTTTTGTATTAGCAAATTAAATACAAAACCATTATGCTCTATAAAAATTCAGTTACCGGTTTAATTTGAAGATGTAATAGATACATGAATAAAATTAATAATTTCTAATAAAAATGTTGTGCACTTGCTTTCTTCTAACATAATCGATTTTTATGCAAATTTGGTTTTAAAACCAATTTTTCGTTCTAAAATGCAATAAGAATTTTATTTAACAATAGATTTTCTATAAGAAAAAATACTGGCAGGTTTGAAAACTATAAAATTGTATTACAGCTGCAGGCAATGTGATCCTGTTTTCATAATTTCAATCACACAATATTGATAAATACCTTAACCAAGTTGCACGGAAAGCCAGATTATTAATAAATTTGACCAAACTTCTCCAAAATCTCAGGAGCAAATAACTTTGGTTATGTAAGCATTGTAATAAGACCTGCGGAGCACGTTTATGAAAGTAATTTAGTTACATAACCGGCTGTTTTACATGAGTTGGTACCTATTGACTTCTGCAGCTTGCAGAGCTTCCAAAAAGATAATTATTCATGGTGAACTAGAATGATCAAATTACAAAACAATTATGGGCTACGCAGATGATTTCTATACATGTCCACTCTAGTTAAGGACAATATTGATGTCACTACACAAACATTCTCAGGCTAGCCTGAGAAGATTAGCACAAATTGGCAGTCTCAAGTTTCACAACTTGTGTAACATATTAGTCTGTAGATGGATGACTGCAAAGTATTTCTCATGAACCACTATTTTCATGGTCGGCGCCATAGTTTGTTGTCCTATAATGAGTTGCAGTAGCGGCTGGTGCAGCTGGCATTATAACTTCTGTAGTTTATTGGTGGTGAAAATTTTTCCCACACAACAGATAATCAACGTTGTATTAGTGGTAACTAGACGTTGCAATGATCGCCTTGTTGATTAACAATTCTTGAAGCCATATCTTTCACATGCTTGAACTAAATACTGGGACAACAAGCAACATTTGAGACGCATCGCAGCTCTTGTTTCTTAGAAGATAATAAAGATCACTTCTAAAGGCTTACCTTATATAAATGATATTTGGCTAAAAATTGTAGGCGTGCATTCAAATGAGGAAAATCCGATGAAGAATTGTACGTTTTTATGATGTTATATTTAGCATATGATGAGTAAACATTTTTAAAGCAATTTTAAAATATTGTCACTATAACTTATAAAAAAAACATTAGTACTAGATAAATAAGTCATCAGCTACATTATATAACTCACACCATCAAACTAGTGTTCAACTAACTCACATATAGCTAACAATTGAAGACGCATCTCAATTTTCCACTATTTCAAAAACATGTTCTAAACAACAATTTTGTTACAAAAAAATATAAAATTAATGTGAAATATATTAGCTAAAAATGTTTTATACACAGCTACTTGTTTGATAGTGAAACCTAAAAGCTTGAAACATAAATAACAACAACATCAAATTCTTTTGTTTGAGTAGCCGGGAGATAATCCCTAAATATCAAAACGCTTATGTATATTCATCTAAAGCCTTGGGGTGCGACACAATTTTTCATAAAGTTTAGAAACGTATGCATCGCCATCCTCTTTGCTGCCAACAATTAGTATGTGCTCCACCTCTGGCATAGATACTATCTGACTAACTCGTTTAAGGTTGATATCCTTGTGTAGTACGGTGGCATAGATAGTAACACCCGCCATCTTTAGCTTGTTAGCCTCAGCTACTGCTTGTTCTGTGATGACATCATTTGAGTCAAACATGTAGACAAGCACTTGTCGTCTGTTGTCACTAAACGCTCTGTTTCGAGACATACTGGGCATTACGTCGTTGTCACTTTTCACCTTACGCAACAAAGAAGCCGTGTCACCCAGGTCAAGGTCATGTAGATGATTGTAAATGTCTTCGAAGTTGCGATATCGTGACAAGTCGTAGCCAGTGTTCTTACCACAAGTGCAGTCACTGAGAGTAAGGCTGGTTCTTATCCTGCTCCCATCAACCTGAAACAGGGGAGCAGTTGAAAAAGAGGGCATTAAAATAATAAACAAAAAATGATTTGTCCTATAAATAAATTCTGCTCGACTAAACCTGCTAAATTTTTTTTTAAAGGGCTTGGAAACTTGCTAAAGCTTACATTGCTAACTATATTTATCTGTGCATTAAAAACAATTTCTACAATCACAAACAACATTACAAAAATTTTTACACAAAATTGGTGAGTTTGAAGTTTTATTAAATTTGCGAAGCAATCACTATTTTCAAGCACAACCAACGTGCTTTGCTCACAGTCACAAACATTGATAGCAAAACCAATGGAAACAGCTTAGACAAAACACAAGGTTGTTTGTGTATAGAGTTGGCCCAAGTAAAACTCACTGGTAGAGAGGCTGTTGCGTTTGCAATGAGTTCAACAGCGAGATATGAATTGAGTCCATTAGAGTTGATTCCTTGTGAGGCAAACATAACATTCAGACCATCATCTCCTCCACACTGTTCATTGGCTGCCGGTGCTGTTTGAACAGAGACCAAAAGTGTGTTAGTTGATATTTTATTCCAACAATTAGAAATTTAAATTCAAAATTAATCCTAAAACTTGCCCTTGTGCATTCAAAGAAGACAATTTTTTGTACAATACGATTTACCTTGGCAGGATTCCAGCTGACACTTTATGGTTTTCCTTTCAACCTGACCAAGTATGCATCCGTCTTCATATTGGCAATAACGTGTCACTTCCTGTACCCCTTCACCACAAGTAACACTGCAGGAGGAGTAAAACTCCCAGTCTGTCCAGCCTTGAGGGGCTACAACAATATAAATAGGCTAAATAGCAATCTAATTAAGTAATTGCCACTGATAGTGGCGTCTACTGTAGTAACCTAACCATTCCACATCTCAACCTTGCTATTGCACTAAGAAATGGAAGCAAGATCTGTCCTAAATTTATTTGTCATAAATCAGTATTTTCTAACACTTTTTCATGAAACAAAATTGTTATTTCAAGTTATAAGATGTAATCCTAGCAAATCATAGCCCTAATAGCTGTAAATGAATCATGTTATTCCAAGGTTTTATGTTTTGGAAAAAATTTTCTTCAATTTATCAAATAAATAATTATTTAGAACTCAAAGAATATTCCAACTCAGCAATTAATATTGTTAGGGAAACGAAGCACAACTTTATATAAAATAAAATTGAAAGAAACTTGGTGTAAATCTCGCATTCTTTCCGAGCTCAAAAACTACATAATTGAAAACTTACTGGGTGGGTCACAGCCTTCAGCAGGACAGCAGCGGGGCAGCTTGCATCGCTTGGTGCGAAATGAAGGACCTTGGCAGTCCTTTCCTCCATTTCTAGGTACTGGACTGTCACACACCCGGTATCTGGTGGTGGTCCCAACACCGCAAGTGACAGAGCATTTTTCATAAGGTCCCCATGGACCATATCGTCCATCTACTGGAGCTGTTCAAGCATAAGTACTTCGTTAGTCTTGTTTTTAATGTTTGCATAATTATGTAAAATTGGGCATCTGCAGTTTTTGTTCCTTTTTACTGATAAATGCCTGTTTGCTTCTAAAAGAGAATATTTTTTGTTTGTTTAAATCAGTAAAGTTTTAAGTGAAATAGTAACACCTAAAATGAAAGACCGATAAAGCTATCTCCATTTCCCAATAGAGAAAAGTTAATGAAGGGTAACCAGTGTAAGTACATGTATTAACACACATCGGGGACACAAGCAGCACAAGCGATACACATTCTAAGGAAACTGATCACAAATCTAAAAAGTAACATTAAATGAGGGAAAAATTACCATCACTGCCAGTTATAACTCTTATAGCTATAAGCAACATATGAAAAAACCGTTGAAATCGTTAGCATAAAGGATTCTCAAAAATATGGTTTTAAATGACAACTTACCAATTCTGATAATAGTGATTGGCATCAAAAAATACGGCAGCAGCCTTAAGCAAAAACTTACTTTGTTTTGCAAGTTTTTCTAACTTACCAAGTGGGTTGTAGCAACGTCCAAGCTCCACGCCAATTTTTCTCTTCAGGGAGTTGATATCATCATAAGTAGCTACGTAGAAGACTTGCTCAATCTTCCCTGCAATCCTCTCTAGTTCTGCCTGATCGGTTTCTGGTCCGATGCCTACGCTGTACATCCGGATTCCTGACCGTCTTGCCTACAGTTTCAACACAGACGCCTTTGAGATTAATTATTTAGGGTGCATTTGAAATAATTAGTTATTTATTAACTGCCTAACCTTACCAGCTCGGCTTCAATAATTGTTTGCTCTGGATCATAAGATTTGCCGTCTGTTATAACAAACGCCAACTTTGCGCTGTTGATTCTTGCCCCGTTGACTTCAGTGAAGAGCTCTTGTCTAGCAAATCTGATAGCTTCTGCTGTTCTTGTGCCCCCCAAATGCATTGGGATTCGCAAAATCGCTGCCTAACAATGAAAGAAAACAATAATTAGCGCAACAATATGTAACATTTCTATCATTAGGATTACAAATTAATTATCCATGGCAAATTCTCACAAAAAAAATTAGTCTTTATGGGTTAAAAAAAATTTAACAGTAAAACAAAAAAATTGAGTTTTCAAATAACCTCATCAACAGTTTTAATAGTACATAAACAATTACCTTCACATCTTCATTGCTGTCATAGTCATTTAGATGGAAATTCACTCTGACATCATCAGAAAATGTCAATGACGCAATCTTTTGTTGCGTCATGCTGACATTAAATAAGTCGATAAAGTCAGCAAGAAACAACTTCATTTTGTCAAAGTCAGGTTCATAGACAGAGCTAGAAGTATCCAGAAGGAATGCAATGTCTGCCTGGTGACTTAGTGATAAACAATCTACAGCAAGAAACGTAACATATTACAGAAGAGGGGAGACAACTACTTGTAATTACAATGCCTCGTTTTTACACTGTTTTCAACATTGAGTGTTCATTGGTTTATATTTTATTGAAATTATGTTTAAAAAAATTATAAAAAAACGACATTTTTTTTAGAAATACTACACCATAGCTGGTTGGGATTATTTCAGAGGTATGTTATACACTTTACAGGGCTATGTTGTATCAGCTCTACATGGTATAGAAATGTTATGGGACATGGAAGTTGTCAACTGTTGAAACTTTTTTGTTACAAAGAAAGACAAACAGTGGGACAGACACAAGGAGACACTTGTGTGTACGCAAACAGGTACACTCCATGGTCAAAGCAGCAAGACATTTACATGACTAAAAAAACTTGATGTGAACACACACACATAGCCTGGGTTCTTCATACCACCACCAACTCTATCACGAATTATTGTGCTACACTAATGAATCAAAAGTCATCACAAGTGTAGGGTGAGCGCACAGCTGATTGGTTGGTTGAACAGTTGAGAATCATTGGCCATCAATGGGCATTTAACAAAGTAAATGACAGGGTAATTATTTTCCTAGGGAAAGCAAGTTTCAGTGGGTTATTAGATTTTAACATGATTAGAATTGGAGAAATATACAGAGTCACACTCTTTGTAAAATATTTCAAATTTTGTGTATCATAATTTTCGACAGCCAATTCTAAAAGAGTGTGACTTTGTTTTAGTGAACCAGGTATCGATATCAGCAGCAGCGATAGCATACACCTGTTAGCAAATACCTTCAGGCACATCTATAAATAATAAGAAAACAAAATGACAGCATAAAACAATACACCAAACAGCCAGAGTTAGCATTCATAATGTCACTTGTTGCAGGTGCTATATAGCAATGTTGAAAAAAGTGTGACATCATTCACAGGTGATATACAGCAAGTGATGAAAGAGAGTGACATGTGGTGCAAGTGTTAGAGAGTGTATGAGCAACTCATATGACAGGTACTGCGGGTGGTTTAGAATATGTGCAAAACAGGTGGCAAGTTATTATATGTGCTAAAGATCATAGGCGTAACAGTGGTCACTACTATAGCAGGTGCTATAAGTAAATGATTGTTTGATGCGACAAGGAAGGCAGGTGGTAGCAAAGAAACATCAAATTCAGGCTGAAATGTGGAAGCAAAAGCTTTGCCGGGCAAATTTCAACAAATACGTGACTTTGATAAAAAAATGATAAAACTTCTTTTTAAAACACTCCCTAGGAATGCAAATGTTAATAAAGCTGGCAAAATTATCACAAGTGCTGATAATTTATAGCGCCAAATTTACAAACCTTCACAAACTTTCTCTATGCATTCCCTAGACTGACTGAGCTCCTTAGGACATTGTACTTTGTCTGTACCCTCAACGCATGTTCTAGTTCTTGTGTGTACCCCTGCACCACAAGTCTTGGAGCATGTCGACCATTCGGTCCAACTTGTGATCTGAGTGGCTGCAAAATGTGATAATTCATGTTGAAAACTTTCCTTGATTCTCTTTCCACATAGTTATTGAGTGTTGAGTTATACTTACGTGTGGGGCCGGGGCAAGGTCCCACAGAAACCTTGGCATCTGAGACTATATCTTGTTCTATGGTCTCCAGAGTGCTGTAGTTCTCGGCAAAGTAAACTCTACTTTGGTCCCCAGCTATTGCTGTGAGCTCTTCAAAATCTACTCCTTTACCAACTCCCAAAGCGTAGATCTCTATCTTTGCTTCCCTAGCCTAGAATCATAGCGGCATCGAGTGCAATTATCAGGATGTTTGAAAGATAAGCTGGAGATACATGTACCTACAGTGATATCCGTGGTATTCAAATATTCACCCTTGTATTCGACTGCTAATCTGCCATTCCATTTTACACCCGCTCATCCTCCTGCTACTTCAGCCTACCCCCCCCCCCCTCCCCCCCCCCCGATCTACCCTCCCCTCTATCTACTATTTCCCTATTACACTCTAATCCTTGCTCTTGACCAGTTCAACTCCTGCCTGCCCTGCAAATCCCTCCATCTCTCCCTTTCTTCCCTCTTGCTCGCTAATTTTGATAGAGGACTCGGTGAGTCAGTGTCTGTGCAATTTCATGTTCATTTAGCTCCATGTATCCAATAATTGTATTAGAGTCTTTTGCAGACATAACTAACTATCATAAACCGAAACCTATGAAAAAACTATCTAATCTGTGCATGCTGGAAAGGAATAAAATGATTCATAAACCAGCATAGAATTACTTATTCAAGTCTCCAACCATCTGGTAGTAATGAACTTTTCATTCCTTTTATTTGTCTCTTTTGGCATTTATTAAATCAGGAAGCAAAACCTGATTTTCCAATCACATGGCCTAGTACTGTTTGAAAACCAGCATTAAAATTTTATAGGATGGTGAAAATAGGCATGAATAAAGTGGACAAACCTGCTGACAGACACACATACGAACATACACACATACACGCACACCTACACACATACGGACGCATAAACACACATATACTTTTACATTTATATACAGATTCTCACCAGTTCAGCCTCCAATGCCGTCTCTGCTGGGTCATACGATCTCCCGTCAGTGAGAACAACGCAAAGATTGGACACATCTGGTCTGTCTCCATAGCGAGCTGTAAACATTTCTTCTCTGGTTCTTCTTATAGGAACATGAGTGTTCGTCCCTCCTACAATCAAAACTTTTCTGAAAAAGGTGTTTAACCAATGTTTAATGGCAGTAATACAGGAGCAGATCTCTGTCATGGAGTCTAAGGAAAAGGCTCTCCTGGTTCCAAGTGAAGAAGGTATTTAACCAATGTTCAATTTATAAACATATCATTCAGAGAAATAAAATCATATTACGCAGTTTTTTGAGAAAATAATCTTAGTAAATGTTTTAAATAAAAAAAGCTCAAATCACTCACCACCGATTTGTTTGATTCCAGATATTGCTGCCTGGAGATCTGCTTTGTTGTTATATTCATTCATGTAGAACTCAACCTGGTCATTATTGCTGAAGGAGACAACTCCCACTTGTACATTGCTTGGTCCAACATCAAAGGCAGATACAAAGCTACAATAAAAAGGTAGATGTTTGTGATGAATTGTTAATTAGTAAAAGTAAGAATAGCTTGAACTATTGAAATTTCTACGCCATTTAAATTAGGAATAAAATGATTTAACTGGTTATTGTAAATCAAAACCAGGTGGGAAAGACATGTAGCTGAACCTGAGTCAAAATTTTATTCATTTGTCTGCTGAATGGAAAATCTACCTGTTGAGGAAATCAATCTGTTGCTGGAAGGCTGTCCTAGTGAGGCTGGATGATGAATCCAGTATAACAATGAGATCTAACTGCGCTCCTCCTTCACTGCAGTCTAAATATAACAAGAACTCATTAGAAAAGCTGCTCGGGATGTTTTATGCCGCACTTTTTTTAACGGTCATCTTTTTTAAGCATTGAGTAATAAAATCTCAGCATAAAAATTGTGTTTTAATTCTTAATTACTCAAAAGAAGTGTTAAATTTCTTTTGGTCTCTTTATGTTTGGAGCTGTCCAACCCAGTAAAATTAATTTTATATTAGAGATTATTTTGAATGAAAATAAGAAAAAAAGAAAAAGTTAATGTAGACAGAAAGCTTCCCTGCACCACCCAAAGACAGCAAACAAGTATATAGAGCACAGTTTGAAGCCATTGCATTGTTATAAATATCTACCTGGCTGTGGCGTTTGATCAACAACTGGCACCTTCACCCTATCAACTAATGTATCATTATCCTTGCCAGTGGTGACTCCACGTACCAAACAGTCATATACATTGAGACCGGCAGCATTTGCTGTCGCAGTGTACACAATCACAAACTTGTCTGGGTCGTACTCTTCAGCAGTGGAGGGCAGAACCTCCTTTGTTATAGCGTTAAGCCAATATAGCGAGGCCGAGTTGACCAGTCTAGGCCAGGTACAAGTAATATTAAACCTGTCCCCTGGTCTGACAGCGTTAGAAGGTGAGCCAGAAACAATGGGGTGTGGATAGGGTCTATCTATAGAAATAATAGCAAGCAGAAAGTTACAGGAGGCAGTAGGGTACAACTGCAGAAAGCTTTGGGTAGAGAAGAGAACACCTACAGAAAAACATTTATCTACTCTCTACAAAAAGATTAGGGGAATAGTATAATAGGAACGGATCTGCTCATCTTATACTACTTAGGGGCACTTAAACATAAGCTATGGTGTAGTCAAACGAGTTGAGAAATTAATGTTTTGGATTTGTCTTCTTCTGACCAACAGACCAACGCGCTGGCTACACTCAATTAGCTAGTTGTGTATACGCCTCACTTTTGTAGCTGGCAATGCGTTCATCAACCTCCCCTTCTTTTTTACGAAACTTTAACTTAGGAAAATGGCACTAATTATTTGAAAAAATTTCAAGAAAAAATAATACTAGTGTTTCGCAATTGTAATTATGTTTCCAAGAAATTTCTGACACCGGATATTTTACTAAAAAATTAACGAGCCGTGCAAGCAAAAGGCTGACCGAGTTGTAATACATACAAAGGTTGATTCTATGAGGAACTTCAATTCTCTCTAATCCGTAAGATAGTCTACATGAATAATCACGATTATCCTGAGTGGCTATCAAGTTGTACTTGTTGATGATGTAATCTCCATCAATATACTGAGTCTGGTCGACGGCTCTTCCTCTTTCATACCACTCCTAGAAAAATTTGAATTTGTCTACACAGAAAGAAGATAACTCTTTATATAAGCCACTTTACGTGAATTTTGTGCCAAAAATTTGCAAAATAAATCAACATTATAGTTGAATTTTCAAATAACAATAAATTATAAGTGAGTTTTGCTATTTGTAGACAATTTATCTAATGAAAATACAAACAAATTAGTTATTTTTTTGATGTACTTACTAAGCTCATCCCTACATTGCCATTGTGTATTACTTTGCAAATTAATGTAACGGAGTCGTCCTCCCATACAGGTGAAGGTTGTTGGTCAATCTCTGGACTATCAGGAGCTGTATCAGAAAATGAAAATTAGCAACAGGCAGCTGTCAGCAGCAATCCAAAGTGGTACTAACTCAATTCATTTCAGCAAACTTGTTTGCTGTTAAAACCAGAAATAAAAACAAGCAAAATTATTTTAGCAAGTGCAATGACAGCCATACCTCTGACGTATGTGTCAGCGTAGTCAGACTTCTCCAAGTTTGCTGGTGCAAAGCTCATTCGGCACTCCAGCTTGGAGAGACCCACACCTGAAGCTGTAAACTCATAATCATTTACCACATAGCCATCAAGAATGTAATGGCTGTTGTCTACTATCTGGTTATCTTTGTACCAGTAAAGTTTGGTAGACGGAGATGTCCCTCTGGAAGCACAAACAAGTCTAACCAAGGTTCCTTCTACTACAGAACTGGCAGGAGTACCTGTGATTGTAGGGTCACCTGGTAAATCTGCAAAACATACATAAATTTTCTTCAATCTCGTAAAATACATAACTTGCTTCAAAAGATTTATTTGATAGAATCCATAATATTTGCGTTTGCTATAAAAAATAAGATAAGGAATAACAATCGTAAGAAGTAGCAAGTGTCAACTTGGCCTATGACCTATGAGACTTATGCATTGTTTTCTCTCACCTTAGATGCAATTTCAAGTGAGCAAAATAATTTTTTTACAAATTATTTTTTTAATTTGGCTTTTATTGGAAACTTTTAGTGATCAGCAAAAAAACTTTCAAGAAATAATTTTAAAAAATACTAATCATCACTTTACCTAGCACACAAAACTATGGCGGTTTTTAAAGTTTCACTGTAGTTAGATGAGCTAGCAAACATTCTTGCATGAAAATAATCACAAATATAAAATAATTCAGTTTTAGTAGACAACACTTCAGGACCATTTATTTTTTAAGTTTTTTTTTTAAAGGATATTCAGTCTAGTGCAATGCGTAATTATTTCAGCTACACTATAGTTGTGGTATGAAATTGATTGAGAATTTTTTTCATAATGATTACCAGAAATGGAGACCGCACCAGCCCTAAAGATGAAGAAAACTACACTACCTAGAGCTGCAATAGTTAGAAATTCAAGTAGCCTCAGATTAGTTGGTGGAAATTCTAGTCGGCATTCCAAGCGAGCCGAACCAGATGAAGGTACTTTGTAGTTGTACACATTAGAAATGTAATCTCCATCCACTCCATAACTGTTGTCTACCATATTTCCATCAAGGAACCATACGAGGCGGGTGGATGGTGATGTGCCCCGTGATCGACATATTAGCTGTACTAGTGTTCCTGGAACTTGGGCTGTGCTTGGTGCACCAGTTATTGTTATGGGACCAGGTACATCTAAAGTGAGCAGAGATAGAAAAGCAATGGAGCAGGAGCCAAGCAATAGCCAATGTTATTGTTAATCTTGGAGTTGTCTTTGCAACGAAAAGACGATTACAAGCAACATTTTTGTCCGAAACAAGCCACCACATAATTTCAGAGAGCTCCACTGCAAATAAATTAAATTCGTTTTTTACTTTTAATTTGGTTCACCAATATTGAGTATTTGAAGTCGTGAGCTTATCGTTTTGCAGCAATCATGTTTACGAAAAAACTTGCAAAGTTTATTTAAAAAACATATACTGGGTGTTGAATGGGCCAACCTTGAACCCTGACTTGGGCGGTGACAGTGCTCTCATATCCAGTAGCAGAGTAATATAGTCTGCATTCTAAGTTTGAATCGCCGGAAGAAGGGGAGACAAATTCATAATCATTAATTACAAAATCAGTAGAAGTGTAGTAGCTGCTGTCCACACGAACCCCATCCTGATACCAAACCAGCTCTGTACCGTTATATGTGCCAAATGATCTACATTGTAAGTAGATGACAGAACCTGGCTGGACAAGATCTGATGGTACTCCAGATATTTCTGGTGGACCAGGAATACCTGCAAAGGGTGGACAATTATTAGATATAGCATTAATTAGCAGAAGAAAAGAACATTCAAGAAAGAAAGAAAGACGACTAAGCTAAAAGCAAAAAGTCAAGAAACGTGAAGTACTACTTGAGTAAGGGAATGCATAGCTTCAGATCCAAAGAAGCCTAGTTGATACAGGAGTTTCTTAGAGTAGATCTTCAAATTTTAATATTTTTTCTGTTATTTTTGCCATCAAATGATAGCTGAAACAAAGAGTTGTAATTGTTTAAGTTGACCCATCCTGAAATAGTTTCATTTCAATTTTGGATAATTTATGAGAAAAAATTAATAGCATAATTTTGTTTAACCAGTTGTAACAAATATTTTCAATCAATTTTTAGAAGTTACTTCCACTTGCAGATTCTTAGGTCTTTCCACCATGCGTAATATTGAGAAAAGTGTTAGAAGGTGACAAACAAAGCAAGGTGAAAAGAAATGCAATAAAGCAAAAGCTGAATAGACAGACCTAAAACAGGCACGACAGCAAATGCTGACTCTCTGATACTAAGTGGTTGGTATTCAAGTCTGCATTCGATGGGTGTTGAGTCAGCCAACATTGTCATATAGTCATATCTGTTGACAACATATCGATCTACTACACCGTAGCTACTGTCCACCTCGCGACCATTCTTAAACCAAAGAAGTTTGGTTTGTTCAGAGGTTCCCAACGATTGGCATGTTAGGTTGACCCTGACCCCAGGGCCTACGTCATCATCGGGTACACCAGTTATCTCTGGTTTACCGGGTCTACCTAATACAGGAAATACAAGCGGGATTTGAGCAGGAAATAGAGAAAAACACACGCAAAGAAAGTTAGAAATAAGCAAACAGTGATTGATAGTTTTTCTGCTTGTTCTTAGATATGAAACTATGTTTCAAAAAGTTATAATTGAGAAGAAACTAGCAAATACAAGAGCAAAGGCTATTTGAATTGATGCAGGATTAAAGTATTATACAAAATTGTCCCATGCATTGTGGTAAAAAAACTTCAGAAATTAGGAAGAAGGGTAATAGCTTGTTTGAAAGCAGCCATAGGGAAAGAAGATTGACATGATTGACAAAAATATACCAGAAACATTTACAACAGCAAAGTCCAAAGCTTGAAGCAACAGGTGTCAAGCAAAGCAACAGGCAAATAGATACTTGTTACATCCAATGCAAATTTTTAATATTTCCCATAAACCCATCTCAATGGTCAGCCAATCAAAATAAATGTTTGCTTGTAAAGCCAGGTTTTGTTAGTAACAATGCTAGCACTCAGTTAAGCAAATAGCCCAAGCACCAACATTAGCAAGGTCCCCTAAGTTGTTAATACCTTGTTTGGTAATGACTACAGAGGTGGTGAGTGTAAGACCGGCTGGTGCATAGTCTAATCTACATTCCAGGGTCTCGCTTGCTTCAGTTTTCACTGTATATTCGTAGTCGTTACGCATCTGATCTCCATTGGGACCAAAGCTAATGTCTACTTGGCGATTCTGTCTATACCAGGTTAAGCGCGAACCAGGCACTGTCCCATTAGACAGGCAAACTACTGACACTTTTGAACCTATGCTAACCGGTAGTTGAGGATTTCCCACGATGACTGGTGGACCGGGCAGCACTATAAACAGTGGGTAAGAATTTAGCAAAGCAGTAACACTTTATAGTCACCAACAATTATTGTTTTACAATTGCGATTTCATCATCGTATGATTCTAAACTTGGCAGTAGTTGTTTATATTTTGTATCGTAAATGATTTTTCACAATTCTATTTAGTATTGAGAGTCTTACTTCAATTTTTTTATGTTGCATTTTTTAACCCAAACTAAGATGACACAATTTGATTGCATCTGCCATTTATATTGAGGACCTAAGTCTACTCTATTTTGGAGAGCATTATCACCCGCCATAGTAGAACAACAACAAAATTTTAAATAAATAATTGATAGAATATTTCTCATAGACACTGGTATCAAGCAGTAGGTGTTCCATACATGGCTTTGTGCAAATACACTCCCTATGAGGCTGATACTTTGAGAGTTAAATCTTGGCAGTCCGTCTACTCACTTCCACTATCTTTGGTAAAGCATTAGTTTGAACAGATGTTGGCTTTGCCACCATTGACCACCAAAGAAATGACAAATGGCAAAAAGCTGCTGTTAAGTTTATGCATAGAAGTGCACAGCCCCTCTATGTATTGTATCTTCAGGAATTCCGTAAGAAACTATTTATTATAGGCAATATGAAGCTCTTTTGTGTGTTCGAAAGGTACTGTAGCTCCGAGCAGACATGCATGTTCGACATGAGCCTGTGCAGTAACTGAAAAGCAGCTCAAATCTGCTCACATTTAGCCACCGTTTTTTATTGATAATCACAGACGTATATAGCAGATGCTTGTTGAGACAACACGTAACAGGTGCTTGTTGGAACAAGGAAAAGCAGGTGCGTTTTCAGACAATACGTAGCAGGTGCTTGATGTGACATGACACGGCATCTGCAAACTGCTTAACGCATTTCCTCCCAGTTTATGTAAAAAAAATTGTTGCAGAGAAAGTGTGTTGGTATTTTCCACTTACCTTGTGCACGTATATTTTCTCTATCTGACATCTGCAAGCCAGAAGGTGGGAAAAATAGTCTACATTCAAGATCTGATCCATCTTCTGTGGCAGTCATTTTGTATTCGTTGACCACAAAATCTCCGGACACTCGGTAGGAGCGATCAACTTCTTCCCCGTCTTTGTACCAGACTAGCTGGGTAGCTCTTGAAGTGCCCCTTGACTGGCAGGTCAGAGTCAAGCTTGTGCCTGGTATAATAGGGGAGGTTGGAACCCCTGAAATCACTGGTGGCTCCGGCAGAACTGTAAAATAGCATGGCCATGCAGTTATTGTGTGGAATCTTTTTCACGATATCTTTTTTAAGTAGATAACAAGTTCATAAGAAATAAATATTATGCAGCCAGATTTCCAACTCCTGGGTCGCTTGAAGGAAATGTAATCACTGCATGGATAATCATTACAGTGTAGTGCAAGCATCTTATAACTTTTGTTTAATGTTAATCAGCTTCCTTAGAAGCCTCCATAAATTGCACATGCCGACGATATTTCACGTCGTCAGTGCAGGGTATTGGTATAAGTTTTCAACTAGCAATAACCACGCCTCCGATAAACGTCACTGGCTATGGTACCGCCGCTGCGCAAAGATGTTCTTGACTTTCTCATCGCAAAATTGTTAAGATTTTCAGTTTCTGAGAAACTAAAGTGCCAAAATGTCCATTTCTTAATTAAATGTAATTACTTTTCTAAGTTTTTCATGGAAAAATTGTTGATTAGTTTGTACAATGTAGTTGAGCTAAATTTCATCGTCATATTGCAGACTTAGCAAAAGAAACAATTTTGAGAAATATTGAGAGTCAAGGGTAGACAAAACCTAATTTACTTACTCATAATGGGTATTATGGTTGATGTCACTAAGTCTCTCTGAAGTTGTGGATGAGAGACTTTACATTCATAGATAGATTGGTCATCAGTAGCTCTTACATTTATTGTGTTCACCACAGAGTCTCCCTGCAACAAGTTCAAAACACGATTGATGGCAAACTTTTTATCAGCAGTATTGTTTTTAAACACACCAATAATTTACTTTTTTGCTGCCACTAAGGCCTACCAAGAAAGCAAAATAATCCATCATTATAAATAAATTATCTTCGCACATTAAAAATTGCTGATTTATATAGCAAAAAGCAAAAAAATATAACTGTTCTCAAATATTAAATAGCTTTTTACATTTTCAGATGCACCTGCTATTGAGAAAATCAGTTTTCTGTGCAAAGCATATAAAATTACCAGTTACAAACTCACCTGAATGAAATAAGACCTTCCAACCAAACTACCACTTTTGTACCAAGTGACTGTAGTATCTGCCTCCGTGCCAAGTGATGCACAAGTGAGCACAATTCTAGACCCAATAGTAGCTGTCTCTATTGGGTCTCCGTTGTTGATTACTGGAGGGCCAGGCAACACCACAACAACTACAACAAAACCCAACAAATAAAAAGCAGAAAAAAACTCTAAACTTAAGTTTAAACTAAAATAATTGTTAGTTAGCCTGTGGTACTTGCAGCTTACCAATGGGATTAGGGATGGCATAAGTAGGAGCCGGTAAATATTTGTGTGTTACTTCACATCGAGATCCTTTAACATCGGCTATTGAGGAAAATGTGTGGCTGTTGGAAATTACACTGCCATCCAGTTCGTAAGACCTGTACAACGTGTTACATAAGTATAGTTATGTAATATCCAACATTCAGTTCAACTCCGACTATTTTATAACAAGACTGAAAACTTTGCAGCATATTAGAGATCGCAAAATCTAGTTGGGATACTCACTCATCAATAGTGCTGCCATCTTTAATCCAAACAAGCCTGGCTAGTTCGTCGGCATTTTGTGAGGTACAGTCAAGAGTAATTGGGGTGTTTGGAGACGGGTTTGCTGGTACTCTGATGATTGGTTTCTCAGGTGTTTTATACACTGAGATGAATAAACAAATATTATTGAGAGTTGTCTTTTCGTTATGTTAGTAAGGCAACTCCTAATTATTGGGTTACTCGCTATTGTTCTTGCACCACAAATTATTCAGTTCATTTGCATCAAAGAGAGTTGCTTCCACTTACCATCTAAGTTATAAAACGAAATTTGATCATCGATACGGGGATGGACAACTCTGCATTCATACTCTCTGCTGCTCGGAACCGTCACCGACAGTTCATTTCTAACTTGACCTCCAGAGATGGAAAATGATTGATCAACAATTCTACGAATATACATTACTATTTAACGAGTATAATTTGATGAAAATAGGAAACACGAGTTTATATCTTTGAACAAGTTGTGAGCTTTAAAAGTTAGCGATAGTGACACACTTCCTAGGTATTTCCTGAGTTCACATTGTACTGATCCTTTTATGTAATGATACGCGCAAAGGATGAAAGAAACTGCACCAAACACAATGATGATCATGCTAGAAAAATGTAAACTGAGCCCAAAAGTATGTGAGAAATATTTGGTTAGACATAAGTTTTTGTTGATAATGCTTAGCAGTCATCATCCATTTAAATACTGTATCGATATCTCGGTAATAATAAAAAAACATTTTAAACATCAATTTCACATCTTAAGTGTTAAAATGAAATTCTTTGACTCACACAAAAAGCTTAAACCAAATTTCATACTTAGCAAGAAAATACTTACTGATATGATCACACACAAGTTCCTTTGCTCTTCTCAGATAAAGAATTTGATAAACGTGAAATCTGATTCCGAGTGATACGGCATTGCGCAACGAAATAATATATATTTGTACAAAAATGTTATTCAATTAAAGGAAATGCAATGCAACAGCGATACGAATGACGTCAAACTGAATTCTGGAATGTATGATTGGTGCCTGTACTTATTGCAAGAATGTTTTTTAATGTTTGGTATTACATATATTTTACCTGTCCTCTCTGTACCAGATTACTTTAGTATCTATGTCCGTACCATCGCTGGTGCAGGTAAGAGAGACTCTGCTGCCAATCTCCACTGGACTCTCTGGGTTGGATGTTATTATCGGTGGACCTGGCAGCGGTTTTACTGTAAAAGTTTTAAAAAGTTGTTTTTCATTGTTTGATTTCTGCCATTTAAAATTTTGGTTCGAAAAATAATACTCTTTTGATTTAATTCAACATTTCTCGTAAAAAATTATATAACAGAAGGCATATTTTTTTAATTAAAGAGCAGAAATCACAACTTTTTACAACTGATGATTAAATAATTTAATCCATTTGACAAAAAGCTAGTAGAAATGTAGATTTATGAGACAGTTGGGGGAAAAAGTTATAGAGCCAAGAATGCATGCAAGGTGAAACACGTGTAAACTCATGCAACATGAAAACATTAAGTTTAAGCAATTTTGTGAAACCAAAGCACAATTTCAAATGGCTACTTGGTCTTTCCAAAATGAGCCATTTGCCGGAGTTATCTTCTCTAAAAGTAGACAACTCTCACATACCATTGATTCTTCCATAAGCCACAAGAGGCTCAGGAATATTTGGGTGGATGACTTCACAAACATATCTAACGCTATTGTCTGTCAGCGCTGCCTGTAGTGCCAGATTGTTTGTGACAGTCTCAGACCCAACTAGCCTCTCTCCCTCTAATACTTTCCCCTGCACCTTCCAGATCACATCTGTTTTAGTTGGGTCTTGAGTTTCCGACACACAAGCCAAAGTGAGCAAGTCTCCATCATAGACTGTGTCCCCAGGGTTATATGTTATAACAGGTACACCCGGCACCAGTATCACTGTTAATTGGTTAGAATAGCAGGTGACAGTCTAAAGGTTTTGTGATAAGAAATGTAATAGCATCATTTGGTGAGTTGTGCAATGTATTACAACCTAGTGTGCAAGGACTCTCTACATCTAAGGTGTACAAAGCCGGTGTATATTCTGCCAATATGTGTGAGAAAATTTTGGTGTGTGTAGCGCATACTCTGATTATACAAAACCAAATTTTAAAATTTAATTATTAGAACACCATAAATTCTAACCATGCGCTATTGTTTTTGTTAACAAATGAAAGTATGGCTGTTAAGTAATCATAACATAAAAAAATTTCAATTTCTACAGGAGAAAATAACTTCTTACTTTTCTGCTAAAATGTGTTGTTTTTACTGTATTTTCACTCCTTTTTCCTTTGAACATTGTAACTTTGGTAGCTAAGTGGTTGATTGTGATCGGTACTCCAAAAAAATTCCAAATAGTCTCACCACATGCCTTTAATAATATTATACATAAGTGTTTTTTAATTAGGTATTTTTTGATGAAAAGAAAACGTGAGACCTCCTAATATACCAGACCACAATAATTGTAAATACTGCAATTAGTGTATCAAGTATCAAACGTTCTTATTAAACTATCAAGTCTGCAGATGAAAGGAGACGTCACATAATACATTCAGTGAGAGTTGCTATGCATAGTTAGGGTATATCTTGTAAGATTTTAGCCTTAGGCACTACGAACTAGAATTATTATATCAATCCTATAATATTATCAACCCTATCAATGCATTTAAAGTAAAAATTTCAAATATTCACAAGACAGTAAGCAGCAAAAGCTCAAGCTATGAAACAGGATCGAGACATGCAATAAGGAGGTACTGCAAACCGATGCATTTTGGTTCGAACGAAAAATTTCACACCACATAAAAAGTTTACTAGTAATTTTTTTTTTGATATAAAAAAGTTGTTGTTTTGAATGCTATGAAATAAACGGTTAACGCGGGCGTTTATTGTTAGAATAGCCTTTTGAAATGGAAACTTACAAACCAATACCAAAAACATACCATTCAATGCAACAGAGTCCATTAAGTCATTTTCTAACAAAGGGTGCTTAAGAACACACTCAATGCTCTTCAGATCGTCTCCAAGCTCCGCATCAAACTTGTAGTAGCTTACCACAAAACCGTTCTGAAACAATGTGTAGTGGTTATCACTATAAAACTAATGAATCTAATTGTGTATTAAACTAGCAATGTTAGTTTAGTTTCTACCTCAATACTGTACGAAGTTCCACGCATCTGAACACCCTCCCTGTACCAATAGAGTTCAGTGTCTGGGTCTTCAGTTTCGCTGCTACACCTCAGTGAGATCTCATTGCCTACCTCAACTGGTTCGTTAGTCATCCCGGTGATGACTGGCGGAGGAATAGTGAATAGAGGGGTGGTGGTCGCCTCTACAAAATATAGCATTATGTTATATAAGTTTGTACAACCTGGGATGCCTTTCCACAATATGGCAGTATTTATCCCTGAGCTGTCTCACCAGGTGGGCAGACACCAAGGGCTGTCTCAGAGAAGAGAGTTGAGATGTCATCTAGCTCATCATAGCTTGTGGCTTGGAATACTCTAGAAGAATCTCCGGCAATAGTTATCAGTTCTCCTCGGTCTACCTTCGGACCAACTCCAAGGGCAAACATCTCCACTCCGTCACCAGCTAGCTACAAAAATATTGAAAACAGGTTAAACTATAATGAGTGAAGTGTAGAAAAATCAAAATCTATAACCATGTATATCATGAAAATCTTCAAAAAAGCTTCTTGATAAAGTCTGCTTAGTGTTAAAGATTTTGATTTTGGTAACCTAATATTCCTTTGTGAGCATTTTTTACAATTTTCTCTACAAACTTGATCATGAAAACATTAGGTAGTTAATAAAAAGTAAATAACTGATAAAAAATCATTAATTTTAAAAACAAATTTTGCAGTTAGCTTAGTTTTAGAACAAAACTCTGAAATTAGTTTGTTGAGTAACTGCTCAAAATGTATTGTCTCTGAACAATAGCTTATTATATAAAGTATACAGTAAGTTTAGGAGTTGCTGCTCCCACATATTCATCACAATAATCACGTTGAGGTATGTAAAGTGACCAGAAGCATCCTTGTCAACAACAGCTATCTGCTAAGCCCCCTTAATCCTCAGATATGTAGGTAGAGTTTTAGAAGCACTAAGACTACATTATCAGGTGTTGGGCAAACACGTAAACCATGACCTAGTATCAAATGACGCTTAATTGTTTGCATTCCATTGGGGCCAACTGATAGAGCCCCAAATCTTGTCTGATTTAGCTGCGGGCTACTAATTACTTATTTGCCTTTCCGCTGATATGAATGCATCACATACGCATCCCAGATGTCTCATTTGATTATGTCATCCTGGACAATGTGCAGCATTGAAGTTGTTTGTGGCCAAAAGTTGGCCTGGGGACAGGAGTAAGGTTACGTATTGAAATACGATCACAGATGGCCCACAATATAGCCTTAGAACCTAAAATAAGTTGCTTACAGCCCGAGCAGCCTGCGCCGTTTTTTCTGGATCAGAGGATTGGCCATCAGTTATGACCACACAGACGTTGTCTTTGTCCGGTCTGTCACCTCTCTGGGCAGTAAACATGTTCTTTTTAATGTACTCGAGGGGCTTGTTAGTGTAGGTGTTGCCCCCCATCTGCTTTATCTCTGACACCCGCTTTTGTAGTTGAGCTTTCTCCCTATGAAATATATCTGTAATGTGAGGGGAGTGCCACAAAATAACATAATACTGCCCATAACATCTAGAGTAGGATCAGAGGCTTTTTTCAACTAGTTTTAGTAACATTAGTAAACTTATAGGGTTGAACAACTACTAAAATTTATTATTAGTGTAACTCAAGTGTTTTGGCTAAAAATTGACTAAAATAATTGTTTTAGTAATTGTAAGACTATAACTATAACTACTGCTGTATTTAACAAGAACTCTGGTCTCTACTGAATTAGGAAGGACACAATGACGAACAATTATTGATAAGACGTTAGTGCATAATCACAAGGTTTTCACAAAATATTTACATGCATGAGTATACACAATTAGCTAGCTAGGGTTCTTAACATAGGCAGTTGGTAAGGAAGGGGAGGTTAAGTAGCCTCCCATATCTTAGCAGCATCAGTAAGCAAGGCATAACATCACCGCAAGCTTTACAATCTAGCAGATTAGAAGTCCAAGTTTTTCTATATATTTTTTCAATTGTCAACAGCAACTTTTACCTTGCAGTTAGAAACTATTAGATTGTTAACAGAGGTGTTAATTTCTAATAAACTGCATATTAAAATTAATTTTAACGACAAACTAGGTGTCCAACGTTTATTCTATTTAATTATTTAAATGAAAAATTATTTCCCGTAATTTGCAGTAACTGAAAGTCAAGTTTTAAGAATTTTCAGCATGCAGATAGCACACAGGAGTGAGGATTGAGATCAAAAGGTGATGGTGACCACAAAAAGCGTGTTTAGGACACGCTGATCAGAGTAAGGGGAAGTCAAAGGTTACGTGAAGAATAAATATTAGGAAGAATTGCTCAATTTCTTACTCTGCAGTTATTGCCCTGGAAACAAACAGAAACACAACGGTAACACAACTCTAACACAACTGGCAATTAGTTTTATGTCATTTTATGCTTGTTACATAATTCACCTTCATTTTTCACAAGCATTTAATAGTCATAGATCTACCAGTTTCGGCTATCAACTCTACACGCATGCATTCTCTAAGTCAATGCTAATCTAATAGAGAGAACTACCGCGTTATCAAGCTCGATACATGCAAGTTAGTTTGTACTGTATATTCCTTTCGTTTCCCACAACTACTGTACAACCTCTACCAAGCTACATGATAATAGTAAATGCACGCAATTGTGATAAGAGATCACACTAAGGTCACAAATAACAACAGCAACACAATGATATTAGATTAAGTAATCAAAACTGTGTTAGCCACACTATGAGAAAGCTAAAATGCAATTACATGAAATAAAAAAGCAACTTTGTTTGGTTTTAAAAATGCTTGTTTGTGGTGGTAATAATTCAGTAACTTTGCATTGCCAAATCATGAATGCAGTATAAATACAAAATTATCAGCTTGTTGATGTTTTGATAACTGACAGCCATGCTTGAATTCTTCATGACGCCAGACGTTCCTGGACTTGGTACAAATTTTTCTTTGTAATCAGAGAAAGAAAGAGTGGAAAGTGATTGAAATATTGCTCTCCATGCTAATTAAGTGCGTAACCCCTTGTTTGAATATTAGCAAATATCTTGAGCAATTCTAAAAACAGCAACCGCCCTAGAAAACAAGTCAATAAACAGAGTAGATGCAACGACTTGAGGTAGACGCATGCAATGGTTTCCAAGCCAAAGCATGTTGTTGTAAAGTTCTGGCAGAAGTTGCAGGAAGATAAATGTGATTTATTCATGACAGAAAATCTATAACCACCAACGGTCAAGGATCTGAATGAAAAGTGCATAATAGCAAGAGCTGCAACCTTACGTTTTCTCGCCACGTATGCTACAAATAATATTAGGTGCAAATATGTTGAAGTAACAAGAACCCAATAGCGATATAAGCAAATATCAAGGGGTAAAGCTGAATATGTACAAATTGAGAAAATAAACCCTACTGTGAAAAAAATAATAATAAAGGTAAGATGAAACCAGGCCCACACTCAATAACGTAGGAGAGACAACCACCTGGACGGCATAGGAGTACCTGAGAGAAAAGTAGAGAACAAAACTGCGAAATGAAAGTTTCAAATTTTTAATAAGACAGCTTCGAGCAAATTTTTCAGTAGGTAGCCATATAACCATGTTTCTCTGTTTTGGCTAATCAATTTTTACTATAAAAAACTGGACATAGAAAAGAAATTGAAGGGTGAAAATAAAGCGCGGGAACTGGGTATATCTTTATCAGCTTGAATAAAAAATGCAAGATTTCACCAAACAAATAAATTTACCAGAAACAGTCAGAGATGGGCAATAATTGGGTCTTGCCTGAGTGCATAGAAAAGGAAATGATTAGCAGTGGATATAAAAGGGGCAGTGACCTGTAAATGCAAGCAGTTTGTGTCGGTGTACATATGATTGCTAAACAAGTACAGGGTAGAATAGTACAAGCGTATCACACGCACACACACAGTGAGGGTAAGGAGTACTAGATGAACTAAGCTATACAACTGCTTTCCTTACATCTTAGCACCGACATCCCTGCCCCTAAACAGCCTCCTGTACATCACACAATGGGTATTAAAACTCATAAAAGTATAACAGTGCAGTTGAAGCCGAGCAAAACAATATCTGTGCTACAAATATAGCTCTAAAACAGGCATAGGAAAGCTAATTGGAGTCAATTATGACTGAATTGTTTTCCACTTGAATAAGGCGCAAGGTTTCGAGCTGACATAAATTTTCTCCCTGTACCTGTTTGCGTTGAGATGGAAGTTGAGTCTGAAACCGGTAGAAAAGCTGATAATTCCCACTTGGTTAGCATCTGGTCCAATGTCAATGTTGTCTATGAGGTCATTGACGAAGGACAACTGCTTCTGGAAGTCTGGTCTAGCAATGGAGGTAGAAGAATCCAGCACAATGATGATATCTTGCTGCTTGGAAACCAGGCATGGCTCTGAAAATTAAAATATTTAATGAGCTGCAATAATAACAATAATAATTAGAATGATCAATAACAAAAAATTAGTTATTAAACACATCCATATTCTAAAGATAACTGTTTAATCACAGTTTTTTATTTATTTATTGTCTGTCCTTATTATTCACTATTTTTTTTACTGAGGTTTCAAGCCTACACGGTTTAACAATAACTATATTAGAAGTTGTCTTCTCATACACTGGATCATTCTTTAATGGAATTCCTTGATGTTCCAATGTCACATTCATAGCTGAGACATGATCATACATATTAATTATTGTAAGTAATAAGTGTATGTTTCACTGTTAGTGCTGCCCTAGAAAGTTCTAGACAATGACATCTAGACATCATTATGCTTGCAACACAATACTAAATATCTATTTTCTATGCTCATAATATCAGGACTGCGTCTTCATCCATCAACTGTACTCAGCACAAACAAACTTACACATTCCCTAAAATGTGACAGAATAAACGATAGGATCCCTAGAAACTAAGCTGCCATATCAAATGTCGGCGACCCAATTTTTTGCAATTTTCTCGCAGCAACTTTCAAGTGAATCATTTGTGCGACAGACCTTGTGAGTTTTAGTTAGACAGTCATTGTTTTGTAATTTGAGCAGATCTTACAAGCAGTGAATTGAAATACGAGTCAATTTTATGACACAACAACTATCTCCAGTTGTTAAACAAAGCACCAGTAATATGTAATAAGCAAGATTGAATTTTTGTTTATGATTTTGAGTTATTATGTAACTGATTGGCAGGTACATTCACGCCTGTGAATCACCGAACTCCGAGTTTCGCTCCGTTAGTTACTAAGCCTTGTGGGCGGTATCTGTTTCAGACAGTTGCTTAGTTTACAGTATCAAAATAGCACCTGCTGTCCCTAGCGCTGTGGGGATTTAGTTGAAGCAGCGGCATCGTTTTGTTAGCTTAGATGTTGTGTTACATTAGATTGTTTTTGTATGTTTTTGTTCTAAATCCTGATCTAGCCGTCGAGTGGGTGAAGTAAGTATCCATGTCGGTGTGTGCAGGTTATACAATAGAATGTATTGTTACATCAGGTTCTCAAGTCAGGTGCTGACTCTTTGTAGCATACCACATGACTAATCTTACAAGACTTGTGATGGATTTAGGGCAGTGCTAATTGCCTGGAGGCCGCTACTGCAAAAATGTGTTTTGGGCTGTTAAAATGTCGAATGTGTGTTTTGCGCAACAAAAACTCAGATTAGCAATAATGCGGTCTGGAGGAAGAAGGAAAGTATTTTTGTTATGTCAAGTTATGCCAATTTTTGAGGTTTAGCAAACAATACCTGCTTATATATGACTGCATTTGCCACAAAATTACATAAATTTCCCGTGAACCAATTTAAATAAAAAAAATTTAATTACAGCTGTTGCAGTTTAATCAAATAATTGCAAAAGTGTGAAACTAAATAAGTTTTATAGAAAAATCTCAGACATGTATTTCTACTTTTTTGTCAACCAGTTAAAAGCATGATGTGTGGCAACAAACTCTAGACTACTCAATGTCAAGTGGTTAACTTAACTTGTTCATGTTAGGTGACGTCTGTTTCCTATGCAACAGTTGTAAGAGTATCAAGTGATGTCTATTGTCGCCGTGGCAACCAGTGATGGTGGCAGACGGCGCTGACGCTTACTCACAAAAATGAAATATTGAATGTACCAGTTAACTGAACAAATGGTAAAAGAAGCTTAGCCGATGAGGTGAGACAGTGCTGTGCAGGACAATTTTGACGTAAATAAAAAATCAACTTCTGAAAAATACTTTTCAAATTATCTAGCATGTGAAAAAGCATTTGCTGCTGTATGAATTGTGTTATTACAGCTTTCCACACAACTGATGCTTAAACGATGCAACTATTTCAAGTAAGCTGATTCATCAGGGTAGTCTGCGCGGAAATATTTCTAATAAATCCTATCTCTGTACAAGCCGGTTATCTGGTCAGAAGTGTGTTTACAAACAATGCATGCGTTGTTTGACCGCGTTGAAGGGGTGATTGGAGCCAGAGCTTTGTGGGCAGCATTCCACAAAACAAGACATTACACAATAAACTGACAGCAAGAAAAAAAAGTAACAAATCATCGATATTACATCACACATAATATTGATTTTGATAGGCTCCTAAAAAACTTTGTTTTGGTGAATTTTGAACAAGAAGAAATAATACACTGCGAGTGGAATGAAAATACTAATGTACATTCACAGTAAATAGCAAACCATTGTTTTCTTCCAGTAGTAATTACTGATCATCTCCTTCACGTACTTCTTTCAATGGCTTTTGGTTTTATTCTGAGAATATTTCTAGCAAGTGATCACATTTCCTACTCTACACACACACATAGTCTGCACATTACCACATGGACTCAAAAGCGTCACAAACGATGTTTTCAAACATTTGCTGAAATGAAATGTAAGATGCTTTTCATTGTCAAACGATTAATAACAATGCAAAAACTTCTTTCTAGTTGCCGTGTGAAGTGTTTGGGCATAAGCTTTGCTTTGTGTTGACTCAAGGGCTATCTCGGTGGCTTAACTAGTCTCAACGAGTGACTATGTCAACCCCCCTCCTCTGCTCAATGCAACACATCTATTTATACAGGGGATGATATGACTCTTTCTAACTTGGGCCAAACCACACAGTATTTAATGAGACCGTTATTAGCAATGCGGGCCCAAATTTATGCGTGTCATTATTTCTGCATAATAATGGATTGTATAAGTGCACCCAACGATGCAGGGCTTGCGTTAGATCTGTTAGTCAACGAACTAGCAAACAGCAATTGAATCTTACTACACTAATTATGTAACAAAAAATTATATTATTCTTTTTAGTAACGGTGTAAACCGATTCAAAGTTTTGTGTACTTTGAGGGGTCAATGTTGTCATGGAAATTCCACACCCATTTACGCAATAGCATTTACTGAAATAGAGAACACTTCTGTGTTAAAAAACAGCATAAGCAATAATATGATTGATCGAAGATACTATGCGTTACATAGCAAGTTAAATTCATTCCATGACTGCTTAAAATGTATCCTTACTGGTTGTTGAGGCGGATGTATGCACCAATCAAAGGTAAAGCGAAAACCCACCGGATTCTGCAATCTTGATTTTATACATAATTAATGCTCGATAGTAAAATACAAATTGATATTTCATCCAAACAGGGCATAAATTGAGAGACAAATGTCAATAAAACAGTGAGCAATTATATGGCCCAAATATGAGAGCTGTTGCCGCAGGTACTTGCCATTATCTACCCTTGTGGTTTGAGCATATACAAATTGTGTTTGCGTTGTTAGTTATAACGGCCAAACACAGCAATTGTCTCCCACCTCACCCTCATTAGACAACAATTACACTCCTAAACATTAAAGTAAAACATTCCTTAATTTCTTTTAAAGAAAAAGCTTGTCAAGTGACACTTGTCAAACAAAGCAAAGAGCGTAATTTATTATCATTGTTTTTAATGAATAAGAGATGTTTTTAACATATAATACCTTCAAATTGATTCGCGATTTTCAGTCCGCTATTAACAATATTTGGAAAGAAACACAGTGTAGAATTTTTATTTGCGCTTTTTTAAAATGAACAGTGGGGCATAATTACTGCTGTTGAACATGAGTCAAATTGTTAGGAACTGAAGAAATGCAGTCAGGTTTTGGCAGCAGGTGACGCGCTGGCAGCTGTTGTCTAATAAAGTTTAATTAGATGAAAGTCAATTACAAGTTTATTACAGGTAAGAATTCACTGAAGCAGTAAATTCCCAGGTAAGGAAGGAGAACTGTCCAATAAAAAGGCTTATAAAACAGTCACAAATTTGTAGCAGTTCAACGGACAACTAACAGTCATTTCTAATCCAAAAATAGATTAATCGTGGACCTTTTATGAATGCTCTTTGTTGTGAAAGGAAGTGCATACGGAGAAGTTCTTGGAAAATTATGCAACGCGTTACTGTACACCAGCTAGCACCAGAGTAAACACCTAAATTTGTTTCATGTTAGTTAACAATTAACATGTGCTTGAATCTAACAATTATTGGTTACTCTTCGTGGAAGAATTTTTGTGAGTCGGGATTCTGCTGCGCCTGATTAGCAGCTCATTTCACAGAACCTGAATGTTATAAATTTTACGCACGCAAATTGCTACCATCTTTTTTATCATCTCTTGTGAGTTACTTTGTGGCAGCATAAAAACAATATCAACAGTTGAGCAGGCAGCAACTGTTTGGTCTAAAATACATACAATTGACTCGGGAGGTTAGGTATATGCTCACCTATAACAGGTTTCTAAAGTTCTCTTGTAATTTTGTTATTTTTTGTATATAACCAAAAATGTTTACATAAATATGCAGAAGCATATGTTAGTAAGTTATTTTTTGAGTGATATTTGTTGATTTTAATGAACATATAATAATGTTGAAGACTTCAGCTGTCTGCACTAATAACTAACAGCAGACGAAATGCCATAAACGGAAACAGTTGCTGTACTCAGATAATAATTACAAATGGTATATGCATTGCTCATAGATGAGGGAATGTATAACATGTTATATTTACAACTGTAGCAATCAGTCAATGAAATACAAGGCTTGGGCTAATTAAATGGCTTAACAATCATCCAGCCATACAGTTATAACTTTAATAACAAGCAATCAGCGTGTCAGATGACTTGCATCAGGTATAAAGTAGGAAACCTCACCTTAACAGTGTCTAATTATAGTAGCATACAATAAGGTATACTGGTCTTTCATAACAACTCAATAAATCATTAAACCAGCAGATTTACTTGAATATAATTTAGCCTTTTTTGCTTATTTGGGAAAACATAAAAATTTTTTTGTGTGCTAATCAAAATAAATTAACTTTCTTGTAGTCAATTTTTTTCCTTAATATTGATTTAATAATTAAACTTGAAAACTGCAAATTTTTTTAATTGACAAATTTGAAAAACTTACAATAGTTTTAGTAAGAAATTTTCTCACAAAATTTTATTCCTCAAAGTTTTTGGGATAAATTTTTTTACTTATACAAATTGCAATTTAATTGGATCATTTTTATCATGAAAAACTTTCGATCTTTTTTTAAAATTAAATCAAGTAATATGTTCACTAACCTTCAGTTGTAAATTGAGCAGTGGTGATAGCAATTATTCCAAGGCAGAAGAAGTTGAGAGGGCGAATCAGGAGCCCCATTCTCAACATTGTCACTAGCTGAAGGTTGCAGAATGAGTGAATTATTACTTGTGATCAAGTTAAAATATAGCTGACATAATACAGGTATGCCGAGTGCAGTACAAATACCCTCGCCTGGCCTATCTATAGCTACACATACCCCTTGCCCAGTGTATATATAATAATCTCTAATCACATGAGTATAATGTATGACCTAATGAACCCTTGTAGAGAAGATAACTCCTAGTAGAGCACTACTGAAAGAAAAATCATCAAGTAATTAATATTTAACATGAAATAGTTTATCAAGCACCCTTAATAAAGCTGGTGACAAAAATATTCATCATATTGCAGCAGAAATAATTTTAGATTAATCTCAATTTAGCAGAAAATTAAAGTCTTCTATATTTTGTGTTGAGATCAATGAGAACTGCTTCACAACAGAAATCATGTTTTATGACAGAGGGTTCGCAGAAACCGTTTTTTTTCATATATGAAAGGAACTCAGCACGCTTAATATCAAACTTGTAACTTGCCTGATTGTAAAAGGCCAACTCAGCAGTGATCTAACAACTGTGAATATCACCAAGACGGGGTGTCACAATCTTTTAGTTACGAGGTCAATGGAAAAACACCCTTAGTTTTTTTTTTAAATTTTATAAGTCTGTAGCTGTGCAGCTACATTTGTTTTCAGATATTCTTGCAGTCTTTAAAATGGCTAATAATTTACCAGTTGCCATCAGTTAAAAACCAAATGTTTGCCAGAAATAATTTGTTCCCATTAATTACGAAGTTATTTTTGCAGTGTCAAACTGTTCGTCATTTATCAAAGCTCTAACGCTAATGTTTTTATGAGAATTACGGTTAAACAGAGTGGTAAACGCGTGTAAGAGCAGCTGTGGTTTTGCATTCACACAGAAAGCACAAACTGAAAGCTTCGTGAAGGACAAAATCAACCTGTGAGGTAACATCTACTAAATGACCTTCACTCAGTATCAATGGCTGTGAATGAACACGTTCTACCAGAATGTTAACAGCTGTTTTCGTAGCCATGCGAATAATCTGTCGAATTAGAGCATGTTGACCGATGATAGTGTTTTAGTAAAAAACAGGTTTAATCAACAGCAAGTTAGTTTTACGATTTCGTCTTCGCAATAATAATTAAAATTATGAAGTTTAATTTTGGAACTACTTGTGGCCAGCGTAGTTGTTTTTATTTCAGTCGACTCCTCGTAACAAAAAGGATAAAACTAACTTTTAAAAACTCTAGATTTTTCATAGCACAAGTTCTTTAACTTCCTGTTAATAGAGCAGTCAACATGTCACTTCCTCGTGAACAGTAACTATACTTTATTGCCCATTTGAAGCAAGCAAAAAGCCACTATGTACTTATTTGTAACAACCATAATCCTAAGACTCAGCAGACTACAAGAGCTTCCATGCTACAGGGTGGTTTCCATTATGATGTGCAGTAGATAGCCTTAGATCCACTCGTTTCTTACAGACCTTGATTACATAATTAGGAGCAACATACATATAAACTACTAAATGATTCATATTATACAGAGATTTACTAGCTGATGAGGTATAACTAACCTATAAGCAGCATGCTCTGAATGTAATAGTATTGTGAGTATTCAAAACATATTTATTTTTTATAAGGAAACAAATAACTATCTAAAACTTTCAGCAGATCACACCAACTGCTTGTCCATAAATTCAGTGAAAGGGAAGATGACTCCATAAATCAATTGTTTAACAAGGTCCAACAACTGTTAGACATGTGCAGCTATGATTTAGCTTTATGTCTCCGACAAAATGCATAGCCTTAGTTCACTGCTGGCATTCTCAAGGTATCTCTGATTCTGGCTGGCAATCTACTCGTATCACTTGCACATCTCGTCTTCGTATCTCCTACAAGCACATCATGCTCAATGTTTCTATTTATCGTGACATGTACAAAGGTGCTGATATAGATAAACTGGACAAACTTTGCTGCCGTATCAAAAATCAACGGATGCGGTATACTGTAGCAGAAGTATTTACTAGATGATGCGTTATCACATAAGCTTATATCCCATTGCAGTATTGTTAGAAATTCCATTAGTCATCTACTAGAAGAAACTATAATATCTAGGCAGCACAAATTATTAGTCATTTTATCTCAGATAACTCCTGTAAACCAAACATAATTTTATGTTTTCGTACATATTTCATAAAATTCACACCGGCTGTAGCTCGTGAACTTTAAATAATAAAATCAAATTTGAACAGGAATTTTTCTTCAGTAGGGTGAATAAAAACTGAAATAATAAGAATGAATAAAAGGTTATGTTATTAATGCAGAATGCAAGTTTGGGAATCCGTGCTACTAGTATTGCTTTGCATACTCAGACATGAAATGAAAGTAGGGAGCGTCCAAAACCTCACAGATAACATCTATAACCAGCACGCTTAATTGAAAGTATCATCTTTGCCTACTTCATTTCAAAGAAAACCAATTTGGATGGCTATTCAGCATTGATGGAGGGATAATTACCCAGTGGCCTTGGGTTGCTGTAATGACTCTGCACTATTGTTACCTAACTAATACAAAGTTGAGTAGATTGTGACCCCAGGGGTCGCCAAAACTCCCGCTTCATACAGTTTATTTACTATTTCTGAGCAATTAAATCGTATCCATAATAAAAATTGGGAAATCATAAATTGTAAACAATGTGTGAGTGCCGATTCAGACCAGGTTGGTTTACAGTTCTACACAAGTTTATAAAATGATGCTGGCCACAGACGGCTGATATGATTGCATAGTTTGTTGAGACATAGTTTTTAAGTTTTCATAAAGATCGTTTGACAGTCAGTCAAGTTGGTCAGACGCTGAAATTGTAACAACTTATAGAAAATTATAATTTTATTACAAACAATTACGCATTAAACAAACTTTATTTATCATTTTATAAAAAAAGATGGCCAAAAACTATCACTAAAGCCCGACCAAGCTGCCAAATAAGTTCTTATGAGATATGAGCAACGATTTTTGCAATCAAATAATTGGGTTGTTCGGAAAGAAAAATTCCCAGCCTGATTTATACAGGGGCTAACGTAGTAGCTGAAAAGGGAAGTCAAAATAACGATGGGATCTAGGGCACTGTTTTTATTAAATATGAATTTTTATTATTTAGTTATTATTTTTTATTTTAAAGGTTAATGGACGCAAAAAAAATCCAATTAATTAAAATTCTCAGCAAAATATTCTTTTTCAGAATTTAAATTAATAAAGAGAAAAAATTAGTGCAATTCCTAATTGCAGATGGACACAAAATAATTAACAATAATAATTTTTAATTATAATGATTATTTTTACATATATGTTGGTGTTGGGATGATATCTAGTGGTCCAGAAATTTTTGGGAAATCTTGAAGAAATCCTGAGAATTTCCTTTTTAGAGTTTGTGTTACTACTTGAAATGTTTATTTTGAAATTTTAAATCAATTAAAATTTATATGCTTTCAAACTATTAATCAAGTTTTCTGTTATTATCACATAATTAAATTTACTTAACTTTAAGTGGGAGTTGATTAAAGACAATTATGGAATCTCAAGAATTTTTCAGGACTTCAGGGCCGATAGATGTCATCCCAGCACTGAATAAATGATTTAAAATTATTATTTTATTTATTGTAAAATAGAAATAGCATTCAAACAAGTCGTACGGGGCTGATGTCCATACATGTAGTGGAAGCTCTCAAGGCGTACTATGAGCACCAGTAGCGTTTGGAATTGCAGATTGTTGGTGCTGGAGAAACATTGTGACAAAATTTGACACTACATTCAAGCGACCATAAGAAGCTTTTAATTATAAGTACAGTCACAGAGTGTAGATAGGCCTGTTTGTTTTCTTTTAAAACAAAGGTTGGCAATAAAATAGTTTCTGACTTTCGTTAATAAAAATTGTAAATTGATTGCGAGAAGTAACAAATGATAATTAGTTCAAGTTACACCACGATATCTATCGTTAATGTTATTAGTTTCTAGTGAGTAGCTACGTCGCATAAAGAGAGCGTCGTAAAAACTGCAGAAAATTTCAACATGTTACAGTTTTTCACGATATCCCGTGAGCACCAACAATCTTAAGAATGTCCAAATTGTAGAAAGTTTTAGGACATTCCATAATACCCGTGAGCTCTACAGCCTGTATGGAGACAAACCTTTAGAAACATTTGGACCGACATAATTACAGGGCGTTTATTTGATAATGAGAAAACTGTGTGATAACTATGGTGGCTCGTAGCGTTAGACTAATTCGCTATCAAAATTGTATGAAAAGTTTTTAGATTGTCTAGACGATTTGCAAAAGGGCTTTTACTCTGAAAATAATTGGTTGAAGTAATAAATAGCCTAATGAACTGTATCTCAAAACGAGCCAAGTATTTATAATAAGTCATAGTCGACCTTGGCAGTTGCTAAAGTTCAAGGAAAACGCTGCATTTCCTGTCTAACGGCCATGAAATTGTACGAACTGTATTGTTGCATTGCAAGTAAGCGAGATGGTTTTGCAAGGATTCGTGCGATTTGGAAGAGTACAAATTGTATAAAAGCTTTATAAACAGTATGAATTATGTCCAAACTGCATGAACTATTTTGAAAATGTTTGCAAAGCGCATACATGGCTTTCTAATCAAAATTTATATCATAATTTTTTATATAACCGATATGCAAAATGTCTAACGCAGAAGCAGATCAATAGACAGATCCTCTAGCTATATAGATGATAGTTGAGTACAGTCTCGAAAGCTAATTTGTCAAAACCAAAAATACTTTGTACATATTATTTACAATAATATGAATTGAACAATAAAAAATATTTTTTCTCTTTTATTTCATTATAATTTAACTGTTCAGTGTTTAGTAACAGGTGGACTAAAGACACTTAATCAATAGAGCCAACCAGGGAAGTGCCTTGGATTTTTAAAGCATACAAGCAATTTCACAAAGCATTTAGGTTTGTGAAAATGCGAACGTTTTCAAACAGTACAGACATTTTAAATCGCAAAACACAAAGCATCCTGGGCCACCATAAAAAGTAGCAATTATGATGTAAATTTTCTGATAATCTTTTTTTCAAATAGCCTCATTTCTTCAATTTGTTAGTTTGTTTCGAAGCTTACTGTTTAACGATTGGGATATAATTCACTTTTACAACAATTATTCATTTTACTAGCAACTTGTACGTTCAAACAAAGTCTACGATAATCATTAAATAACAAAAATAAAATAAATAGTTCGATGCAGCCTATCAAAGTTACCAACAAAGATTTGTAGGTCACAATGCTACATCACATTCACTGGAAATGGCAACACTATATAATTATTTTTCACAAGAATAAAACTTATCGGTAAACAAACCTTTATCTCATTGGGTAATATAAAACTTCCTTAGCTCCACCCACAAGAATGCAGCAAAAGTGATTTTGTAAATGGGACAGACTTCAGCATCTTCTACAATAAATAGCATGAACAAACCTACAATATATGTAACAATACCAAACCAAATATGTTATACAATAGTTATAACATAGTGCATACAATTGTATTGGTTTTTTGGTGTGCTAGTGACAAATAAACTTACGCAGAGTTGTCCTCTCTTTGGTGAGGAGTTGGGCTATGAGAATTGGCCCCATTTGCTTAGAACAATGACCTCAGCGAAAATCGACATTGTGATTTGGTTTTTTGGGACGTGTGAATGAGTCAGCATTTCCTTCACCATGGCTCAACCTGTGGAGTAATATGTGTTAAACAATTTTGATAACTAGAGGTGCGGCTTTACTGTTCTAAAGTTTTTATTAAAAAAGGTACAGAAAAGGCGATTGCGTCTGCTCTTTCAGCAGTGATAGAGAACTGTTCAGGTGCTCATAAAAGGATTCAGATGGATTTTTTTCTGGACTAATTTTAATAGGATTAGGGTGTTATTGAGATGCAAAAAGAAAAAGGAAGGATCAGCACTCTAATGTTGGTCTAACAGTGGAGTTAAAGATCGTGAGAGCCAGTTCAAGAGATAGATATTTTCTTATTTTACTAAATACTATAAGTGGGTAACCTTATTAGCTTTATTAGTGATTTGATCAATATAGGGATTAAAATTTATTTTAAGGTTAAAGTCACACTGAAAACAGTGAGGCTGTCTTGGGAGTAGCTTTAGTGTTCCCTACGAAGGAGCATATAATTGAGGTGTTTCTCTATTTGCGAACAGACAAAATTGTGTTTTGCCTATTATTAGTCATTGGGATAAATATTTGGATTGTAAGAAATACTTTCATCACAAGGCTATTGCAGCAAACAGGTGAGTTTCCAGCCTATTTTACAAAATTTTTGTTGTGTTTTGTTGTTGGCGTTTAGAAGGTAAATCACGGTCTGACAAAATCTGTCGCCTCGTGCTGTCTTGCTGGCTCAACAGTAATTTGGGCAGATCGCCACCAAGAATTTATTAAAAATTACACCCTCTGGGCTGTCGATACAAGACTGTTTTGCTTCAAGCGTATGACTACCTGAAGAGCAGCAATAGCATGTCTCCAAAATGTGTGCTTGCAAATGGCGTGTAAAGCGAAACTTCTTATGCTCACCTGAGTTTCCTAACCAGCAATTCTTAATTTACGGGGCCGACAAAGAGTCCTCATCTCAGCTTTGAAATTGCCAGCACCTTGTATTAGCGAGCTGTACGTGTTGTTAGGATCCACGACGCGTTTGTCGACCAAGATAGTGATTATGCGTCGCATAATAAATGAATCGTTCTAAACTAGTGTGTTTAAACTGTCAGGTGAAAACGCTCGGTTAGTACAATAATTTCTTACAAGGTGCTCCATCTTTATTTTTTCGGCAAACTTTTTGAGGCTCCTGCCATGCATCCTCACAACATTTAGCGTGGGCTAATACGAGCTGCCCACTATTTAGAGCTGGGAGAGTACCCTTTTGTCACCCCCTTTAAAGCATGCCAGCACTTATCACTTTTTGGTTGAGTTTCTGAATATTCAAGTCTTGAGCAGCAGATTGATGTATTAAATAACCCTCTAGGCCTACCCAGTCATGATTTACAAGCTTGCCAAAAAGCCATTGGCCTCAAATGCTCGTCGCATCAGCTGAAATTTAGCTTACTATAACTTCCATTGATTGCGGTGTACGTCATCTTCGGGATGTGGGCGTGGTCAATTATAATAAATAATGGCAAAGTTTTATAAATGAAGTTACATCGTTTGCGTTTAAAATGAAATCTGATTGGGCAATTCATTTAGTCTTAGGTCTACTGAAGGCCATTGCAACAGGAATAAACAGTCCTTACGAAGACACCCCATCAAAAACTGGTTCTGAGATTTAATGTTAAGGTTTACTGTTACGCGCCATTTTTCACCTGGCTTCAATTTGCACGCCGCACGCATAAAATCGGAATTAGTGGTTTCTATCAATATGGACGCAATTAGTGCACGCGCATAGTAAACAAGACCAACGCTTGATTAGTACGCAGTTTTCATATGTGAAATGGCAACAATAGACGATTGCGGGATTAGTCAGGTTGTCCAATGTGATCACCATCACAAACAAAGGATCATCTCATCTTATCCTCCTTCCATGAAAAGGATAAAAAAATTTGTGCTTCTTTTGGTGAGTAAGGGAACAATAAATGGTATTTATTTATACAATAATGGACAGTAGTATGTAGGTAGAATAATAATAAATAAAATAATAATAAAAATAAATAGCGGCATCTGATTGGTCAAATAAATACTGCGCCGTGAAAAAGTAAATTCCCGAAGATGACGTCAACTTTAAGCAGTGTAAAAGTTAGCGAGCATTTTTGGAAGAGGGGTATTTTGCAGGCTTGTAAATCATGACTGAGTAGGCCTAGAAGGTTATTTAATACATCAATCTGCTCCTTAAGACTTGAATATTGAGAAACTCAACCAAAAAGTGATAAGTGCTGGCATGCTTTAAATTATGACTTGCTAGTTGGAAGACTCAGATAATCATAAGAAACTTTGTGTGACAAATTAATACCAAAAATTTTAGAAACATACTATTGCTGCTTCTCAGGTAATCGTCTGATTGGAGTGAAAAAAGGTTTGTATCGACAACCCGGGAAGTCTCCTTTTTTTGCTAAATTTTAGGTGAAATGCTGCCCAGAGTATTTTTGAGCCACCAGTCCAGCACCTGAAGACAGATTTTTCAAACCATGACTAACCTTCCAAATATCAACAACAAAACACAAAATAAAGTTCCTAAAAGTGATCCAAAACCCAACAATTTTTTGCAGTAGGCCTTTGATTCTCATCATCATCATGATTAATAATATATTATTATACAATAACAATAATAATTAAGATAAATGATTGATGAATAATAATTATTATACTATAATAATTATTATTATTTATCGTAATAAAATTAAATATTATATAGTAGTAGTAATAACAATAGTAGTAATTATTGTAGTAGTAGTAATGAGATACTATTGAATATTTAATATTATTACGTTAATTAAATATCATCATCATCATTAAGAATAAGAAAAAAAATAATAATAGTACTATTTCATGAATAATTATTATTATTATTATTATTAATTTTAATCATCAATTATTATTAATTAATTATATTACTATAATTATTATCATAATATTATTTATTATTATTATTATTACTATCTATATATTATCTGTACAACAAAACTAAAAGAGGTATGGGTCCTTATGATCAGCTAGGCTTCCTACAGCACCCTGCTCTCAGACGCTATCCCACTACTGCTCCATGTGGAAGCTTTTGTCTGCTGTGTTTCCACCCTCGACCAGTGCACTTCTCCTCAGCCAACCTGGACGCTGCAGACTACTCTGCAACTACCATGTCATGTTGACACCGAGCTTAGTTAGTGCGGACGTCTGATCAGCACAGCGGCACTGCAAGAACAACTCCTGGCCTCACAAAGTCCACCACACCTAGCCTCCAGTAGCAGGATTACAGGAGCTCGCCACAACCCCCAGCTGTACGACGATGCTTTTATTCAGTCACCATTGAACTATATTAGTATAGTTCAATGTATATTAGTAGTATAGTAGTATAGTAGTATAGTTCAATGTCAGTCACAGTAACATCAGTGTAGCAAAAAATTGTGGCCCAGGAATTGTGGACAGCAGTACGCACATTCAATCGCTATTTTCATTTAAATTGAAAGCCTGCGCCTGTCACTCCGCAGCAAGCAAACACGAACATTAGCTGCTGAGCCAAGCACTTTCTCATGAGAGGGCAACTGCTAAAGAACTCGACCAACCGCAGAGAAAAGCAATTCTAAAACTAATCTTCAGTATAAAAACATTATACATACCTACCCATGGCCTAAGTGAAGTAATCATGATTACTTCACCTTAGCCCGTATCCTGTCCTCACTTCTCTCTCACGTAGATGACGGCCAGCCAGTTGCTCGCTACACAATTAGTTCCTACCCACCAAATATCCCATTGTGTCATAAACAAAACATGGAAGTAGTAACCCAACCGCAACATCGATGATTTGGCGTTAACAACACACTTTTAGCTACCCACAAAAAAGGCGAAAAAGGATGAATAGCTTAATTTAATTTAGAGATCGCTGTGACCCATGTGTTTTGTGACGATATATATACCATGACAATTATTTAGTGAGACATTAAACATTCCCATTTGATACCTTTATATGTCAGTGTGTGACAAAGATAAAGCACCACTTTCATGTTAAACATAGATAACATGAGACGTGACGAAGTTTACCAATATTTTATGTACATGTTGTATCAGTTGTTTATTGTCAGAGATGTGATACATAAATCTTTGTTAGTTCAATAACTGATACAAACAGTCTAGTGTTTTGTGGGAAATAAAAGTGTTTATCATTCTGGTTCTTTTGTAGCTTCATTAATGTGAGATGAATAAACATATTACTCATTGGTCTCAGAATATATCACGTGTATCATATGAGACAACAAGTAGTTGTAGCGCCTTCAAAACAATAGCCAGATTGACCGGCTTTTGATTCAACTTTGTTATTTGCGAGACAGGACTTGTCTTTTCAACAAAAATAATGGGAAGACAACTCCCAAATGTTCTGATTAAGTATAATTTACCAGCCATAACGGGTTTGGTCGGTATTTCCTTGTATTGTTGACGTCGAGACAACACCAGATAGACTGATAGTCTTTTACCAAGTCTTCCCTTCCTATTTTAACCATCACATGTCACATTTTAAGGTTTGTGTCACACCAAAGCCCGCAACATGAGGGAGCGAGGCATTTTATTTTACATTTCAATTTTATTAAAGTGTAAAAATGGATGAGGGAGGCTACGTTTTAGATTTTTGCTTCCCATAACAGCAATTATGTAGCCAATACAAACATATTTTTCAAATCAGCCTTGGGACGTTAAAAAACATATCATGGCGTAGAATCATATCTTGCAGTCACAATAGTAGTAAACTTTTTTTGTCTCTCATTGATAGTTACTGAGAAAATGAGTTTTAAAAATGACCCTCTCAGCACCAAAATTACTTTGTTTCATGTTCACACTGCGGTTAGTTTTACGCCTCATTATTGATACATTAGAGTGAAATCCGTGACGCAAGACCAAGCGAGCGTAATTAATTTGCGGTTAGTTACTAATTGCTTTATGATAATATATATTAAAAAAAATTACGTTTTTATTTGGCAAGGGAATTATTAAATCTATTTTCCTACCTCCAGATGTAAATGATCTATAACAGATAGTATATCAACAGGTCGGTAATCTAATAGGCTAGTGATATAACATTAACTAAAATCATAAGATGCTGTGGCGCACTCGGAAAAGTCACGTTTACAACGTCATTTTCAGACAATTTTTCCCAAAACTACAGATATGTAAGAAGTGCATTGATTGGTTAATCTCGTTCGGCAAAGTGTGCCCTGTTAAACCCTTTTAAAATTTTGTTTCTAGCAGCCTGTGGTCCCAAGTTATTAAAAATTTAGTAATTCCCGAATATTTGGAAACTGAAAAAAAATAGGTGCTACAAATATTTATATCAATGCTTTTGACGTGTGACGTCATATTTCGTGATCAGTTTGTGGACGCTAAATTATGGAGAACCAAATTTTTAGTTTATCATTATTCTAAGGCTAAGAATCATTATAAAGATGGCAAATCTTCGAATGTATGATTTGTGTTGTTTGTTTATTAAAGTGCTTCTGGAGATACCAGAGCAGATTAGGGGTGCTTTTGGATACCCTACACATAGGGCTTAATCATGGGACTAAATGAGACCATTCGGAAACCCCGTTGTTGAGGGCAAAAAAACATGACGACAATCGGCAATTTGGGCTCAACGATGGAAGTGACAAGCGAGGTAGGAAGCGTCGTTGAGGGCATAAAACTGTCTCCACCTAAGCAAGAATTTTAACGAGTCAACTTATTACCACTGTTTTGCCCCATTTTAAGTCGTGGCAATACACTATAATGTACATAAATAAATATAGCATCATTGTAATTAATGGCTGTTTGTAAAGTAACTTAAGCTAGATCGCTTTGGCAATACGCTTTTCTTAGACATTGTTAAAAATAAAGATGTCTATGGTTTAAAGCACAAAGAAATTCCGTTAAACGACAGTTATTGATGAGCCCTCAACGACTGTTCAACAACTGTCCTACACGTAGGGTATCCGAAAGCACCCTAAGATAGAAGCACACTCTGGGGTGGATAAAAACTCCATAAACATAAATATACCATATTGTATGTAATAATGTTTATTGATTGATAAATCAAGACATGAAAATCCAATAATAACAAATAGTAACCTAGCAACAATAACTCAAATGTAATTAATCACATGACCAAAGTGGGAAAATCCAGACAATCAATAATTTCCATGACATCACAATGTAGTACAGTAAAAGCTCCATAAGTTATCTACTGTAATATACAGAGTGAAGAATACAATAATAGTAAATAGTATATAAATATTAGGTTGGGACTACAATGTACTACTTTGTTGATTCACCAGAGAATGAAGTATTGAATGTAGCCTTTGATCTTTAATTCTATAATATGGGCTCATAAAACAATAGGAAGCCAATTAACATAGTTAAGGTAAATGTAAGCGAGAGGAACCTAGGCAATGTTTCTCCATTCAGTCTACTAAATACTAGTGGACTTTGATCATTCATTGTTTAACTGGTAGAAGATAACTTTAGAGCTAGTATATAGAGGCACAAGAAGGGTGGTATCGTACACCCCCAAACCGAACACATGTCCACCACCTATAGCATCATCAGCCAATTGAGACACTATCCTACCTGTAATATATACTAACAGGCATTATGCTGGTTGGCTAAACAAAACAAAAGAGGAAATCTAAGAATAGCAGACGCTGAGATTGAAGGTGACTGAGTAAAAAGTGGGATTAAATTTGAGCCACTTTTGCAAGCAAACCAATAATGGGAGTGAAGGCACTCGTCTGCTCAGTCAAGTAATCAATGCATGAGGAGAAATGTATGAATGGAATACGAGTCTGAGCGGTTTTGATAAAACATACTGCAGAAACAAACAACCCAAAACTTCATTTTATAACCTAAAACCTGACAACTAATAACTAACCTGTGGTGGTATCTAGTATGTAGATTGTGTTGTTGTTGTATGCAGCTAGTAAGATATAACTTCCATAGCATACCAGACCTTGTGGGTTGTTCACATCAGAGAGAGCCCACATCACCTCCCCAGTTGTCATGTTTACTCTAAACACTTTAGATGTCTCATAGTTAGATATAACAACAGAAGTATTGTCTACAGGACACAAAGTGGTATTGGTGTTACTTAGCAGAGGGCAGGGAATGTGACGTAGAGACTTGCCGGTGAGAGAGTATACGGTTATTCTCTGGTTTGGTGGATCTGCTATAACTACCTGATCAGCTACTACAGTCAGCATGTTAGAGCAAGAACTATGGTAGGGGTGATTCCAGCTTGTAATATGTCCACCTGACATATCATAGACATTTACTACACAAGGATTGGCACGTGATAATGTATAAAACTTGTCCTTATATACAGTGATAGATTCTACATAACCAGAGGTGGAGATAAAAGAGTTATGTAATTGGTAGTTGTTGTCTATTCTAGTAACTGTTTTGTTACCTAACCCTACATAAGTACTCCCTTTGTACTGGCAGACTGAGATAGGTCCAGCAAGTAGTTGGACAGATTTCAACAGTTTCATAGCCTGAGGTAAAGGTTGACCGGTTGTCACTCCCTCCTCACTGAAAATAATGTTACAGGAGGAGACAACCTCCAACTCCATAGCTCTGTTCTCACCTATATAATATATATGCTCTACTGTATGACCAGAATATACATAAATATATAACATTGAGTGAGTAAACCCAACTCTCTCATGTATACAATACAACAAGTAATATATACTATATAACATATACAACATACACTTATATATTAGATAGTATCAAGTCTAACATATAATTCATGTCACTCACCCAATTTTTTCAGTTTCACCTCATCCTCGAGTTGTAGTTTAGGTATTTCTTCTTCAACAAACTTTTGTATTTCATCCTTCAACTCTTTCAGTCCCTTCACAACATCTACCTAGACATGGAGTATGCGTACAGTGTATATAGTTATATCAGGTATATATTACATACCACTAATACCTACTCACACTAGATGTCTATGTAGATAACTCTATTATATTTAACCTTCTCATTAGATAACTACTCACCTGGTGACTACATCTCACTCTAGACTCTATCATCTTTCTATGATTTCTTAGTCTAGTCCATTTCTTAAGTACAATGTCTTCCATAAACTCAGCCATATCTACCCTCGACTTTTGTCTTTTCTTCATCACTTCATCTTCTAGTTTCTCATACTTGAGCTTCAGTGCATTTATCTACAACAGAATACATAGCCTAGAGTCAGCGCTGCTCATTTACTCATTGGTGCATGTATTATCCAATCAAATGACGCAATGAGATGATATAAAAGCAAACCTGTGCATCCCTAGTTTGATGAATAAGTTGTAACATCTCTGATGTTTTGTTGTCATATTCAGCTCTGACTTTAGACGTCTCCTTAAATAACATCTCATACTTATCCTCTCTAGCCAACGCGTCAGCAGTGATGTCTTCTTCCATTAAGGTAGCTACCAAATCATCTAGTGACAACAGGCTGTGTGACGCTCCTGTGTGATGTGCAGGTATCAAATTACATACAAGGTCATCCGTGCAAGCCCTCATTTGTATCATGGAATTGACCACCCAAACAGACAAAGCAGTTAATGCCAGGCAATCAACTCATTGGTGAGAAGGGAAAATGCTGCTTGCTGATGTAAAATATTTAATTGCGATCTTGGATTAAAGGTTCCCGGGTAAAGTCATCGCTGACCAATCACAGCACAACAAACAAGATGGAAATAGCCCACATTCTCTGGTTGGCAGGTAATGTGCCGTGTCATATTATTCTCTGTACTGAACAACCAAACTAAAACCCAGGCTCTAGCATGCTGAAGGTTATCTCTAACCATGTAGTAAGTGATAAACAATATGAGTTACAATTATTCATTTCTAGTATCTCAGGCTACCAACTGGATTCTTTACTAATTTCTTTTCCTACATTAATCCAGATCGTAATTCGTTTAGAAGAAAATACAGGATGTAATAAAACTCACCATTGTCACACTTGTCCAGGTCTGGAAGGCATTTCATACAGATTATAGTGTGGCAGAGCTTACAACCCATAACGTATGGTTGGTCCTCATGCTTTGTACAGCACCTTGTCTGCATCTTTGTAGCCTGAGATCTATAGTCTTCAATGCTAATCTTCTTGTGTTTGCTCAACACGTCATCATGTGACTAAAATATTGTAAGTACATCAACTAGTAGAGTATATTGTGTACTGAGAGGGAGACAATATATATTTATATATAATGTATGTATTCCATTCAATAACTCACCACCATATGTCTCTCACAGAACTTGTTACAACAAACTGTACAATATATAACTGCTTGTTGTTTATCCATCTCCTTATCTATACATACATCACAGCAGTTATTGTCTTCTCCTACCATATCATATGATGGGAGAGTATCTGGTGGTCCCTCAAACACCTCTCTGTATAATATAAGTAGTCATATATATGTAGGTAATGTATAGTATACACACATCTGTATATACAAAGTCAGCAGTAGAAATATTGGCAGCACAAATCTATTGCAGACAACTAAACCTTACATACTTTATCTACTAAACTATAGCCTACAATCATAAGACAACAAGTAGGGGACACTTACCCACAGTCCTTTACAGCACAAACCAATGTATGGTTCTCCTCAAAGAACTCACACAAACACTGAATACAATGTACATGACTACAAGGTAGAATCTTTGGTTCTGGCAACTGTCCATCTTTCCTCAGACAGTAACCGCACTCAACAGTACCTTGTGATTGTGCCATTGCTCTAGTAACAAACAAAACAAACAGTAAGTCACATGATATGTAACAGCCATGTGTTAGCACTAGTGAGTTATACCAGTTACCCAGATGAGTGAGAGGGTATATAAAACACTCGATAGGAGCTTACATAAACTGAGCTCAATTGCATTTGTAGTAGTTCAGCTACCTTCACCTCATTCTGAAGTATTGCTTATACACTTAACCACCTTTCAATTATATCTGTGTGCCATAGAATTAATATATATCAGCGGTACACAAAAACTATTGTACATTTTATTGCATTTTATTTTGGTAACTATTGCTGATTATTATAAGAATAATAACTAACATTTAAATTATCAATTTTTTGATTTTTAGCTTAACAACCTATAGTTGCTGTGAGAGAAGACAACTCCACAAGTTTACTGTTTTGGACGGTTACCTGTTACGCTAGAGTCGCGTTAACAGAAACTGCACTGTACAAGCTTTGAAGATGCTTAAAGATAAAAGTAGAAGGATTAGAAATAAATCCTGCTGAGTCTCTCCATTGTTTAAAGAATTATTCTGCAGTCAAAAACGTATTTTGTAATTCCGAATATAAACGGCCAAACAAAGGATCTTTTACCTTATGATGAAACCAATAACTCACTTGACAAAACAGTAACAGGTAAGATTATAAACATGGCTAATGTAAACCGTAATCAAATAATTATTTTGGTAGCAAAATTATCACAACCACACGACGGTGTTCACAGCTAATTCTTGAAATAATAAAAAATAAATAAAAAACAAAATATAGCACACCTATTTATCATAATTAAAGTTATTGTAATTACTGCTTTTATCACTCATAAAGCCTGGTTCACATACATCGTAGATGGCTCGCACGAGGGATCTGCGATCAATTGCGAGCCATCTGCAATGTATGTGAACCTGGATTTCCTGTGGCTCGTACAACGTCGTAGAGGTTCGTAGAAAAGTTCAGCTGAACAAACTTTCGTGCGACCGTCGTACGATAGAGAGTAAATTTTCTTACTTTCTTTTTCAAAAACCACATTCAGGTCAAGGTTACTCATGTAAAAATGACTGCCATCAAAAAATTATAATAAATAATAAAATTATTATTGTTCAATTATAAATATTGATTATTATTTATTATTAATTTTCTGATTGAAATATTGTGTTAGTTGATTTAAATGTATAAATGTATATATTTTCTTTAAATCTTTATATAATAGCATAATTAGCATATTATTATAAATTGAGATTCAAAATTTTATATTAAGAGATGGTAAAAAAATGATAATGCACCATTGAACAACAATTAAAAATTTAATTAAAAAATATGGAATAACATTCAATGATAATATCAGCAAAAATGTAAACAAAGTTATCACTGTTAAAAATAATAAATTATTTGGTGTAAATTGAACAACGATAATTCCTTTAGTATGTATCTAGTCGTTGGTCAGTGAAGATGTGTTTTGAGATTTTATTACCTCCCAGTCAAGAGAGTGATTACGCTTCTTGCGATCGTGGGTTTGCCAAGTTTATGTGAACATGTATCGCGGATCCGTCGCACGAGGGATCCACGATCACTTGCGAGCCATCTACGATGTATGTGAACCAGGCTTAAGAAATCATTATGGTTATATTATCGAATAGGTGTGCAGTAAATTGACAGTAGGATGTGGTTGCCAGCAATTGCCAATAACAATGCAACTCTTTAATGCCAATTGGTGGACCTGAAAAGGGCTGATGGGTTTGTGAAGAAACTTGTCAGAAGGAGAGTTTTCAGGTGTCATATAGATTGATGTCATTGCCTGCAGTTACTATAGAAGCAATCTTCAGATACATGCCTGCCAGTGTTGTAAGGTTGTAAGCCATCAAAGATGTCAAACCAATTGCTTGATAGTCACTGGCAAAGTCTCTCATTGGAGTAGGGCATCTGTTGTAGTAGATGAGACTGAGTTGGTAGTCTGTGCTCTGACGGCGCGCGCTTCTGTTGTGGCTGTTTCGTTAGGGTGGAGATGCTTCAAGAGTACAGTTGTAGCTAGTTTTCAGCCTCATTTGCTTGTATTTGCAGTTAGCATCACTGTTTACTTGATAACTTCTACTTATGTGGAGACTTGCACGTTAATCTAGTTCATTAAAAGCTCTTTAGTCTTGCTGCTGGCGGTGAAATCTCTCGCTGCCAGTATTAATAATACAACATTGATGCAGCCAGTATTAGTAATACAACACTGATGCTGCCAGTATTAGTAATACAACACTGATGCTGTCAGTATTAGTAATACAACATTGATGCTGCCAGTATTAGTAATACAACACTGATGCTGCCAGTGTTAGTAAAACAACACTGATGCTGCCAGTATTAGTAATAGAACACTGATGCTGCCAGTGTTAGTAATACAACACTAGTGCTGCCAGTATTAGTAATAGAACACTGATGCTGCCCGTTAGGATCAACTGTTTTATTGTAATAAAGCGAGAGGTTTACATACAGCGGGTCTCAGGGATTACTAGCTGTTACTTTGACAAAAAAACTGTCTATCATTTACATTCGATTATAACTTTTTTCTTTCTGATGAAATATCATTTCAGTTTTTATAACGAGTAGATATAACTATACTGTACCTATAATAACGAGAAGATATCTTTGTTTAGTAAAAGAAATATTATAACATTTGTTTAATGAATTATTATAGTAGTAATATATGAGCAGATCTCCCTACCAAGTGTTTTTTTGTGGATCTGTCCTTGGAGTTGAGACAATGGGTTACGGCGTTGGATGAATTCGCCGAGTTTATATTGTATTTTACTTGAGGGGTACTTGAGTGGCATTTGAGTGGCATTTGAGTTTTGATTAGTTTTTTACTTAATTTGAACTTATATGGCATATAGATTTTGAATGTATGGCATTCAATTTTTGATAACTTTTTTACATAACTCGAACTCATATGGTATCTTGAGAGAGAGGGGAGAGGAGAGAGGAGAGAGGAGAGATGGGAGATGAGAGAGGAGATAGAGGAGAGAGATTTTTTAGTTTTCTATACATTCATGTATATATGGTTAGTTATGTACATATTTATGGCTATATTTATATCTACATAGAGAGAGGAGATATATCTACATTGAACAAATATATTGATCAAAAATGAAAATTATATGATTATATACCTGATTACATAATAAGTAGGGAAAATCTTCTGGAGAGAGGGGAGAGGAGAGATGAGAGAGGAGAGAAGAGAGAGGAGAGAGAGGAGAGATTTTTTTTTAGTTTTTTATACATTTATGTATATATGGATAATTATGTACATATTTATGGATATATTTACATTTACATTGAATAATATACATTTATTACATAATAAGTATATTAAATGCTATAAAATATGTTGGAAAATTACCAAATTAGAGCTCTAGATGGTTAAAATCTACAGTATTTGGGAAATAACTGCAAGAGAGGAGAGAGGAGTATTTGGTAGAGGAGAGAGTATGTTGAGAGAGAGGAGAGATAAAAAGAGGAGAGAGGAGAGAGGAGATATATCTACATTGAATAAATACAGTGATTAAAAATGAAACAATATGTGAATATATACATTTATTGTGTAATAAGTAGGGAAAAAATTTAAAATAATTACATGAAATTGAATTATAGCTTTAGTTACATTGGATAGTTTACATTATATAGAAAAGGGAAATAGCTCACCAAGTCACATTGTCCAACTTGTTTTTTGAATTAGAGACTATCCATCGCTAAACTACTCATCATTTTTTTTCAGCAACATATCCTGTCTCAAAATCATCAAAGTCTCCACATAGAAAATCTTCAAGTTCATCATCATCATCAATTTCTAATATTGTTTTGTTGTCCTTTGCTTGATCACAATATTGTTTCCAATACATTCGACCGAGACAGTATGGAGAGCAAAATGAAAGATCGTATTCTGTCTTAAATTTTCCGTGGGTTGTTTTTCCTCTGTAGATCATCACACCTGGAGTATATTTGTTAGCTTCTGAAGCATATTTGTCTGGTATGGCGAGCGTCTTCAACAGCGTTTCTCCACATTGTTCAATGCTATAACGGATACAAATTACATTCGACTGCCCTCCTTTAAATCGATGAGGAACGAATCTATCAACAACATCTTGGTAAGGAAAAATAGCGCCGGGTTGAAAACTATTGAGGGTGTTGATGTTCAAGAAGCGTTTGAGCTGACATTTAGTCAATGTACTAAAATATAGTGATTCCTCTTCAGCTTTCTTTTTGCTTAGAGGATGTCTGCTAACACGTCTGACATCATACCAAAGAACGCTTTTATTTTTTGGTTTTCCCTTTCTACCCAAATATACAACGTTAAACGGAGGGGGGTAATTATCACAGTTGAAGTTTTTAGCTATTTCAACTGGACAGAGGAGTATTTTGGGTTCGAGTTCATTTATATCTGAAGGATCATGGTAGTGTACTTGAGAATATCTACACTTCTCCTTACTTGATGGATGTATCACACCAGTCACTCGCATAATGCTTGGGATAGGAAGATCTTCAAATGTTTTGCAAATCGGAACTTTTGGTGAGTCAATCACTTGAGAACCTTTAGACTTTTCTAATTCCCTAGCTCTCCTTTCGTTGAGACATTCAACTGTTAAAAATGAGTTATAGCTGCACTCTCCATTGTTTGCTTATCAACGGAAGTAGTTTGTTTTCTCACTATTTGTTTTCGTTTCCTTACTATTTGCTTTTTTGGAGCAGTTTTCCTTCTCTTAGGAGTTGTTTTGCCGTTTTTCATTTTATTTTCTGTTGGATATGGATCTGTGCTAAGGAGCTCTTCAGAAAGAGCATCCATAACATTCTAAAAATAAAAGGGTAATATTTGCATGAGTGGCTAAGAGTGTATTTATTACTTAGAGTGTCTTATATATATATATGTATTTATGTCAAAAGCAGTTAAGATCATAGAGTTATGGTAGATTGAGAATGTGCTTATTAAACTATTGGGATGTGGAGACAGACAACAAAGGATGCATTCAAATATATATATATATGTATTTACTTAATATCATACCGCTTTTAACATCTAAATTGGTAAGAAATAAAATATAATAGTTTGAACAAAATATTGTAAAATAATAAAATACAGCTAAAAATTTTTCATAAATATGTATGAAACGCTTCCAACATTAGTTCTAAAATACCTACAGAAGAGGATAGAGCTTTATCTATTTGGATATAATTATAAATATGCTTTCTGAATTTATAAAAAGTTTTTTTGTTCCATGTCATGTTGTATAATTTTTTGAAAACTATTTGATTCCAAGCACTTCTTTCAATTTCTTTTAAAAAATTATTAATATTAACGACTTCCACCATTGACAAAACGATTTCGAAACCGTTTTTTATAATGTCATCAAAACGTTCTGTAGATATATCGCGTTTCTTACAAGACATCCCCATACTCATCATGTGTTGAGTTATACAGAATATTATAACTTGAAATGTCAAACGTTCTACAGCTTTTTCTTCAACAACATCATTATTTATCACATAGTTATGATACATTTCTGGAAGGAAGTCCTTTAAGTAGATTGGATTTGTTGTTGCATTGTTCTAAAATACAAGCGATAATTAGATAACTAAAATAATTAAAGGTGTTCAACAGGTGTTAAATAATATTTTTTATTAATTCTTACCTTTTCATCAGGCTGAAATTCCGACTTTAGATACAATGGTTGACTTTCTACGACTTGAGTATTCATTCTGAAAAAAACAGAAAAAATTGGTTCAATTCTTTATAACCAATTTAAAGATAGATATGTCATAAAGCCTTCAGATAGTTGTGTTAGCTAGCGGAAATATTTGAATTTAAGTTTTACCTTTATGAAGAGAGAACTCTTAGTAGTTGCAATGGAAGATGTAGTAGATAGATGTTGCTCCTTTGCTCACTGTTGTTGAACTGGATGCTTTCTGTCTGAAACCGTTGTCTCTTATATAGGTGAATGTGTGAAAATAAATCTTTCATTCCCGCGAAAGCATTGGTTTGTATTCGCGTGAAAATAAATTGTTTATTCCCGCGAAAGCAATGCGTTCCATTCGCGTGAAAATTAAATGTTTATTCCCGCGAAAGCATTGGTTTGTATTCGCGTGAAAATAAAGTATTCATTCCCGCGAAAGCAACAGTTTCCATTCGCGTGAAAATAAAATGTTTATTCCCGCGAAAGCATTGGTTTGTATTCGCGTGAAAATAAAGTATTCATTCCCGCGAAAGCAACAGTTTCCATTCGCGTGAAAATAAAATGTTTATTCCCGCGAAAGCATTGGTTTGTATTCGCGTGAAAATAAAGTATTCATTCCCGCGAAAGCAACAGTTTCCATTCGCGTGAAAATAAAATGTTTATTCCCGCGAAAGCATTGGTTTGTATTCGCGTGAAAATAAAGTATTCATTCCCGCGAAAGCAACAGTTTCCATTCGCGTGAAAATAAAATGTTTATTCCCGCGAAAGCATTGGTTTGTATTCGCGTGAAAATAAAGTATTCATTCCCGCGAAAGCAACAGTTTCCATTCGCGTGAAAATTAAATGTTTATTCCCGCGAAAGCATTGGTTTGTATTCGCGTGAAAATAAAGTATTCATTCCCGCGAAAGCAACAGTTTCCATTCGCGTGAAAATAAAATGTTTATTCCCGCGAAAGCATTGGTTTGTATTCGCGTGAAAATAAAGTATTCATTCCCGCGAAAGCAACAGTTTCCATTCGCGTGAAAATTAAATGTTTATTCCCGCGAAAACATTGGTTTGTATGCGTGTGAAAATAAAGTATTCATTCCCGCGAAAGCAACAGTTTCCATTCGCGTGAAAATTAAATGTTTATTCCCGCGAAAGCATTGGTTTGTATTCGCGTGAAAATAAAGTATTCATTCCCGCGAAAGCAACAGTTTCCATTCGCGTGAAAATAAAATGTTTATTCCCGCGAAAGCATTGGTTTGTATTCGCGTGAAAATAAAGTATTCATTCCCGCGAAAGCAACAGTTTCCATTCGCGTGAAAATTAAATGTTTATTCCCGCGAAAACATTGGTTTGTATGCGTGTGAAAATAAAGTATTCATTCCCGCGAAAGCAACAGTTTCCATTCGTGTGAAAATTAAATGTTTATTCCCGCGAAAGCATTGGTTTGTATTCGCGTGAAAATAAAGTATTCATTCCCGCGAAAACAACAGTTTCCATTCGCGTGAAAATTAAATGTTTATTCCCGCGAAAGCATTGGTTTGTATTCGCGTGAAAATAAAGTATTCATTCCCGCGAAAGCAACAGTTTCCATTCGCGTGAAAATTAAATGTTTATTCCCGCGAAAGCATTGGTTTGTATTCGCGTGAAAATAAAGTATTCATTCCCGCGAAAGCAACAGTTTCCATTCGCGTGAAAATTAAATGTTTATTCCCGCGAAAGCATTGGTTTGTATTCGCGTGAAAATAAAGTATTCATTCCCGCGAAAGCAACAGTTTCCATTCGCGTGAAAATAAAATGTTTATTCCCGCGAAAGCATTGGTTTGTATTCGCGTGAAAATAAATTATTTATTCCCGCGAAAGCATTGGTGTTCTTCCGTAGAAACAATGTTTCATTAATTTAACCTTATGATAAATGGCATGATTTCAGCTATATAAGAAGCACTGTTTTTACACAGAAAGCAGTCACTTCGACATTAGCAACTGAAGGAGCAAGATCTACTACAACATCATCTACTACAACTGCTAGAAGGACTTTTCTGTTTGGAGGTAAGTCAACTTGATTGAGTATAAATTTAATCTTTATCGATTTAGATACTAACAGCGCTATGATATTGAGTAAATATATATATATATGTATATATCTTCAAATTGTTTTGAAAAAGAAATCATAACACGGATTTTTACTTTATCTTTTAGAATGTCGACACAAGTCAATACAAAACAACTGAAGAATAAAGAACCAAAACCTTCACAAGATAAGGTGATTGATGACAATGTACTTCTTCAACGCACTATGATCCCCTTTCAAAGCGCCAGTCTGAATACTCTGGCAACTCTCATCATCAAAAGCGCCTCTCTGTTAAGTACTCTATCTCCAGCTTCCAGAAGAAACATTGAAAACATAGTCAAAGTTGAAGATTTACCAATACCTACAGTTATGCAGGTGTTAACCGTTGAGCTCCATGATGAAACGAACTGCACCATCATATACAACTATAAAAAGGATGGAAAGGTAGTTAGAGTGAAGAGCACTATTCCATTAGCGGCGGGATTACTTGTCAATGAAGCTTCGCAAATAAGACCACTGGTTTTGATCTACATGGGTGTTGAAAAGACTGGAAAAGCAATTTTTCGTGCTGCTACAGAAACAGGAACTACTTTGAGGTGTAAGAATGTGTTTGATGTATTACCAGAAAAAAGTATGCGACAAATCAATGCTTATTTCGAGGTAGCTAATCTTCAGGATTTCCCAACAGATAGTGTCATATGTTTCCAAAACCCTGAAGTTATAACAAAGTCTGACAGGCGATGGAATGGAAATGAAGAGACTCTTCTAGTTCAATACAGAAGTGTTGTAGATGAAGAATTACTAATCGGAGATATGCGCATTCCTCATCAAATAGCTTCTGCTGTGACATCGGAGAGATTTGGAGTGATTTTGTTCAAGGGTCTGAGTCGAAACGCAGACAATTCAATTTTCTACAACATCAGCGTACTCGCAGCTCATCAAGCCTTCGTCCAAGCCTCGGAACTGGCTGATAATCCAAAATCTGAGGATTTTCTCAATCACTTCGATGATGCTGAAAAAGAAGACTGTGGAGAACAAACTCTCGAGAAGCTAATCTATAACTCAAGGGATTCATATCACTATAGGTAAGTTTTATTAATTTCTACCATAATTCTGAAAAGTTGATTTGTGAAAATTTTGTGTATTCTTACAATGAAAAACCCCTTAAAATGATAAATTTGTGAACATTTTTGTAAAACATTTTCAAGTTATATATATATATTTCGATTTAAAAAAGGATTTTGTTGTGTCATCAATGTATTTTTTTACATAAAAGTTGGAAAAATAACAAAAGGTGATAATTATTTTACAAAAATGTTCAATTTTTCACATAAATGATCAACTCATAACCTTTTTTTGTAAAACATTTTTAAATTATATATATTTCAGATTAAAAAAAGGACTTTTTTGTGTAATCAGTGTATTTTTTTACATAAAAGTTTAAAAAATAACAAAAGGTGATAATTATTTTGCAAAAATGTTTATTTTTTCACATAAATGATCAATTCATAAACATTTTTTGTAAAACATTTTTAAATTATATCTATTTCGGATTAAAAAAAAGGATTTTTTTGTGCGATCAGTGTATTTTTTTTACATAAAAGTTTAAAAAATAACAAAAGGTTATAATTATTTTACAAAAATGTTTAGTTTTTCACATAAATGATCAATTCATAAACATTTTTTTGTAAAACATGTTTAAATTATATCTATTTTGGATTAAAAAAAGGACTTTTTTGTGCAATCAGTGTATTTTTTTTACATAAAAGTTTAAAAAATAACAAAAGGTTATAATTATTTTACAAAAATGTTTAGTTTTTCACATAAATGATCAATTCATAAACATTTTTTGTAAAACATTTTTAATGTTTGTTGTAAAACATTTTTAAAATTATATATATATTTATATTTATACATTCCGAATCCAAATGAAAAAAAGCACTTTTTCGTGTGTAATCAGTGTATTTCTTTTACATAGAAGTTGAAAAAATAACAAAAGTTTATATTTATTTTACATTAATTTTAATCATACTATACTAATACATCATTTTTTATTTTAGTCCATTATATCGTAAAAAGAAAACAGAGTAAAGAACTTTCCCTAAGAAATATTGAGCTGAATGATGTAACTCAGTGAGTTATTTTCCTGTTATATATAATGTAAACTATCTAATGTAGCTAAGAGTAAAATTTAAATTCGGTAAAATTTATTTATATAATGAATAACTTTTGTATTTTAGTCAATTATTGGATCACAGAGAATACGGAATACAAGAGTTCCTCCCTGGGTCTAATAATATACCAGAAGAATATCGAGGAAGATATTGTTCAAGAAAAGCGCTTTGTAACCATTGATATCGTAAGCTATAGTAGTTTGTATTACAGAAAATTTACTATAAAACAGTTTTATGAATGTAAAAACTAGATATGGTATTTTCTATTACAATTATTTACTTGTAAATTTTATTCATCTAGAGAGGTAATTTGGTGATTTTTTGACAGTTTTTAAAAAAGTTAAAAAGTACAAAAAAATCAAAAAAATATCGAAAACTATATATTTCAATGATTATTTTTTAAAAAGTTCAAAAAAATGTAATAAAGCTCTGTTTTGAAACATAAAAAATTTAAAAGGATTGTGTAGGATAAAATTCTCACTCAAAAAATTATTGAAAATTGAATGAAATAAAAAATATTTTCCCAAATACCAAAGTTTTGTAAATATAAAGTGAAAAACTCTATATATATACATTGTTTTTAAAATAATATCGAAAACTATATATTTCAATGATTATTTTTTAAAAAAATAAAAAAATTTAAAAGGAAGGTGTAGGATAAAATCCTCACTCAGAAAATTATTGAAAATTGAATGGAATAAAAGAATATAAAGTGAAAATCGCTATATATATTTATTTTTTTAAAAAAATATCGAAAACTATATATTATAATGATTATTTTTTTAAAAAGTTGAAAAAACAAAAAAACTTTGTAATAAAACCCTGTTTTTAAAACATAAAAAATTAAAAAGGAATGTAATAAAAGAATATTTTACCAAAATACCTCATTTTTTTTTGTAAATATCTACTAAAAATTTCTGAAATATTGTTGGTAAAATTTACTGGAAAATGGTTTCAAGTGTGTCAAAGACTAAATATGATGTTTTCATTGAAATGTTTATTTTCAAAAGATCCAAATAATAACATTGAATCAATTAGTTAAATTTAACAGTCAAATTCTTTTTTATCAAGTAGGCTTAATGTTTCTATTGTGATTAATTCTCAAATATTGTAAACTTGAACTATCTAGAGGAGTAATTTGTCGATTTTGATGTGTTTTTTTAAAAAAATTATCATGTAATACCACATACTTCAGTTCTAATTCGTTTTGAACAATTTCATGGGAGACAAAGAATAAAAAAGTTACATTGATTTAGTTTTTAGAATTAAAGTTGCTATCAAAAATGGATTGTTCTTCTTTAAAAAAAAATGATTACGTAATACCACATACTTCAGTTCTAATTCGTTTTTAGAATTGAAGTCGCCATCGAAAATGGTTTGTTCTTGAATGGGTAAATCCATAGCCTCCTCCTCATCATGACAAAAGCTTTCTGATGACTGCATTTTGAAAAACAAATTGCATTGTTTTAGTTTTCCGAATTGAAATTGCCATCGAAAATGGTTTGTTCTTAAACGGGAAAATCCATAACCTTCTCATCATCATGTCTAAGTTTTCTACCCCAATATCTCCAACCTCTCAGAGATAGGAATTGCTCTGTTTAAAAAATAATGGAAATTGTATATATAAATGATTGTTTTTGAAAAAAATGGTAAATTTTTGAAAAAAATTCAAAAGGAAAATGCAGGATAAAACCCTCACTCAAGAAACTAATTTTGTATGATAGGTTGCTCACCTAATAATAAGAAAATAATGAATGATTTATATTTAAACAATTATTGAAAGAATTAATGAAAATTGAATAGAATAAAGGAAATATTTTACCAAATAGTCTGTTTTTTTGTAAAGATATACAAACAGATAAAATTTAACCATTTAAAGGATGATTTCTTTTTTTGCAAAAAAAATAATGAAGATTTAATGAAATGAAAGAATATTTTACCAAATACCTTGTTTTTTTGTAAATTTGTACAATTAGAATAAGAAAATAGTGAATAATGTATATTTAAGCAATTATTGAAAAAATTAATGAAAATTGAATAGAGTAAAGGAAATATTTTACCAAATACCCTGTTTTTTTGTAAAGATATACAAACAGATAAAATTTAACCATTTAAAGGGTGATTTCTTTTTTGCAAAAAAATAATGAACATTTAATGAAATGAAAGAATATTTTACCAAATACCCTGTTTTTTTGTAAATTTGTACAATTAGATGAAATTTAACCATTTAGAGGATGATTTGTTTTTGTAAAAAATTAATGAAAATTGAATAAATCGAAAAAATATTTCACCAAATACCTCTTTTTTGTAGATGTAAACAAATAGATGAATATCTAACTTTATCCATTTTTTTTCCATTTGGGATCATGTTTTGAAGGTTTTCAAGATAGTTTTTAGTAAAAGCTTATGCATTGATTGTCATTACAAGTTGTAGTGTTTGGTATTATTTAATATTTACTGACTCTAGCTATATTATATGAAATTTTCCCTACTTATTGCACAATAAATGTATATATTCACATATTGTTTCATTTTTAATTACTGTATTTATTCAATGTAGATATAATGAGTCGAATTACAAAAAAATATCAAAACTTAAATGCCATACATTCAAAATCTAGATGCTCTATGAGTTAAAGTTATGTATATAATTATGTACAAGATTATCAAAACTTGAATGCCATACATTCAAAATTTAAAAGTTCAAATTAAGTAAAAAAATAATCAAAACTCAAATGCCACTTAAATGCCATTCAAATGCCACTCAAGTACCCCTCAAGTAAAATACAATATAAACTCGGCGAATTCATCCAACGTCGTAACCCATTGTCTCAACTCCAAGATCTAATCCACAAAAAAACACTTGGTAGGGAGATCTGCTCATATATTACTACTTATTATATTCCCAATAATTCACCATCAACTGTAGTAGAGCAACAGTTACAGTTCACCTATTTTATCTTGTTCAACCAGCGACAGGACTTTGACTAATACTAATACATACAATCAACTATTGATCATATATGAGTTGGAGAGTTGACAGGATATGAAGTCATGTGAGACAAATTAAAGTATTCAGCACTTCCTTTTCAGCTAGCATTTTCTGTTCCATCTTGGACAATCAACTAGACCTGTATTCAATCCATTCACAGATCGTGGCCAAGGGCTGCAATGTGTTTATTAAAAGAGAGTGCGTAATTTTACTTCAAGTGTTCTTCATTGATTGAAACTAGGAAAAAATGATATATTATTTTTCGGTGTACTCGTTAACAGTAATGATAATAATATTACAGTTGTTTTTGCTGAAAAAATGAAAACGAAAAAAGTTTATGTAGTGAAGAATTGATCAAGAAGACATACACTACTTGTATTTGTTTTTATTATTGTTGTGATTGAAATTATTAGTGGCAGCTAGACAAAATAAATTTTAGTAATAAGTCAGGGGCAATCTAAATTATTGTTTCAAAAACAAATAATAATAACACATATCATTAAAAACTGATTATTAATTGATTTAATAATAATAAAAAATAAAAAATAAATTTACTTAAAAATTAAAACTGTGTCATTATTATTTTATAATTTATTATTATTATTAATTATTAATAATACCTAACTATTATTAATAATTATTATTACAACTAGTACTGATATGTACGTTATGAAAAAAGATATGGGTTCTAATGATCAGCCAGGCTTCCCACAGCACTCTGCTCTCAGACGTTATCCCACTACTGCTCCATGTGGGAGCTTTTGTCTGCTGTGTTTCCACCCTCGACCAGTGCACTCCTCCTCAGACAACCTAGAGGTCCCTGATTACTCTGTGACCACCATGTTGACACCGAGCTTAGTGCGGACGTCTGATCAACACAGCAGCACTGCAAGAACAACTCCTGGCCTCACACAGTCCACCACATCCAGCCTCCAGTAGCAGGATTACAGGAGCTCGCCACAACTCCCAGCTGTCGGCAAAATCAGTAACTATACAAAATATTTTAGCAGTGGGTGTCCGCAGTCGGAGAAACGCCAACAGCACAACACACAATCGTCACATTTTCCAACTAGAATAATCAACTTGCACAGTGCGTTTTAAAACTAGTTGTCTGAACAAAATTAGCGAATCAGAGGTAAGCACTGGAAAGCCTCGCAGGAGGCGACAACTACTGATACAATAAAAAGCAATCAGTTTTTCTCTTTAGGCAAACAACTTTGCATGTTGGCATGGCAAGGTAATAAAATGAATAAGGAGAGAGTTATTTTGAACAGACAATTGCACACATACTACATACAAGCACATGTGCCATGAGAAGAACAGCTTTGTTTAATCTATCTCTCTGACAAAGTTCAGTTCAGTTTTCGACAAATTAAAATTGTCTCTCAAGGGCTGATGAGAAAACTTGTATAGCATCAACAACGCTGACTTATTATCTAGCAACTTTTTAATTGCAAATTTTTCTTCCAACTTTCAAGATTTGCTGGCACAGATAACCCAAATGTTTTTGTGTGTACTTTTGTGGTTGGGGTAAGACGAAACCCCTTACCTCTACCCCTAAACTACCTTCAAAACCTAAAGACAAAACTCCTTGCCTATGTGTTATATAGACAGCTGCTGCAATAAAAAGGTAATACCAGTGTTAGCAGTTATCTGACCATTTAGTTATTGGAAAGACAACTTTTAATTATCTGAGACAAATTCTCAAGTAAAGCTAAAAAACCACAAATTATATTCTGCTATATATAATATTACGCGTGTCTATTATCAAAAATAGCAGAATGCACAGCTTCGGGTGAACTCAGACTATATTACACAGCAGGCAATAGTTTGACTAAAATTAAAATACAATTATTTCTTGTGAATCTGTTGCCATACGAGACAAACCAAGTCACACAAGATAGTCTAAATCACTTTTCCATTTATCATAAGGAATACATGGAAGTCTCTAAATTATAAATCAAATATAAATCCTAGTACTTTACTTCGCATGTTTACTAATGGGGGTTTTATATGCATCGGGCCATTGCATGTGTTAAACAGTCTATTTCTATGTTTGCACTTGTTAAAACATAAGTAAACACCAGCAGTATTACCTGTCATATTCAATTACCTAATCGCTCTACCTCCACCCTCACATTACCCCATCTTGTCCTTCACCCACCCCACTCTTTCTTACCCTACTCCATTTATCACCCTCTACATCGCTATATCCCTGCCCTGTTCCAGCCCCTGACCCAACCCTGTCCTACACTACCCTCTCCATCTCTACCTTTGTCTGTCTCCACTCCCCCTCCACCACCTAGTTTGATAGTTTGGTTTGTGTTAAGCCTGGTTCACATACATATCGTAGATGCTCGCAAGTGATCGCGGATCCCTCGTGCGAGCATCTGCGATGTATGTGAACCCGGATTTCCTGTGGCTCGTACGACGACGCACTCTGTCGTAGAGGCTCGTAGAAAAGTTCAGCTGAACAAACTTTCGTGCGACCGTCGTACGATAGAGAGTACAATTTTCTAACTTTCTTTCTCAAAACCCACATTTAGGTCAAGGTTACTCATGTAAACATGACTGCCATCAATAAATTATAATAAAATTATCATTGTTTAATTATAAATATTGATTGTTATTTATTATCAATTTTTTGAGTGAAATATTGTGACAGTTGATTTAAATGTATAAATATATATATTTTCTGTAAATTTTTATATAGTAGCATATCTAGTATATTATTATAAATTGAGATTCAAAATTTTATATTAAGAGATGGTAAAAATTCAATAATGCACCATTGAGCAACAGTTATAAATTTAATTGAAAAATATGGAGTAATATTTAATGATAATATGAGTGAAAATGTAACAAAATTTTTAAAATTGTTAAAAATAATAAATTATTCGGTGTAATTGACCAACGATAATTCATTTAGTGTGTATATAGTCGTTGGTCTGTGAAGACGTGCTTCGAGATTTTATTACCTCCCATTCAAGAGAGTGATTATATCTCTTGCGATCGTGAGTTTGTCAAGTTTATGTGAACATGTATCGCAGATCCGTCGCACGAGGATCTGCGATCACTTGCGAGCATCTACAATATGTATGTGAATCAGGCATGTCCTGTCAAAAGAGGGTTTAAGGAGCTAAAGTCAATTTTGAGTTCTCCATGCCATAAGATGTAGAACTTTCTGCCGATTACAATGGTATATTTATTTCTTTGCTAGCTCCAGTATTGACGAAACTGTTTGTAAAGTTCGATTGCTAGGAATCGAACTGGCTGGAATATCTGATTTGCAAAAATTACTGTTTTGTTTGAGGTAACCGATTGCTGTCCAACCGATTTGTTTACATTATAAACTCCTTAGCAACGGCTATCTATGTATTGGTCATACTTATCAGGAATTAGCCCCTGGATAAAAAAGGGTTGTCGGATCTGTTGGCGGTGTCAGATTTTGAATTTTAGCAAAATTGACCTTTCTACGACCTTTTGAAAAAACCGATTTTCCAATGAATGAAGAGACAACTCCAACGTTTTTAAGGATGCATCACAAATACAAATTCTAGATTATCCGCCAACCTAAGGACTTTGCTCCAGTAAATTTTAGGTAGTTAGGTAGAGTGACTGTGCATAGTTAAAAATTGACCTTTAAACGACCTTGAGCTCATGTCAATTTCCAACAATGAACAGATGACTCCAAAATTTTCAAAAATGCACCAAAAAATAAAAAAATCAAGATTATCAGCAAACTTTGCAAATAAATTTTTGGTTGTCAAGTAATGTGATTTTGCTGATTCTATTTTTGCAAAGTATTTTGAGGTCATTCAAATATTGTTCTGCATCACCATTAATAAATACTAACACAGTGTCATTATGCTAGCAGAATTAGGGACAGTTCTCTGATCTCTCGAAACAAATATCGCCTTCGAGCGACATCTAACCCTTCAGGTACTATCTCCGGTGGCATACCAGCCACACATCTCTTCAGTAGTTTGACAGAGTTCTCTTGGCGCTCTCCCACAAACCGTCTAGGTGTAACTAGTCCTGAAATGTAAGCATTATCCTACATAAAGCACAGCAGTGAAAACATTACAGATACAGTGCATTACTGGAATGGTGACGAATATATGCAATGGTGGATGATATCACAAAATATTTTTCAATAACAATCTCCATGGAAAAGTCTATTTTAAATTGTTAGTTTTATTGCGCATTAAAAAAAATTACCTGGATTATTGCTGTCAAATGAGAATTGCTGACGTTGCTTAATTCCCGGAAGCTTCACACCGCTGCTGCTAAAAAACTCTGTCCAGTTAAACTGGGGAACAATGACTCTGCCATCCTCCCTCTCGACAAGTTGTGCTCGATTTCCTTCACAGGATTCCTCAACTACCTACATAGGAGTGTCTACGTGATACATGTACACGTTCATTTCAATCCACCATATTGACCACATATCATTTCAAGGTTACCGCGACAAGATTGCGGCAAAGACGAAGGCAATTAGCGCGCAATCCAAATAATAAGACATCAATTGTAATGGATGTTATCTTACTTTGGCTATATCGTCCATACAAGACACTTTTGTTCTTTTGAATCTCTTCTTGAATATCCCAAACATCTGGTCGCACATGAACTTTGTGTGGCCTGCGACCAGAAAGTTCATTTCTATACTGCTGTTGAGGCCAGCCATCACCCTCCATGCCAAGTAGAACATGAGGTAGTTGTTCTTATTCTGACCACTAAACATAATAATGAAAGAATGTTTGGCTGCTTGATCGTAAAAATTTCAAATATCATAATGTCGGAGCAAAATACATGACAATGTTCTGGCCGCAAATCTTTGTGCATGTAATCAGTCAGCAGTCTGACGAGAGCTTTCATGCATAAATATGATGAATCACTTTGCACAACTCTATGTCAAAAGTCAACCATGTCGCAAACGAGAGGCTCATATAGAAATTAAAATAATTCCTGTCCATAGAACTTCAACAGGCAATAATTAAAGAGCAGCTTCGGTTATGATAGCAAATAGTTATCCATTGAATGATAAAATTATTTTTATGCATACCAGCAGTTATCTGCATGCAACAGCATAATGTCACATGGCTCAGTATAGGTGTCCAGATAGTGGTGTAAGAATGAGATCACGGTGTTGGCACCTTTGGCAGTAGATACTGCCTCGTCAATCAGGTAGTTCACCTGCTCTCCTTTTGCTTCATTACAAATGCCAAAAATGCCACATTTCCGAGGAGTCTTAAAATATATGGGCCCGGCTTGATGAGGGTCTGAAGGATAATGCACCTGTAGAAAACAAAGTAACATAAATTACTTTCATTAATCAATAGTTAAACGTTGCTGAAAGTTTTGGGATTACAATGAGTATCAAGCAGTTGACTTGTCCTCCTTTTGCTTCATTGCATATGCCAAAGGTGATATGCACTCGGAGATCATAGGAACTCTGCCAAGACAACCAGCTATATATACATCAATATGGAGCTACATACAAGCGTAAATAGCCAACAGATAACAGCTAATAATATCCAACAATGAGGAAGTCTTATATCATATTTGGGAACTAAAACGTAACTCAGATCACCAGAAAAATCTAATCGATTGATTTTCTGACCATTTGCTACATATCGTGAAAATTTTTATTGAAATCTGTCTACAACTTTTTGTCATGCCAAGTACAAGCAAACAAACAGTGGCTAGTGAAAACAGAGATTCTTGGCAGAGGTGATGCATCTGCAGCAAATAAAGTGACGTGTATTTTTGTCCAAAACATTGCCGCAAAATATTTAATTACAGAAAACCGCGAAGGCTATCACCTGCTGAGCGAAATCAAAACTTAGATGAAGTTTCGTTGGAGGTACACCGAGAGTAAACTCCTCACGGCAAGCAGCTACACAATCATTCATATAAAGTCTGGCCTCCTGAGCATGCATAAGATGTTTACGCTGCTCTTCGAGTTTTGCCAATCGCTCCTCATCTACCACATGTGATGACCTTTAAATACAATATACATGTACTATAATAAAAATAATACTAATAAATAGTTTTCGGTCAATATGGTGACAATAAATGCAAGCCCATATGTTTTGGATATGAAGTCATCATAGCACAGCTGATAGCAGAGCATAAACGGTATGTGTTGATTCAGGTTTCATGGTATAGCTCATGGGTGCATGGAATTTCTACAATATAAGCATGCAAAGTTTGTATCAAACTAAAGCATGCAAAGCTCCTATCAAACTAAGGCATAACAAAGTTATTAACAAAGATTATCAGTTCAACTAGTTAAAAATTGTGCATAAAAAGGAGGTCAACCAATATCGATGAGCTATTTTCTTAACAATTTAGTGAGTCCAATTAACTTGCTTGCTTTGTCATTAAACCCAATAAATTTTTGTTGCTGGTTCAGATTCACCGAGCACTTAGAGATGGCTGATCCCATAAAGGGCCGTCTTACCAGGATTGCACTGGTACAAGGTTGCACTGATAACCAACAAATCAACTCAATAGCAAAGCAAGCAAGCCAGTATAGCAACTGAACTAAACCTATAAAATGGTCTGTAACGAGTTAGCTCATATTTAAAAGCTTGCCAGTAAGAAGCTAGAAACTGCAATATAATAGATGTTCTACCTCATGTACATTGTGTTATTCATACGACACAGCCAAAACAAGTCTGAAGATGGTTTGGAGATTAGGAGCCAGGGAAATGCAGCTTTCCATATTCTTCTGAATGATTGTCGGCTTAAGCTGTGGCAACAGCTTCTCGCGCACGACTCTTGGTACTCTTTATGAAGCCCACTGATCGTCATAGATGACGGCAAAACCTTTACCTCTTCCTTGCTGAACCCTGAAGCAATAGTATGAAATGATTGAAAACGCTACACTCACATGCTGTGATATTACAATTTAAACAGCGTTAATAAAACACAAATTTACCATAACACTGGCTACTGAGATATTTACCACAGTAACAGGCACCAATGTGCACCAACATAAACATAAACCGTAAGCTAATACAGTGTAAAGATTGCTGTACCTAGCATTCATACAGTTATACAAGAGCCTGCATCTTCTTTAGGTAGGAAGATGCAACAATAAAGTGTAAACTAACGGTACCTGGAACTCGTCCTGGTAAAGCAAGACTATGGATTGATGCCACATTCTTTAGGAATTTCACAATCATATTGGCATCCTCAAAGCTGACTGCACGGTTGTTTCTACCACCCCTTGTCTCTGCTCTAGGCTCTACACCCACAGATTTGTAACGTTGTAGGAGCTCGTTGAATTTGGTTTTTCCAATAGTGTGCATGACAAGAAAAGCTGGCCGACAAATTTTTAATCCTACAGAATATATTTTAACATTAATTTCTAATGTAACATTTTTATGTAGCAACAAATTCAGTATGGAATTGATGGAAATTTACATTACCAGAACTATTATAGTTAATAACAGTACATAATATCACCAATAACACAATTAATAATACAATAGTTAACGCCTGTATGCAGTTAATAGTGTATAATAACTAAAATGGGCAAAAAAATAATACGACAAATAATAAAACAATTATAAAGAAATAACATAATGACAAGAAAAAAAATAATAATAAATAATATAGTTATTACAGTTTGACATTGTCATGCAGCAACGAAGCTTGAAGCTATATTGAAAGCGCTATTGCAGTTAGTGAAAGTAAATAATAATGTCTACTATAACAAATAATAAAATAATAATATTGGGAAAAAGATAATAATATTGATTTGAACAAAATAATAATCTGTGCTAATAACTATAGTTATTAATAACAATAAATATTATAAGCAATAACAAAATAGTAGAATTAAACAATAATTGTCAATAATAATAAATAATTATAATATTTATAATAAATAATTAGAAGAAATAATAATAATAATAATAAATAATTATAATAAATAACTATAACAAATAATAATTGTAATAAGTAATAACAATAAACAATTATAATAAATAATAATTATACTAAATAATAATTATAATAAATAATAATTATTATAATAAATAAGTATAATAATAAGTGTAAAATTATTTCCAACTTTGTTCACCTTCATGTATTGTTATATGTTTATGTATTACTACGCCGATTCTCGTACTACGGGAGATCACGAGAAAACGCCGAGGCAGGACAATCAAGATTCTGACAATCAGAAATCAAACCTGACAATCTGATGCAATCCCCCTCTTAGGACTGGCCAGTCATTCCCCCTTCATGATCTAAGCTACAAGGAACATCTAAGAGGTAAGTACAACATGGTGGCAGCGTAACCGATCGACTTGTTCCACGCCAAAACCCCGAGTTTTCACACGACTGATTGGACAATTTTGGACCAATTCTTGATGAACTTTAGGCTTCGATTATGGATGCGCTAGGTATGCAACCTCCGGGGGAGTTGAGTTTTGAGGGTAATGTCTCGGAGAACTGGAGAAAATGGCGGCGCCAGTTTGAGAATTATTTGATTGCTATAAACTTGATCGCTGGGCCAGCTGATGAAGATGGTAATTTTCCGGCAGGGAACACGGCCATCTGGCAACGGCAGGTAGCAATTCTCCTGCATACAGCCGGCGAGGAAGCAGCGGAAATATACGACCAGTTTGAGTTCACAGCTGGGCAGGATAAGAATAGATTGCCCGACGTACTTGAGAAATATGAGGGTTACTGCAACCCAAGGAGAAACTTGCTATACGAGTGGTACGTTTTCATGTCCATGACTCAGAATGAAGGCGAATCTATAGACATGTTTGTAAAAAGACTGAAGACACAGGCCGCGAAGTGTGAGTTTGGTGACAAAAAAGAAATGATGATGCTTTGTAGATTAGTTTTCGGTATCAAAGACACCAAGCTCAAGGAACGTCTGCTGAGAGACAATAATATTACCTTGGGTCGTGCCATGGACGACATTCGAGCCGCTGAGGTGACAAGAGCCCAAATGTCCTCAATGGCTAATGGTGATAAAACGGTGTCTCATATTGCTAGAGATGAGCCGTCAACTGATAATGCACACACAAGGATCAGCTGCAAGTACTGCGGCTACCAGCATATGAAGGGTAAGTGCCCTGCCTATGGCCAAACCTGTAGAAAATGTGGAGGACGAAACCATTTCCAAAAGAAGTGTTCTTCAAAAGCTGTACAAGAGATCAGAACAGAACAGAGTGAAACAGAAGGAACACCAGGTCTTAGGGATTTGTTCATAGGGGCTGTTGGCACAGGGGAGAAGTCTAAAGGAAGTTCATGGTCAATGTCGGCTGAGTTAGATGGGAGGGTAACAGTAGACTTTAAAATAGATACTGGAGCTGAGGCCAACATAATACCACAGCGTATTGCCAAAACCCTCAAAGCAGCAATGAAGCCCTCGCCTACACGTCTGCGGGGTTACAACAACGCGATCATTGAAAACGTAGGTCGAATCTCAGTACCATTGAGCCTAAATGACAAGAAGGCCGATGTATCATTCGAAGTTGTGGCTGATGACCTTGCACCCATTCTAGGTCTGGCAACTTGTCTGGACTTCGAGATAGTAAAACAAGTAAATGAGCTCTCATCATCAATACTGGATGAATACCCTGAAGTGTTCGCCGGGCTTGGTTGTCTCAACAAGGCGCATGAGATCCAAGTTGACCCCTCTGTCAGACCAGTTATACACCACGCAAGGCGAATACCAATCAACATGATGGACAGAGTCAAGGAGGAACTTCACACAATGGAACAAAACGAGATAATCACTCGAGTAGATGAGCCAACAGACTGGGTTAACTCTATGGTGGTCGTTGAGAAGAAGAATGGAGCAGTTAGAATCTGTCTAGACCCCCGTGATCTCAACAAGGCTATCAAAAGAGAGCACCACCACATACCCACACTAGACGACATTGCTCATAGATTCAATGGGATGGAACATTTCACCATACTGGACATGAAATTTGGTTATTGGCACATACCTCTCACAGAAAAGAGCAGCATGCTGACTACTTTCAACACACCGTTTGGTCGCTATCGTTACCTGAGACTGCCTTTTGGGATCAACTCGGCAGCCGAAGTATTTGAGAAACGAGTGGAACAGATATTTGAAGGTATACCAGCATCTGTATACTTTGACGACATCATTGTAGCTGGTCGTACCAAAGCAGAACATGATGAGAACCTCCGTAAGCTACTACAGAGGGCCAAGGAAGCTAACATCAGATTCAACAAAGACAAAGTTCAGCTTGACAGGCCTGAGGTGAGCTACCTGGGCCATATCATATCTAAGGAAGGTCTTAAGCCAGATCCTGGAAAGGTCAAGGCGATAGAAATGATGCCTGAACCAACCGACAAGCTAGGCATACAGAGGCTGCTTGGCACGCTTAACTTCCTGAGACCATACCTACCAAACATGTCTACACTGACCGAACCGCTGAGGTCTCTACTCAAAGATGATGTCCCATGGTCATGGGGTCACGAACAGAAGGAAGCCATGAGAAAGATAAAGGAGTTGCTCACCAGTGGCCCTGTACTGAAGTTCTATGACATGAACAAGGATGTCACATTGCAAGTAGATGCCTCAGAGTCTGGCCTAGGTGCTGTGATATTTCAGGACAATCACCCTGTCGCTTACGCATCACGCTCATTGTCCCCTGCTGAGTGTAACTATCCTCAGATAGATAAAGAACTGCTTGCTATTGTGTTTGGTTGTGAACGATTCAATCACTATGTATATGGTAAACCACTGGCCGTTCAAACGGATCATCAACCACTTGTAGCGATTGTAGCCAAACCACTACAGAAAGCCTCACCCAGACTGCAACGCCTACTAATGCGCCTGCACCGCTACCAAATTGACAAAGTGACATTTGTACCAGGAAAACACCTTTACCTAGCTGACACGCTCTCTCGGGCCTACCTACCTGAAGCAGTACCCGATCAGAGTGACCTGGATGAGGTAGTAGCCATTCACACAGTGCAGATCACTGATGCAGCTAGAGAGAGGCTTTTGATTGCCTACCAGGCAGACACCACTATGACTTTACTCAAACAGGCACTCAAGACAGGGTGGAATTGGCCAAAGAAGAAGATGGCACCCCTGGCTATTCAACCATACTGGCATGTCAGAGATGAAATATATGAGTCTGATCAGTTCCTGTACATGGGTGAAAGACTACTCATACCTGTAAGTGAATGACAACAGTCACTCCAACAAGTGCATGAAGGCCATCTGGGCATGGACAAATGTAAAGATCGTGCCAGAAGATCGATATACTGGCCAGGTATGTCAGCTGACATAGAGGCGCTAGTAGCAGAATGTCGTGTGTGCAACAAGTTTTCTAGACAACAGCAGAAAGAACCCCTCATGCCACACACGCTCCCAACCCTACCTTGGAATAAGGTGGCCATGGACATTTGCCAGTTCAAGAACAACAATTACCTGGTAGTAGTTGACATGTATTCTCACTTTCCCGAACTGCGACTAATGCAGAAGAAGACCGCCTCTGACGTCATCATGGGCCTCAAGTCTATGTTCGCTGTGCACGGAGTGCCAAAAGCTATCATGGCGGACAACATGCCCTTCAACAGCATACAGATGGAGCAGTTTGCATCCGAATGGGGCTTTGAAATAGTCACATCAAGCCCCCATTACCCTAGGTCCAATGGGCTTGCTGAGAGATATGTACAGACAATCAAGGGCTTCTTAAAGAAGGCTGAGGAAGCCAATCAGGATGTGTATGCCTCATTGCTAGCATACCGTGAAACGCCAGTCACTGGCTGTCAGTATAGCCCTGCTGAGATGCTGTTCAATCGCTGTATACGGGGGCGTCTCCCATTGACTGAGACACACCTCACGCCTGTGGTGAGAAATGATGTTAGAGAACAGCTCATCGCCCGACAGGCAACCGCCAAGCAACACCATGACAGACATGCTTTACGCCAACCACTACCAGAACTAGCAGCTGGACAGCCGGTGTTGACCAGGATTGGGACAGACAAGGTTTGGACGCCAGGGAGAATATCCAGCGAACATGATAGTCCTAGATCATACGTGGTCACCCAATCAGAAAGTGGACAGGAAGTCAGACGAAATAGGATACATCTACGGCCCGACAATACTACACCCAGCACACCTCGTCTGGATATCTCGTCTACCGACCACCAGCAAGCTACAGATGATCTTGACACTACCACCAGACCGATAGTCGACGCTGTACCGCACACACCTCGTAGGAGCTCTCGTGCCAACAAAGGTCAGCCGCCCTCCTGGCTCAACGACTATGACAGAGACTAGTTGACTCTGTATACATACATGGCTTCCGATGTTTTCGGTAGGCCACACAATTGTACATATACGCTTTACTTACCGCTTATCGCTAAGAGCTATCTGCTACCCCTACAACTTCAATATTATGCTTATTGTTATTTACGTCGACTCTCGTAGGATAATCTGAGACTCTCGTATAACGCTCTACACTACTTACTGTTATTAACTGTTTGCTACTTCAATAACTTCTATGGAAAAAGAAGGATGTTATATGTTTATGTATTACTACGCCGATTCTCGTACTACGGGAGATCACGAGAAAACGCCGAGGCAGGACAATCAAGATTCTGACAATCAGAAATCAAACCTGACAATCTGATGCAATCCCCCTCTTAGGACTGGCCAGTCATTCCCCCTTCATGATCTAAGCTACAAGGAACATCTAAGAGGTAAGTACAACATGTATAAACTGGAGACTGGTTCTATGCCTATCCTTTTCTTTATGCCTGTGAGACTTCCCAACAGTACTCGAAATGTTGATAAAAGTGGAAATCTTACTTAACAAGCAGATGTCCAACTGTTCATGTGTGAAATTTGAAAGAGATGTACTACAGACAGTACTGCCTGAAGATTCAGCTTTTCCAACTCGAACTGTTGGAGGCAATTTCGAAAATTTGCATGGCACTTGCAGTTAGAATTTCGATAAAAATTCTCAAGTTGAGCTACTTTTGTACTGACAGATGTAGGTGTGGTGCTTTCAAGAGCTGTTGGCATCTGATCAGCAGCATCAACTTCTATATCGGCAGTTTCGTTATTATTTATTATTAATTGGAGCATTTTCGTGTTGAAAAGTATCTTCATCAGCTTCCAACTCAATATCCACAGCCCTATCCTCAGCACAAGCTGAGGTCCAGTCACTATTTTCATCTTCGCTATCATACTCACGTGAATTAAGGTTAAAATAATCATTTTCAACTTCAGCAAGTAAAGCATCAAAATGTACAAAACTTGCAGGGGCCGCCATTTTGAAGAACTTCCGGTATGCATAGCAACGACTTTGAACGATTTATTCCGGCAGTTTTCGTGTGTCTAGCCAATAGCAGAATCCAGATTCGGAATCTACACATCTTATTGGTCTAGGACAATGTATTTTTCAAAATCTTCTGTTTACAAAATAATTCCACATGTAGTTACGTTTTGCGTTATACTGTACATATAGCAATAGCGCACTAAGACCGTTTTTAATAGGACATGCCACTAATACATACCGCTATATGTTGACCTTTGTAGAATTTAATCTGATAGCAGTTAACTGTGACAACATTCATATTCCTCACCAGTAATTAAACTGATAGCAGACTATTTATAGCTCATCTACTAATTATCTGTATCACTGCAGTGTAATGAAGTGGGACTGCTCTGTTAATTGATTCAAAAACATCACTGGCAACATTCCAATGCCCATAATGGTCAGACCCTTTGTGTGTGCTGCTATCATGAAATGGCCAACAAAACAACTGACATTTCACTTTAATTAACTATTTCACAATAAAAATAATTGATAAACATTCTTCAACTTTAAATTTTTATTAGTTCGCAGTCATTTTGGCATTTCAAACTTGTTGGACCCAACAACCAATTACAACGCGCTAAAAATAGGACTCAAACTTACTGCAATTTAAAACGATTGGCTTGGAGCCAAGAATAGAAGCGTGTCAGAGAAATTGTTAATGATTGACCAGCCATTTTAGTCGAGTATTTTATTCTCCAAAACTAATTAAATGTCGTTTCCGCTGCCAATCTTCTGGCATCCATATTTAGCCTATATCTTGCGGCAGAATTTTACTAAACTCTTTGTACTCATCATAAAACAATATGGCTACTTCACAATGCCTCCCGTGTAGATAATCATTTACTCAAAATAAAAACAAACATGCTTGCAGTAGCATATCAGTCTCATTTTGTACTGGTGACTCATCTCAGCTAACAATTGGTTTGTCTGTTGTAGATTATAGTTTATGTAAATGTCTTTCTTTGTAACATTCAACTTTTTAGTGAAATAATTTTGAAAAGTTTTTATTTAAAGTTTTAAAAACTTTGATTATTAAGAAAAGGCTCGTCATATCGTCACATGAACGGAAAACCAGGGGATATATTTGAACTTCTATATTTTATGTTTCTGCCAAGAGAATAAAAATTAAATCAAACCTATAAAACTTTTGCCCAACAGAAATTAAAGAAGACATGAAACAAAATGCAAAGAAGCTTTACAATACCGCGGTAGTTGTTATGATGAAAGTGAAACAGAGTTTCACTGTTTACTTGTAACGATTTTAAGCAACCAGTATATTGTCTATTTGCTATTAGCACTGCTGACAAAGCCTGAAATGTAAATATAAAAGCAGCAAGGAGATGGAAGTGTCATTTAATTATATATGACCCAAATTAGGTGCCAGACATCACATATACCTTGCTGTCTTGTGTGGTTTGTTCCAACAGGCCTCCAACTGATAAACAGCTGATAGATGTTCAATCATCCCTCATGGATTTGCCGCTGGGGTTATTTTAAATCTTTTTTAATATAAATGAAAGTTATGAATGCATGCCTACTCATTAGTTAGACAGATAGATGATACAATATTGATCAAACCAGCAACCAATTGGATGAGAATGAGACATTTTTTGGATTATTGAAGTTGTCCCCTCTATTTGTTCACATTAGTGAAAGTTTTGTATTTTAGTTACTAGTTTAAAAAAAAAGTTATTGGGGGTTTGATTAATAATAACATAATTTTTTCTAATTATTTAATTAGTTGATAAGCTTTAGTAAACACCAATGACTGTTTAGTAGTAGTTGTAGGTTATGTAAGCTGGGAGAATTCTCATTTCTGTGAGTTGACCAAAACTGCATTTACCAACAACGCTATATCAGAACTAAACATTATTTGGTTATCCAAACAAAATAGGAAGGCCGACATCTCGTAGTTGAATGTATCAAGTTTCAATTACTTTAATTCTTAGTACGGGTTTAACACAAAACAATACAGATTGTGTTATTGAGCCTATCTACAAACATGACTGAAGTTTTACCAATCTTTAGGCTCTTGTCGATATTTCACCGCTATGGGAGGACAACTCTTCAATCTTCGTCAATCCAAAGTGAAACGCTGGAGTTGTTGAGATCTCTGATGAATGAACGATTGATATAGCAGTCATCGGTCGACTCTTCTATTATCATGGAAGGGCTTGCCTATGTAAAGCTTTACTCACTGAATGATGATAATAATTATTATTATTTATTTATTGTCATATATATTTCTATAACTTATTAGCAGCAGTTCAAAGGTATATTACCACAGCTCATTGATAACTCCTGCTACTACCAACCCAATGTAAAAATGATATTATCATTATTTTTTTTAAATATTATCCTGTTTTATTATCTTTTGTATACATTACAGAAGACTTTTTTGTTAGCTTGCTGATTGGTCAAAGTTAAAATAATTGTCAGGGCAACAGTCAGTGAAAATTTTCCAGTACAGCATAGGTGAATGGCCCAGTGTTGTAACTCTTCAAGTTTCGCTTTGTGCTCGGTCATGGAGACAGGCTCGCTGTGGGTCTGGTATCCTAAAAAAATTGTATTTATTTCTAAAGATGTGGTATGGTTTACTGCTTTCAACAAAAACTGATGCAAAAATTAGGCATTGAAACCAGTTGGACTTGAAAATTTCATGCACTAAAGTCTATTGCATAAAATTTCTTCAGTATTGCTTTTTTCGATGCAATGCCTCAGACAAAATGCATATTTGTGAAACTTTGTCAAGGAAGTTGGTAAAATCCAAGATGACTGATATATTATTCGACCTCCTGAGTTGATAACAATGATTTCACGTGTTCGGTACTGAAAAAGGCCCAAAATGCCCCTAGAAATCAATAGAAATACAAAACTGCACTTGCCGTTCGTAGGCAAGAACAATACAGCATTACATAATTATATCAATATGCCTGCCCAGTAATCACCATGCACAATTAGAAAATTGCTATTATGTATCATTACACCATGTCTACTGAGTCTGTATGCAATGGACAGACTCAAAGAGGCTACTGCTCACAGGTTGGCATGGAAGCACAGGTGTCCCATTAGCGGCAGACAAAAAACTGGCTAACAGTCGTTTCAGTCATTTATTTGTGTTTTACTACCAATTAGATTTGGTTTTACTAGTCACCAGTCATTTTGTCCCCTTGCTACTTCCTCCTAAAACAGCTTTTAAAGAATCATTTTGAAGTTTTCACCATCTACTGCAATTTCTGAGTATTCATCTCAAAGGAATACCTTAACTTTAAAGTTTTGCACTTAATTTAATAATATTTTGTCATTGTCATAGCAACAAAGCAAGTTAAAATAGAAAACGAAGTCACTGGCATGGCATGGCCCTGTCAGTTATATTGAGATGAAGTTTTGAAATGAACAGGGTTCCAAATGAACAGGAGTAAAATTCGTTAGCAATGGTGGTACACTCAGTATATGAATCATCAAAGTACTCGTATGTTTATGCTTCCTGTACGTTTATCTTTGGCAGACGATGATTACAATGAACTCGGGTAAGCCGAAAGAACCGGCTTTCCTCACTCCTCATAAAAAGAAAGTCACCTGACAGTAGATGGCAGTGATATGGCATTAGTCAGGTCATGTAGAATGTTGACATTGCCGTGGTTGCCAACTGTCTGCTAGCTGTCAGATCTGCAGATTAACAGCGGATGCGGCGGTTTGATATCAACAGATTTGTCACAGATTTGTGTCATCATCATCCATCACCAACTATGGTAATGGTCTATGTAATTGGTCCAATAAAATATCTGATGGCTAGTTCTGTTGGTTCAAACCAAAACCTAAAAACCTCTAGAGTCATTTCCATGTTTCACTTTTTAACACGAAACCTAGTTATCACGCAGCAGCGCTGAAAACCTTTAACAAAAAACCAAAGATACGGCAGCTACATGATTCTTGGAAACCCTAAACTGAAACTTTTATTGAAGCAAACGAATTATAAAACTTTATATTTCTAAAAATTTATAGCAGCAAAAATATTCTTTGAAGTCAAAATATTAAACATTAAGCATCCTCCATAAAAGATATTGCAATACAAATTATTACTTCATTGCATCAGATTTATCATAAAAAATGTAACCACCACGAGTTATTGGAGCTATTCCAAAGATTAATGGCTGGCAATAATTATTTCTAATGCATGCTGAATAGTCTACAATTAATGAAATGGAAATGAAACTCGTTTAATTGTAACTTTCAGTTGATTTGACGTACTTACCAAACAAACATGCTTGCAGTGGCAAATCGGTGTCTTTTTGCAATGGCGACTCATCTCAGCTAGCAATTGGTTTGTCTGTTGTAGATTATAGTTCATATAAAGTTCTTTCTTTGTAATATTCATCTTTTTGGCAAATATTTTTCAAATTTTTTATTCTGTTTCTCAAAAATTTAAATATTAAAAAGATCTCTATCTTTGGAATTGTTTAATAAAGAGAAACCAGGCAGAAAACGCACCCAAATTTCAGCCAAGAGACTCAATAATAAATTCTACTAACTGGTAAGAGTTCTGCCCGGCAGAGATTTTATAAAAACATAAATGTTTGATTCATTCATCTTCTTTCTTCTAAATACATTTAAAACAAATAGCAAGGATATAAGAAACGTGTCCTTGTAAATAATTTGATCTGGGAATGAAAGACACACAGTAAAGTATTGGGATGTCATTGCTGGTAGTCATTCAAGCGTGTCATACAAAACAATGTCGGAGAATCTTCAGAACTGTGCAACTTTTTTGCAACTTTTATTTTCACTAACGATTTCTGTAGACAAATCAACCAATGTTTCCAAAGATACAGTAAAGTTTTTTTACCTATGAACATGAACTGAACATCATGACACTTCGTTATGCCTAATGTACATAAAGAGATCGCGCTAGCGATTTTCCTTAGCGATAGGAAAAATCTCTCCCCTAAATTGCGCAATTTTTCACTACTAACCCTTTCTTAGCGATTCCTGTCAAACTCGCTGTTACAAAGCATAGCGTGGAACTTAATATATGATCGTTGAGAGATCATAGCTGTACAGATAACAAGACATTACTGAAAACAAGGATAAAGCATTTTACGTTGCCATGGGTTGATCAAGAAATCGGCTAGCGATATTTTGGTCCGGATCAAAACCTGGCGATAACCTCAAATAAAATGCTAGCGATCGCTCAGAAATTCAATATTCATGCAATCGCTAAGGAAACCACTGATTTATCGCTATATCTCCATGCGGCTTGGACTCTCAATACTTCTAACTATGAACAGCCAAGCAAACTGATATACAAAGCCATGTAGTCCATAAATATTTTCATTTCAAAGTCTCAACAGTTACATATCTAGATAGATATAAAAATAATGCAGAATTACTTAGATAACACATAACAATTGTAAGTAAAGCCTGATGTTGGATGACAAACATAGATAACATGAGATGTGGCCAAGTCTGCTAAGATTTTGTGTACATGTTGTATCAGTTGTTTATTGTAAGAGATGTGATACATAAGTTTTTGTTAGTTCAGTAACTGATACTAACAGTCCAGTGTTTTGTGGGAATAAAAGTGTTTATCATTCTGGCTGTTTTGTAGCTTCATTAATGTCAGATGAATAAACATATTACTCACCTGTCTCGGAATATATCAGGTGTATCACAGGAGACGACAAGTAATTTCAGCTTCTTCAAAACAATAGCCAGACCGACTGCCTTTTGATTAAACTTTGTTAATTGCGAGACAGGAATTTGTCTTTTCAACAAAAATAATGGGAAGACAACTCCCAAATGTTATGATTAAGTATAATTTACCAGCCATAACGGGTTTGGTCGGTATTTCCTGGTATTGTTGACTTCGAGACAACACCAGATAGACTGATAGTCTATCACCAAGTCTTCCCTTCCTATTTTAACCATCACATGTCACATTTTAGGTTTGTGTCACACTAATGCATGCAACATGATGAGGGGAGCGAGACATTTTATTTTACATTTCAATTTTATTAAAGTGTAAAAATGGATGAGGGAGGCTACGTTTTAGATTTTTGCTTCCCATAACAGCAATTATGGAGAACCAAATTTTTAGTTTATCATTATTCTAAGGCTAAGAACCATTATAAAGATGGCAAAAGTTGAGGAATCTTCACACTTGGCCATAAAGAAATAGTTGAGGATGATAAATTATTAGGAAAAAGCTACTTGGATGGGAGGTACTGGTGTATTTGAGGTTTTTTCACAATCATAAATAGCATGAATGAGGTAACTTTTTACTTTTTACTCTGATGATCGCCCAAAACCTCGTGCCGATGCGAGGGATTTGTGCTTATAGGAGTTTTCAATCTCAATGAGAGACGAGGCACCAACCAAAGTATGGCTTGTGTTGTTCATTTCTTAAAGAGCTACTGGAGATACCAGAGCAGATTAGGGGTGCTTTTGGATACCCTACACATAGGGCTTAACCATGGGATTAAATGAAACCATTCGGGAACCCCGTTGTTGAGGGCACAAAAAATCATGACTGCAATGGGCAATTTGGGCTCAACGATTCAAGTGACAAGCGAGGTAGGTAGCATTGTTGAGGGCATAAAACTGTCTCCACCTAAGCAATAATTTCAACGAGTCAACTTATTACCACTGTTTTTGCCCCCATTTTAAGTCGTGGCAATACATTATAGCGTATATAAAGAATATAGCATCATTGTAATTAATGGCTGTTTGTAAAGTAACTTAAGCTAGATCGCTTTGGCAATACGGTTTTCTTAGACATTGTTAGGAATAAAGATGTCTATGGTTTAAAGCACAAATAACTTCTGTTAAACGACAGTCATTGATGAGCCCTCAATGACTGTTCAATGACTGCCCTACACGTAGGGTATCTGAAAGCACCCAAGGATAAAAAAACACTCTAAGGGTGGATAAAACTCCATAAACATAAATATACCAAATTGTATAGAATAATGTTTATTGATTGATAAATCAAGACATGAAAATACAATAATAACAAATAGGAACCTAGCAACAATAACTCAAATGTAATTAATCACATGACCGAAGTGGGAAAATCCAAACAATCAATAATTTCTATGATACCATAATGTAGTACAGTAAAAGCTCAATAAGTTATCCACTGTAATATACAGAGTGAAGAATACAATAATAGTAAATAGTATATAAATATTAGGTTGGCACTACAATACTACTTGGTAGATCCATCACAGACTGAAGTATTGAATGTAGCCTTTGATCTTTAATTCTATAATATGGGCTCATAAAACAAAAAGAAGCCAATCAACATAGTTAAGGTAAATGTAAGCAAGAGGAACCTAGGCAATGTTTCTCCATCCGGTCTACTAAATACCAGCGGACTTTGCTCATTCATTATTTAACTGGTAGAAGATAACTTTAGAGCTGGAATAGTGAGGTACAAGAAGGGTGGTATCGTACACCCCCAAACCAAACACATATCCACCACCTATAGCAACATCAGCCACCTGAGACACTATCCTACCTGTAATATATACTGACAGGTATTATGTTGGTTGGCTAAACAGAACAAAAGAGGAAATCTAAGAATGGCAGACCCTGAGATTGAGATTAAAGGTGTAAAAATTGGGAGTAAATTTGAGCCACTTTTGCAAGCAAACCAATATTGGGAGTGAAGGCACTCGTCTGCTCAGTCAAGTAATCAATGCATGAGGAGAAATGTATGAATGGAATACGAGTCTGGGCGGTTTTGATAAAACTTACTGCAGAAACAAACAACCCAAAAAACTCATTTTATAACCTCAAACCTGACAACTAACTAATAACTAACCTGTGGTGGTATCTAGTATGTAGATTGTGTTGTTGTTGCATGCAGCTAGTAAGATATAACTTCCATAGCATACCAGACCTTGTGGGTTGTTCACATCAGAGAGAGTCCACATCACCTCCCCAGTTGTCATGTTCACTCTAAATACTTTAGATGTGCCACGGTTAGATATAACAACAGAAGTATTGTCTACAGCACACAAAGTGGTATTGGTGTCACTTAGCAGGGGGCAGGGAATGTGACGTAGAGACTTGCCGGTGAGAGAATATACGGTTATTCTCTGGTTTGGTGGATCTGCTATAACTACCTGATCAGCTACTACAGTCAGCATGTTAGAGTGACACACATGGTAGGTGTGATTCCAGCTTGTAATATGTCCACCTGACATATCATAGACATTTACTACACGAGGATTGGCAAGTGATAATGTATACAACTTGTCCTTATATACAGCGATAGATTCTACAGGACCAGAGGTGGAGATAAAAGAGTTATGTAATTGGTAGTTGTTGTCTATTCTAGTAACTGTTTTGTTTTCTAACCCTACATAAGTACTCCCTTTGTACTGGCAGACTGAGCGAGGACGAGCTGGTAGTTGGACAGACTTCAACAGTTTCATAGCCTGAGGTAAAGGTTGACGGGTTGTAACTCCCTCCTCACTGAAAAGTATGTCACAGGAGGAGACAACCTCCAACTCCACAGCTCTGTTCTCACCTACATAATATATATGCTGTAATGTATGACCAGAATATACATACATATATAACATTGAGTGAGTAAACCAAATTCTCTCATGTGTACAATACAACAAGTAATATATACTATATAACATATACAACATACAGTTATATATGTTAAAAGTATCAAGTCTAACATATAATTCATGCCACTCACCCAATTTCTTCAGTTCCACCTCATCCTTGAGTTGTAGTTTAGGTATTTCTTCTTCAACAAACTTTTGTATTTCATCCTTCAACTCTTTTAGTCCCTTCACAACATCTACCTAGACATGGAGTATACGTACAGTGTATATAGTTATATCAAGTATATATTACATAGCACTAATACCTACTCACACTAGATGTCTATGTAGATAACTCTATGATTATTTGACCACATAGAAATCAACGAACCAGTTTACTGAATGTGACAGTGAAGTTCCCGATCAGCAGCCATTGAAAATGGCTTCACATATTTCAATATTGTCACCTCTAATTCAACAGAGAACTTTTCAGCTTGTTCATTTTAAAACCAATTGTCACACAGATTCTGTGAAAAGACTCAGAGAAAGCATGGTATTGGCAAAAGTTTTTCTATTGCAATGCAGAGCAGAAATTTGGACAACCGTTGATTGCACACTATTGAACTCATAGCATTACAGAGTTGTCTCCTCTTGTAATGGACAAATATTTTGTAATGTACTCCCTAGGATGCCTGAGCACAAAACTTCAGCTAGAGGTTTTCATTATAAAACGTAGTCAATCTCGGAATGTAACAAAGTTACAAGGCTATCTATTGACCAGCTATAAAAAAACGTGAAACTTATCAGGTCGATGCGTGTAAACATGTAATTTCTGCAAGATGACAAAATATGCAGTTGATATAGGTAAATTAGTAATGGGGATGTCACCAATAAGAGTACATGCGACAGGTGTGGCAGGATCTCCAGGTAATTGTTTCGATTGGCTGAAAAATATAAATAGACTGAACACTTTAGTCAGTTTACAAGTACAACGCCATGAACCTATTGAATTGAGTGTAAGGGGTAACATCTCCGAGTCCATTGGTCAAGTTTTTTTTGAAGATGACAGAGAGGAAAAACAACCACGGAACCTTTGTTCTGTCTACGCATACTGCAGGAAAAGTATAGAGAGTTCAACAAGGAGCTGCATATGGTGTTTGTTGCCCTGGAGAAGGCATACAATACCATACCGAGAGAGCTGGTATATTAAGGCATACAATACCATACCGAGAGAGCTGGTATATTAAGGCATACAATACCATACCGAGAGAGCCGGTATATTAAGGCATACAATACCATACCGAGAGAGCTGGTATATTAAGGCATACAATACCATACCGAGAGAGCTGGTATATTAAGGCATACAATACCATACCGAGAGAGCTGGTATATTAAGGCATACAATACCATACCGAGAGAGCTGGTATATTAAGGCATACAATACCATACCGAGAGAGCTGGTATATTAAGGCATACAATACCATACCGAGAGAGCTGGTATATTAAGGCATACAATACCATACCGAGAGAGCTGGTATATTAAGGCATACAATACCATACCGAGAGAGCCGGTATATTAAGGCATACAATACCATACCGAGAGAGCCGGTATATTAAGGCATACAATACCATACCGAGAGAGCTGGTATATTAAGGCATACAATACCATACCGAGAGAGCTGGTATATTAAGGCATACAATACCATACCGAGAGAGCCGGTATATTAAGGCATACAATACCATACCGAGAGAGCCGGTATATTAAGGCATACAATACCATACCGAGAGAGCTGGTATATTAAGGCATACAATACCATACCGAGAGAGCCGGTATATTAAGGCATACAATACCATACCGAGAGAGCTGGTATATTAAGGCATACAATACCATACCGAGAGAGCTGGTATATTAAGGAAACGCCATATCCCTGAGGCCTATTCTGACATCATCAAGGATATGTATAAGGGAGCTACTACCAGCCCTTATCCCATCGCCGTCCATAATAATAATGGATGTGATCTCGGATGATAATGGGGAGGACACACCCTGGAGTACGCTGTTTGCGGATGATCTGGTAATACATGATTCAAGTGGAGATAATCTAGAGGACAGATTAGAGGATTGGAGAAGGTGGCTTGAAGACTTGAAAGTCAGCAGATCTAAGACCGAGTATTTACCCCCAAAAGGAAACACGGACAACATCAAGCTGCTAGAATAAGATGGAGGAGCATATGCCAACTTGCTTCAATGCATTACACTCAGGTACCTGGGTACCACTATCCACCAGGAGGGAGGATGGAGAGAAGACGTTGAGTTGCGCATAGGAAAGGCTTGGAACAAGTGGAGAGAGTTGTCGGGTGTACTCTGTGATAAGAAAGTCCCTAAGAATTTGAAAATACTCATCTATATGACAGTTATACGTCCAGTGTTAATGTATGCAGCTGGAACATGGCCAATCACAGATAACCTAGCTGAACGGATCAGTGTCTGTGAGATGATGATGCTCAGGACAGGATTAGATGGAGGAGTTTGATTGAGCTCGGTTTCCGGCAGACACCCACTACCCGAGCAGAACAGAGCGGCAATAGGTGAGCATAGGTGAGAATAGAGAATGTAGTTTATATAAACTACCGTCTTTGGCATTGATGTCACAGTCACATAGTTGTAGATAATTTTAAAGTCTATGGTCTATGGTATCTAAGGAAATATGCGCTTCCTTCTTTTAAAAACACAAAAATTATTGCCACTTTTTATCAGTAAAAAGTGCTAGTTTATTCCCTTTAGCAGGTCATTTTTTAGTTTCTGCTTTGGAAAAATAAGTCTTCTTTCTTCTGAATACATTTAAAAAAAATAAACAAGGATATAAGGACAAATTGAATAGCAAATCTGAAACTTATCCTTGTATATAATTCAAACCGGCAATAAAATGTTTCAGATTATTGGACTGATTGAGAAAGACGATCACTATCCCCATTATTGTTGGTACTATGTGAGTGATTATTGCCATTAATTGATGAAACATATACACCAATTGATAATAATTTAAAAAAATTATTTTTTGTTATTATTTTTGTTTATCATTATTGTGATGAGCGCAAAAATAATAATCATTAAAATGATATTGTAAGGGACGCTGGCACTCTTCGGTAAAGAGACGCCATATTGTTTACCTAGTTACGCAGCCGTTACGAACATTTACATTCTATTACCTTTATTCTTACTGTGCGTTCTATGCTTGCCAATCTGTATAGTTCTATTGCCCTTACTCAAGCTACACTTAAATAATTATTCTATTATATTTTTACTAACTTTCTCCACGAATTTATTATTACTTGCATTTTGGTGCTTCATGGAAGGCAAGGCGTGGTTTGCCAATATTTTTATCTAAGGGTGTGACTTGTGCTAATCACACCCGCCTACTTTGTTTATATGTGAGTGTTCATGAAATAAATATCAGAGTTAGCCTGACTCTCAGATGATTCTCTCTCTCTTGAAGCAAGCACTGAGCACAGCTAGAAGCAGCATAACTACAAGCGCTGGTCGACTATTAGCAAGCACGAGGCTTGGCGGAAAGTAAGATTGGTCGCTCTCTTACTGCGTATTCCCTCGACCCGAGGTGTACGACGCAAAGCACCTGGTGCCCTATTAGTTCGACACACATTGCAATCCGAACTGTGGAGTTCGAAACAAACTTATACAATAATAACGCATCGTAATTATTGTCGGTAATTACAGCACCATTATTGTCGGTAGCCGAAAGTTCGCAACAAACTATAAACTAAACAGTAATTCCTGCGGAATTATTGTGTGCAACAAAGTTCGAGACAAACTTTAAACTAGACAACAATCACGGCACTGATTATTGTCGAGCCTAGAGAGGTTCAAACGCAGCCAATAATTATTGAATAATTATTGCAACTGCCAGCACTTGATCTACACCAGATTCGGTTGTTCTTTTGCATGACCAAAGTCAGCAGTAGCCTGGTAACAATAATTACACAATTATTGTGCACTGCATTAGCTAGGGTTGGCAAAGCGTTCGGGAGGGTGTACAGGTGGCTACCACCCAGACAGTAAATTCCTGTACAATATTGATAATAATTAATTTACTGTAGTTCAAACTATCTTTATCAGTAAAATTTATTTACAAACTAAGTCAAATGAAAGAATCATCTCGAAGTATCAATATTATTCGTAATATTATTATATTATTAATTACAATACCATTTATTGTTATTACTCATATCTATGTCTATAAGCTCCTCAGGTATGTTTGGGCAACTCAATACTATCAACCATTAGAGATATACTTTTCTTGGCCCTTCAACATTGAATTATACAAGTTTCCCAGTATTTAACCTTCTCATTAGATAACTACTCACCTTGTGACTACATCTCACTCTAGACTCTATCATCTTTCTATGATTTCTTAGTCTAGTCCATTTCTTAAGTACAATGTCTTCCATAAACTCAGCCATATCTACCCTCGACTTTTGTCTTTTCTTCATCACTTCATCTTCTAGTTTCTCATACTTGAGCTTCAGTGCATTTATCTACAACAGAATACATAGCCTAGAGTCAGCGCTGCTCATTTACTCATTGGTGCATGTATTATCCAATCAAATGACGCAATGAGATGATATAAAAGCAAACCTGTGCATCCCTAGTTTGATGAATAAGTTGTAACATCTCTGATGTTTTGTTGTCATATTCAGCTCTGACTTTAGATGTCTCCTTAAATAACATCTCATACTTATCCTCTCTAGCCAACACGTCAGCAGTGAGGTCTTCTTTCATTAAGGTAGCTACCAAGTCATCTAGTGACAGCAGGCTGTGTGACTCCCCTGTGTGCAGGTAACAATTTACATACAAACTCACTCAAAGAGAAGAAACAGTAACAAAAGTACGGACGAAACAATCGTTGTAGAAACTACTAACAAGACATGTCATTGTTTTTCCTAGAAAAACAAAAAGCTTACCGCTGTGATCATGGAAACCATGACATAAGTTTGAGGAGCCATACACCCCCCCCCCCCCACACTACAACTAACTACTGGAACTCATTGGACTTCATAGACAAAGGAGCTGAAGTATTCCGTATCTGAACCATAACCAGCTAACAGCATGCCGAGGACTCGAGCACAAACCACTTTTACCATTTTGACCACCCAAACACTGATTATTTTTAGACAGACAAAGCTTTTTACATTTCACAAACCGTTACTAAAAATAGTCTGTCGAAACACTCCCCAAATTAAGGCTTTGCCCTACAAGGTGCCTTTACAATCAAAGAGATGCACAAAATGGATGCTTCTCTGAAGGACCCTTAAAATACAATCAGTCATCCATGAAATACACAAATTGGAGTTGCAGTTCTTGAGTTACTATACGTTTTAGTTTGGCAGACCGTATGGTCACATGACAAAAACTTTGTTTTTTTAATCTGAGTGGTTTTCTCTCTACTGTGGAAACACATTGGCAAATGCCACTTTTCATATACTTTATAAAAATCAGAAATGAAAAAAGTGCAGTTATTGTGAAGTCTTACATAGTGTATTGATACACCACATTGCAAACTTCATGTCAATCTATGGATTAGTTCCAAAACAAGAAGCTGCTTCGTGCTAAAAACTTGAATATTTCAGAGAAATCCTTGACATCAACATTGACATTAGAGGTTTCTACCAATAGATAGAGAGACATCCGCATTATCACACGTGACTTTGTCAATTTTAGCTGATCGGTTCCTTATTTTGACAGGCCACTTCGAATTGCAGCGATCTAGCAAGCTCAAAAAGTTTCTTTCTTCAAGATAGCCTTATCCCCCTCAGCTATCATGGTTTGGGGGAAAGGAATTGAGGTATCCATAAAAGCGGACAGAAAGATAATATTTTAGATTCTCTAAAATACCAATTAAAAGCAATAAATACAAGTGAAGCTGCACAAGGGAACATTCAGCCATCAACTAAATTGACCAACCAAATCTTATTTGAAGGCTCCCCAAGGTCATCTATATGTGAGACCCCATTTATATCATAGAAATGATCAATGCCTGGTGATGTAATAGTAAACCAGTTGATAAGGAGACAATCTATGCTTGCTGCCATGAAACAAAAACTATTGAAACTTTTGAGTAAACATTGCTGGATAGATTCACTGCAGAAACATCTCTGGCTCTGGGCTCTGTTACACATGTCACTTCCTCCTGCACCAAATGTACCAAGACTACCTTTTTGAGATAATTACAGAAAATAGTAAACTCACCATTGTCACATTTCTCCAGGGCCGGGAAGCATTTCAAACAGACAAGATCGAAACAATGTTGACAGCCCAAAATGTATGGTTGGTCCTCATGCTTTGTACAGCACCTTGTCTGCATCTTTGTAGCCTGAGATCTATAGTCTTCAATGCTAATCTTCTTGTGTTTGCTCATTGTATCATCATGAGACTAAAATATTGTGTAGTACATTAACTAGTACAGTATATTGTATACTGAGAGAGAGACAATATATATTTATATATAATGTATGCATTCCATTCAATAACTTACCATCATATGTCTCTCACAGAACTTGTTACAACAAACTGTACAATATATAACTGCTTGTTGTTTATCCATCTTCTTATCTATACATACATCACAGCAGTTATTGTCTTCTCCTACCATATCATATGATGGGAGAGTATCTGGTGGTCCCTCAAACACCTCTCTGTATAATATAAGTAGTCATATATATGTAGGTAATGTATAGTATACACACATCTGTATATACAGAGTCAGCAGTAGAAATATTGGCAGCACAAATCTATTGCACACAACTAAACCTTACATACTTTATCTACTAAACTATAGCCTACAATGATAAGACAACAAGTAGGGGACACTTACCCACAGTCCTTTACAGCACAAACCAATGTATGGTTCTCCTCAAAGAACTCACACAAACATTGAACACAATGTACATGACTACAAGGTAGAATCTTTGGTTCTGGCAACTGTCCATCTTTCCTCAGACAGTAACCACACTCAATAGTAACTTGTGATTGTGCCATTGCTCTAGTAACAAACAAAACAAACAGTAAGTCACATGATATGTCACAGCCATGTGTTAGCACTAGTGAGTTATACCAGTTACCCAGATGAGTGAGAGGGTATATAAAGCACTCGATAGGAGCTTACATAAACTGAGCTCAATTGCAGTTGTAGTGGTTCAGCTACCTTCACCTCATTCTGAAGTATTGCTTATACACTTAACCACCTTTCAATTATATCTGCGTGCCATAGAATTAATATATATCAGTGATACACAAAAATTATTGTAAATTTTTTTGCATTTTATTTTGGTAACTACTGCTGATTATTATAAGAATAATAAATCCTGCTGAGTCTCTCCATTGTTTAAAGAATTATTCTGAATATAAACGGCCAAACAAAGGATCTTTTAACTTATGATAAAACCAATAACCCGCTTGGCAAAACATTAGCAGGTAATATTATAAACATGGCTAACGTAAAACGTAATCAAATAATTCTTTTGGTAGCAAAATAATCACAACCACACGAGAATGTTCACAGCTAATTCTTGACACGATAAAAAATATAAAGCAAAATATAGCACACCTATTTATCATAATTAAAGTTATTGTAATTACTGCTTTTATCACTCATAAGAAATTATTATGGTTATATTATCGAATAAGTGTGCAGTAAATTGACAGTAGGATGTGGTTGCCAGCAATTGCCAATAACAATGCAACTTTTAATGCCAATTGGTGGACCTGGAAAGGGCTGATGGGTTTGTGAAGAAACTTGTCAGAAGGAGAGTTTTCAGGTGTCATATAGATTGATGTTATTGCCTGCAGTTGCTATAGAAGCAATCTTCAGATACATGCCTGCCAGTGTTGTAAGGTTGTAAGCCATCAAAGATGTCAAACCAATTACTTGATAGTCACTGGCAAAGTCTCTCATTGAAGTAGGGCATATGTTGTAGTAGACGAGACTGAGTTGGTAGTCTGTGCTCTGGCGGCTCGCGCTTCTGTTGTGGCTGCGTCGTTAGGGTGGAGATGCTTCAAGAGTACAGTTGTAGCTAGTTTTCAGCCTCATTGCTTGTATTTGCAGTTAGCATCACTGTTTACTTGATAACTTCTACTTCTGTGGAGACTTGCACGTTAATCTAGTTCGTTGAAAGCTCTTTAGTCTTGCTGCTGGCAGTGAAATCTCTCGCTGCCAGTATTAGTAATACAACACTGATGCTACCAGTATTAGTAATACAACACTGATGCTGCCAGTATTAATAATACAACATTGATGCTGCCAGTACTAGTAATACAACACTGATGCTGCCAGTATTAGTAATACAACACTGATGCTGCCAGTATTAGTAATACAACACTGATGCTGCCAGTATTAGTAATACAACACTGATGCTGCTAGTATTAGTAATACAACACTGATGCTGCCAGTATTACTAATACAACATTGATGCTGCCAGTATTAGTAATACAACACTGATGCTGCCAGTATTAGTAATACAACACTGATGCTACCAGTATTAGTAATACAACACTGATGCTGCCAGTATTAATAATACAACATTGATGCTGCCAGTACTAGTAATACAACACTGATGCTGCCAGTATTAGTAATACAACACTGATGCTGCCAGTATTAGTAATACAACACTGATGCTGCCAGTATTAGTAATACAACACTGATGCTGCTAGTATTAGTAATACAACACTGATGCTGCCAGTATTACTAATACAACATTGATGCTGCCAGTATTAGTAATACAACACTGATGCTGCCAGTATTAGTAATACAACACTGATGCTGCCAGTGTTAGTAATACAGCATTGATGCTGCCAGTGTTAGTAATACAACACTGATGCTGCCAGTATTAGTAATACAACACTGATGCTGTCAGTATTAGTAATACAACACTGATGCTGCCAGTATTAGTAATACAACACTGATGCTGCCAGTATTAGTAATACAACACTGATGCTGCCAGTATTAGTAATACAACACTGATGCTGCCAGTATTAGTAATACAACACTGATGCTGCCAGTATTAGTAATACAACACTGATGCTGCCAGTATTAGTAATACAACACTGATGCTGCCAGTATTAGTAATACAACACTGATGCTGTCAGTATTAGTAATACAACACTGATGGTGCCAGTATTAGTAATACAACACTGATGCTGCCAGTATTAGTAATACAACACTGATGCTGCCAGTATTAGTAATACAACACTGATGCTGCCAGTATTAGTAATACAACACTGATGCTGCCAGTATTAGTAATACAACACTGATGCTGCCAGTATTAGTAATACAACACTGATGCTGCCAGTATTAGTAATACAACACTGATGCTGCCAGTATTAGTAATACAACACTGATGCTGCCAGTATTAGTAATTGAACACTGATGCTGCCAGTATTAGTAATACAACACTGATGCTGCCAGTGTTAGTAATACAACACTGATGCTACCAGTATTAGTAATAGAACACTGATGCTGCCAGTATTAGTAATACAACACTGATGCTGCCAGTAATAGTAATAGAACACTGATGCTGCCCGTTAGAATCAACTGTTTTATTGTAATAAAGCGAGAGGTTTACATACAGCAGGTCTCAGGGATTACTAGCTGTTACTTTGACAAAAAAACTGTCTATCATTTACATTCGATTATAACTTTTTTCATTCTTATGAAATATCATTTCAGTTTTTATAGCGAGTAGATATAACTATACTGTACCTATAATAACGAGAATATATCTTTGTTTAGTAAAAGAAATATTATATCATTTGTTTCATGAATTATTATATTTCCAATAATTCACCGTCAACTGTAGTAGAGCAACAGTTACAGTTCACCTATTTTATCTTGTTCAACCAGCGACAGGACTTTGACTAGTACTAATACATACAATCGAATATCGATCATATATGTGTTGGAGGGAGATGTGACAGGAAATAACGTTGGTGAGACAAATTGAAGAATTCAGCACTTTATTTTCAGCTAGCATTTTGTCCAATCACGTACAATTAACTAGACTTGCATTCAATCCATTCAAAGGTCGTGGCCAAGGGCTGCAATGTGTTTATTAAAAGAGGGTGCATTATTTTACTTCAAGTGTTCTTCATTGGTTGAAACTAGGAAAAAATGATATATTATTTTTTAGTGTACTTGTTAACAGTAATGATAATAGTAATATTGTACAGGAATTTAGGGTGAAGTGGTAGCTGTCACCTGTACAGCGGCCCACAGTAGTAAGCAAGTACGACAGTGTAGTGTACGCCTTCCAATTCGCCCGCAGTCTATTTCGGAGGAATAGTTGTGACAGGTCGAACTACCTGTTCGAATAATCGTTCCAGTATCACTTGCCCGTAGGTCAAGTGCAGTGTGAGTCGAATCGACTGACCACTTTCTACAGACTATTATCCTAGTTGCTAGTCGACTGGGTTCAGTGCAATTTCCCTTGTGTGCTTTTGTCGTGCAAGTATCTGAACTTGATAAGTTCCTCTGCCAGCGCAATCAGTGCAAGAGCTTACTTGTATCTTTTCTATCAAGCTACCTGTGCTTTAGCATAAGTGCGCTTATGCTAGTAAATCAACAAGCAAGTGAGAGTGTAGGCATTAACTCTGCTTTATTTTGGACGTGACAAGAATATTTATACATGAAAAATTATGTAATAATGATTGGCAGCAAGAATACAAAAGCAGGCCACGCCTGTGTAGTAGATTGGCTGTTAAGGCACCAATAGAACTTGAATAGCATAGAACAGGAGGTGCTTAGCAGCACGGCTGATTGCACAAGCACATGTGTAAAAATGGTACATCTACGCAAGTAATATAATATATGGGAATAAACAAGTACGAGTATAAAATAGTAAAATAAATGTAAATAGACAGTTCGGCAAGTGTTAGAATAGGAGTATAAATAGTTCGGCAAGCCATATAATGTACACAAGGTCGACCTGTTCGGGAGGTCGTGGCGCATTTCCCTCACAATATTACACTTGTTTTTGCTGTAAAAAATGAAAACGAAAAAAATTGATGTAGTGAAGAATTGATCAAGAAGACATACTACTACTCGTATTGGTTTCTATTATTGTTGCGTTTGAAATTATTAGTGACAACTAGATAATGTGAATTTTAAGAATAAGTCGGGGGCAACTTTAATTATTTTTTGAAAACAAATAATAATAAATGTCATTAAAAATTGATTATTAACTGATTTAATAATAATAAATAAAAACTAAATTTACTTAAAAATTAAAACATTGTTATTATTATTGTTGTCATAACTATTTTTATTATTAATTATTATTATAAGTAGTATAGAAAGGGGAGTACTGATATGTAAGTTATCAAAAAAAGCTATGGGTCCTAATGATCAGCCAGGCTTCCCACAGCACTCTGCTCTCAGACGTTATCCCACTACTGCTCCATGTGGGAGCTTTTGTCTGCTGTGTTTCCACCCTCGACCAGTGCACTCCTCCTCAGACAACCTGGAAGTCACTGATTACTCTGTAACCAACATGTTGACACTGAGCTTAGTGCGGACGTCTGATCAACACAGCAGCACTGCAGGAACAACTCCTAGCCTCACTCAGTCCACCACATCCAGCCTCCAGTAGCAGGATTACAGGAGCTCGCCACAACTCCCAGCTGTCAGCAAAACCAGTAACTACTATTATTCTATACAAAATATTTTATTAGTGGGTGTTTGCAGTCCGAAAAACGCCAATAGCACAACACACAATCATTGCACTCTCACCCTAAAATAATCAACTTGCACGGTGCGTTTTAACACTAGTTGACTAAACACAATTAACGAATCAGAGTCAAGTACTGGGAAACCTTCCAGGAAGCGACAACTACTGATATAATAGAAAGCAATCAGTTTCTATTTTTAGGTAAACAGCTTCACATATATATATATTGGTAAGGTAATAAAATGAATAAGTAGAGAGTTATTTTGAACAGATAATTGCACATATATTACATACAAGCGCATGTGCCATGAGAAGAACAGTTTTGTTTGATCTATTTTCTCTGACAAAGTTCAGTTCAGCTCTCAACAAACTAAAATTCCCAGGGCTGATACTCCCCTTAAAATGGCCTTTAAGGCTCGGCATAACTCCAGTTTTAGGGGGTGTTTTTGTGCAAAAGACACGCATAGTGGATTTGCTACTTTAGGAAGGTATTTTGCCCAATGAACCAAGGTTACATGTTACATATTCCACTCTATTGTTGTAAAGTGTTCTCAATTCCAGGATACTCACTAAATTAGCATGCAGTTGCATATTTAAACACAGCCAGGTACATGTAGAGTATTTATTATGCTCATAACCCATGCTAACATCTTACAGTGGAATGCGGGTCACTAAGTGTTTAGGGGGTGTGAGCTGCCCTGACAACCAAGTGAATAGGGTACATTTTGTAAGTGTTGGCCTAGCCAGGTAGGTATATTTGAAGGAGTATCAGCCCTGGGCTGAAATTGTCTCTCAATGATTGATGAGAAAACTTGTATAGCATAAACAATGCTGACTTTGAAACCAGAACCAAACTGGAAACCAGAAACTTCAATTCAATTATTGTCAAGGGACTTCTTAATTGCAACTTGTTTTCCAACTTTCAAGATTTGCTGGCACAGATAACCCAAATGTTTTTGTATGTACTTTTGTGGTTGGGGTAAGACGAAACCCCTTACCTTTACCCCTAAACTACCATCAAAACCTAAACGCAAAACTCCTTGCCTATGTGTTATATAGACAGCTGCTGCAGTAAAACGGTAATACCAGTGTTAGCAGTTATCTGACCATCTAGTTATTGGAAAGACAACTTTGAATTAGCTGAGACAAATTCTCACGTAAAGCTAAAAAACTACAAATTATATTCTGATATATATAATATTACGCGTGTCTATTATCAAAAAGAGCAGAATGCACAGCTTCGGGTGAACTCAGGCTATATTACACAGCAGGCAATGGTTTGACTAAAATTAAAATGCAATTATTTTTTTGCGACTCTGTAGACATAAGAGACAAACCAAGTTACACAAGATAGTCTAAATCTCTTTTCCATTTACCATAAGGAATACATGGAAGTCTCTAGATTATAAATCAATTATAAATCTTTGTATTTTACTTCGTCTTTTTTCCTCGTATGTTTGCTAATGGTGGTTTTATATGTGTCAGGCCATTGCATGTGTTAAACAGTCCACTCGTATCTTTGCGTTTATTAAAAACACAAAAAAACAAGTTGATATAACACTAGCAGTATTACCTGTCGTATTCAATTACCTATTCGCTCTACCTCCACCCTCACATTACCCCATCTTGTCCTTCACCCATCCCACTCTTTCTTCCCTTACTCTATTTATCACCCTCTACCTTGCTATATCCCTGCCCTGTTCCAGCCCCTGACCCAACCCTGTCCTACACTACCCTCTCCATCTCTACCTTTGTCTGTCTCCACTCTCCCTCCACCACCTAGTTAGATAGAACGCACAAGCAAACAGCATGCTGACATGTATAACTCTACTAATTAAATGTACTCTACTTACTACTGAGACAACTAAAGTGATAAAACACTAACTTATAAAACAATGTTACAATCTTAGCAAACTAAAAGAAAATAGGTTAATACAGAATCACTTATCACTTGAACCATCTTGTATGAGCATAATGTGACTTTTGTGATTTATCTCTCATTAAACTGGTTTAAAAAACTTAAGACTTACAATTTAAAAGTTTTTATTTTTAACCCAGCAAAGATTAAACAATGTTAAACACACAAACTGAGGCATAGGAAGTTGTTGTTCCTTGCACAATGAGATCATTTGGTTTGTGTTAACATAATACATACCGCTATATGTTGACCTCTGCACAGTTCAATCTGATAGCAGTTAACTGTGACAACATTAATATTCCTCACCAGTAATTAAACTGATAGCAGACTATTTATAGCTCATCTACTAATTATCTGTATCACTGCAGTGTACTGAAGTGGGACTGCTCTGTTAATTGATTCAAAAACATCACTGGCAACATTCCAATGCCCATAATGGTCAGACCCTTGGTGCTGCTATCATGAAATGGCCAACAAAACAACTGACATCTCACTGTAATTAACTATTTCACAATAAAAATAATTGTTGAGCATTCCACAACATTCAATTCTCGATATTTTGCAATCATTTCGGCGTTTCACACTTTTTGGCCCCAACAAGCAATTACAATGCGCTAAAAATAGGACCCAAACTAACTGCCATTTAAAGCGATTGGCTTGGAGCCAAGAATAGAAACGTGTCAGAGAAATTGTTAATGATTGACCAGCCATTTGAGAACCAAGAATAGAAGTGTAGGGAAGGTATAGTTATATAAACATCTTTTTGCAAATGACCATTTTTTGGAATAATATTTTTCAAAAGTTTTTATGTTCATTTCTCAAAATTTAACTATTCTACTCTTGCATTGTTTAACAGAGAGAAAACCAAGTGACACACTCAACCTTTTGTCAAGAGACTAAAAACTGAAACCTATCAACTTATAACAGTTTTGCCGAGCAGAGATTAAAAAAAAAACTTTAATGTTCGATTCGTTCATCACAATACTGTATAAACCATTTATGTATGACCCAATGAAATCAGCCTAGTCCACAGCAGATTTCAGAGAGAGGCTCAATTTAGCACACGCTAAAGCATAGTAGGTTTAAATGACGAAGAGGAAGTTTACGAAAATATTTTTTGAAAACTTTTTTGTACAACATAAAGGGATGACAAACATGGATAACATGAGATGTGACCAAGTTTACCAATATTTTATGTACAGGTTAAATCATTTGATTATTGTCAGAGAGGTGATACATAAATCTTTGTTAGTTCAGTAACTGATACAAACAGTCTAGTGCTTTGTGGGAATAAAAGTGTATATTATTCAGCTACAGGCTAATGTTTTGTAGTTTCAGAAAGAGCAACGAAGTATATAACACAGTCAACTGTCTCAGAATGTCTAGTGTATCACAGGAGACAACAAGCAGTTGTAGCTCCTTCCTTTATTGTACAAATCAATAGCCTGGGTGAATGTCTATTGACTTAGTCCATTGTGGCAATTGTTGTACCCGGTCTCAACAGTTGTGTTCCCTACAAAATGGTGTCAAGACAACTCCCAAACATTGTGTTGAACATAATTCCACCAGTATACCATAGGTTTGGTTAATAATATCTGGAAATGTTGGCGTGGAGAGAACACCAGATGATTGAGTCACTCACTAAACTGGTACTTCCTCATCATTAAGCAAAACAGATCGAGCTGTGATTTAATCGAGTCATTTTTACGATTAACGCAAAACATTTCCACAGAAGATTAATGTGATTAAAACCCATATTTTAATTAATCGCCATTGTGATTTTTTTGCTTCACTTTCTTTTAAACTTGGCAATTGAAGTTTTTTTTACTAATGGCAATTTTCCATTATTATTATTGTTTGCGATGTTTCAAGTTCACCACTTCTATGACTGAGAATGAACCCCAATCCACCATTATGCAATACAGTGATTATAATTTTCAATCAGAGCAGAGAAATCTGAATTCTATATTGGCGCCAATTATAGGTATCACAGAAGATTAATTTTGTGATTAATCAAAATCAATTAACAGGAAAACAAGATTAATCTTAAACTAAATTCCTTAACCATGTCATAGCCTTAATTACATGTATAATGCGCTTTAGAGATGGAATACAACTCCCTAAATATAAAACACACCATCTTGTACAGCAAAGTTTATTAAGTGATAAATAATACATAAAAACATATAATCATAACCAATAGTAACCAAGCAACAGTAACTCTCAAATGTAATTAATCGCATGACCAAAGTGGGAAAACCCAAACAAGCAATGATTTCTATGACATCACAAAGTAGTAGAGCAGGTTATCCAGTGCAATATACAGAGTGAAGGAAAAGGATTAGATAGAGGAAGGGTACAACAGTAATAGCAAATAGTTTGTAGACGTGTCAGCTTGGAACTACAATACTACTTGGTAGATTCATCATAGACTGAGCGTTGAATGTAGCCTTTGATCTTTAATTCTATAATATGGGCTCATAAAACAAAAGGAAGACAATTAACATAGTTAAGGTAAATGTAAGCAAGAAGAACCTTGGCAATGTTTCTCCATCCGGTCTACTAAATACTAGTGGACTTTGCTCATTCATTATTTAACTGGTAGAAGATAACTTTAGAGCTAGTATATAGAGGTACAAGAAGGGTGGTATCGTATACCCCCAAACTGAACACATGTCCAGCTATAGCATCATCTGTCACCTGAGACGCTATCTTACCTGTAACAAAATACAAAAATATATGTTCTGTGGAAAATTAGCGACAAAATAGCTTTCCTCTATTTTCCTGTATCCACCCCTTGCCCCCTGTCTACGCCGCTCCTTTATCCCCTACCCCACTACAAAAACATACACCCTAACAGACATGTTGGTCGGAAAAAGAAAACAAAACAGGAAATCTAAAATGGCAGCCACTGGGGAAAAATATCATTTGGTAAAAAAGTGAAATTAAATGTAAGCTACTTATGCATGCAAACAGATATCGGGAATGAAATCACTTGTCTGCTCAGTGAAGTAACCAACTCATTACTAACTATTGTATCATATAATGTGGTTCTACATGTATGTAGGAGTTATGTACTCATCGGAGAGACAACTCCAGTACAGAGAATAATAAAGTTGAAAGAAAACAAACATCGAGCATAGACTTGGTAGGTAAATACATGGAGGAGGGAAAATGCATGAATGGAATACATACATGTCTGGTTTTGATAAAATTGGCGGTAGAAAAAACACCTCAAAAGTTCACTATATAACCGCAAACCTGACAACTAATGACTAACCTGTGGTGGTCTCTAGTATGTAGATTGTCTTGTTGTTGTATGCAGCTAGTAAGATACAACTTCCATAGCATACCAGACCTTCTGGGTAGTTCACATCAGAGAGAGTCCACATCACCTCCCCAGTTGTCATGTTCACTCTAAATACTTTAGATGTACCATAGTTAGATATAACAACAGAAGTATTGTCTACAGCACACAAATTGGTATTGTGGTTACTTAGCAGAGGGCAGGGAATGTGACGTAGAGACTTGCCGGTGAGAGAATATACGGTTATTCTCTGGTTTGTTGGATCTGCTATAACTACCTGATCAGCTACTACAGTCAACATGTTAGAGTAAGAACTATGGTAGGGGTGATTCCAGCTTGTAATATGTCCACCTGACATATCATAGACATTTACTACACAAGGATTGGCATGTGATAATGTATACAACTTGTCCTTATATGCAGTGATAGATTCTACTGGACCAGAGGTGGAGATAAAAGAGTTATGTAATTGGTAGTTGTTGTCTATTCTAGTAACTGTTTTGTTGACAAACCCTACATAAGTACTCCCTTTGTACTGGCAGACTGAGAGAGGACAAGCAGGTGGCTGGACAGATTTTAACAGTTTCATAGCCTGAGGTAAAGGTTGACGGGTTGTCACTCCCTCCTCACTGAAAATAATGTTACAGGAGGAGGCAACCTCCAACTCCACAGCTCTGTTCTCACCTACATAATAAATATGCTGTACTATACGACCAGAATATACATAAATATATAACATTGAGTGGGTAAACCCAACTCTCTCAAGTGTACAATACAACAAGTAATATATACTATATAACAGATACAACATACAGTTATATATGTTATAGTATCAAGTCTAACATATAATTCATGTCACTCACCCAATTTCTTCAGTTTCACCTCATCCTTGAGTTGTAGTTTAGGTATTTCTTCTCCAACAAACTTTTGTATTTCATCCTTCAACTCTTTCAGTCCCTTCACAACATCTACCTAGACATGGAGTATACATACAGTGTATATAGTTATATCAAGTGTATATTACATACAACTAATACCTACTCACACTAGATGTCTATGTAGATAACTCTATTATATTTAACCTTCTCATTAGATAAATACTCACCTGGTGACTACATCTCACTCTAGACTCTATCATCTTTCTATGATTTCTTAGTCTAGTCCATTTCTTAAGTACAATGTCTTCCATAAACTCAGCCATATCTACCCTCGACTTTTGTCTTTTCTTCATCACTTCATCTTCTAGTTTCTCATACTTGAGCTTCAGCGCATTTATCTACAACAGAATATATAACATAGAGTCAGCGCTGCTCATTTACTCATTGCTGCATGTATTATCCAATCTAATACAAGGATACAATGATCTAAACATATAAACTTGACAAACGTCTGTCTGTATGTATGTATGTGTATGCATGTATGTATCTATTGGCCTAGAATGCTCGTCACATCAGCTGAAATTTAGCTTACTATAACTTCCATTGATTTCTGTGTACGTCATCTTCGCATTGTGGGCGTACTCATTTATAATAAATAATAGCAAATTTTTATAAATGAAGTTACATCGTGTGCGTTTAAAATGAAATCTGATTGGGCAATTCATTTAGTCTTAGGTCTAATAAAGGTCATTGCCACAAGAATAAAGAATCCTACAAAGACACCTTATCAAAAATTGATTCTAAGAATTAGTGTCGAGCTTTACTGTTACGCTCCATTTTTCATCTGGCTTGAACTTGTACGCCAATAAAATTGGAATAAGAGGTTTCTGTCAATATGGACACAATTAGTGTACACGCCAAGTAAACAAAATCAACGCTTGTTTATTATGCAAATTTCATATGTGAAATGGTAACAAGAGACGATTGTGGGAATTGTCAGGTGGTCCAATGTGATCACAATCACAAGAATCATCTTATACTCTTTATATCAATAGGATAGCAAAAGAGTGCTTATTTTGGTGAATTAGGGAACAAAAAATGGTATTCATACAAGAATAGACAGCAGTAGTATGTAGGTAGAGTAATAACAAATAAAATAATAATAAAAATAAATAGCGGGATGTGATCGGCCAAATAAATACTGTACAGCAAAGAAGTAAATATCCGAAGATGCCTATTTTAGCAGTAAAAAAATTGGCGAGAATTTCTGGAAGAGGGGTATTTTGCAGGCTTGTAGATCAGCACTGAGTAGGCTGTTCAATACATCGATCTGCTGCTTAAGACTCGAACAAGAAAATTGTTCAATGCTGGGATGCTTTAACAAATAAAAACCACTGACGATGATAGTTTGCCTAATCTTGAAATATTTCCTTGCTGCAAATTTCTTGGCATTAAAATAGACCAATATTTGACATTCAGACAGTGATAACCTTGTTAAAAAATTTGACTACAGAACAAATATTTGAAAGTTTTGAAATAATAAAAAAAAATGGAAGATCTTTAACACATTGTCATTGTTTAACACATCTTTATCATTGTGTTGATATTATTTAATAATATTGTTGTTTTTTATTATTACAACAAATGCTGCCATAATTTATTTTCTACCAATTACTTGTAACAGTTACTGTCAAAGTATTGTAGTGGATTTCGGTGCAGCTCTGTCATTACCAGTGTATCAGAGAGGTACCTCTGATAGCCCTTTGGCATCAGACAGACCTGTGGTTAGCACAGGCACAAGCTATGTAATGAGACGGCAGAGTTGCTACCAAATAAAAGACTGATTTACCTCTACAGGCAAACGACCGGCAGACTACCGACACAGTACCGGTCCTGGGAAGGTATCCCGGGTCGGCAACAAGATGGCTGCCATAGCCAGAGGAGCAACACCTAGCATAAGGACCCTAACAGCACCTATCCCCACCTTAGATGCCTCCAGATGTCACGATATCAAAACCACAGGCTAGTAAAAGACCAAGAACCTACTCAAGAAATGCAGAGATATCTAGTGACTAATTATTTTGGCTATGGGACTATTAGCTTTGCCATCTACTTCTGGGCGCCATCTTTGATTAACTTTATGCTTATTACTTGATTGGACTGTATATATATCTTGTGTGTACCATTCGCTTACTTATATACATTGTATGTTTTATTGGTCAACTCCTAAAGTAGGCCAACTGCTTCCTGTATGCTTCCGGTGGCTTGGCTTGACTGTATTCTTGAAAGCACCGAGCTATAGGTCTGAGCTGAGAGTTCACCATTAGTTGTGGAGTTGAGATACTTCTCCATAGAAGTTACCTTTAGAAATACCTGCACAGGGTCCTCTCTGGTGAGAGGAGATTGTGGTTGTCAGGCCTGTTGAGGCTGACCAAGCTGCTGTGCCGGCAGACAGGTGTCTGCCCGTATTCAGCCGTTGGAGAACAGTTGGTGGTTTTGTTGTGTGGATGGGAAAAACCACCAGAGTATGCATTCATGACAAAATTGTTATTGAATGTGAGGGGGTAGCCACAAGATGGGCCTACCACAAGATGGACCCACCATTAGATGAGCCTACCACAAGATGAGCGACCATGGGAGGAAGAGGCAAAAACGAAAAGTGCGATGGTGGGATAAGGCGACCACGGGAGGAGACAAACACTGGAGGAGGCAGCCATGGGAGAAAGCGATCATGGCAGGGGGTGACAACAAGGACGGAGGAAAACAGGGCTGGAAGGAGGGCAACAACATATCTGAATATATCCATTCACGGTTGTTTACAATGTGTGAGCCAGCAAGTATGATATAAAAGCAAACCTGCGCATCCCTAGTTTGATGAATAAGTTGTATCATCTCTGATGTTTTGTTGTCATATTCAGCTCTGACTTTAGATGTCTCCTTAAATAACATCTCATACTTATCCTCTCTAGCCAACACGTCAGCAGTGATGTCTTCTTTCATTAAGGTAGCTACCAAGTCATCTAGTGACAGCAAACTGTGACATCCCCCTGTGTGTAAGTAACAGTCTACATACAACCTCAGAGGGGAGATTGCTCCCTGTACCAAGGGTACAGGTGACACAATAACACAAACAACAGGTAGTTGGAAGAAATAAATACAAGTGAAGCTGCACAAGGGAACATTCAGCCATCAACTAAGTTGATCAACCAAATCTTATTTGAAGCCCCCCCCCCCCAAAGTCATTTATGTGAGCCCCAAATGATCAATAGCTGGTGATGTTGCAGTAAACCAGTTTGTGAGGAGATATTCTACTGCCTATTGTTGTAAAATTGGTGCTGTCACCTGCTGACTGTTTTTCATGAGATTAATCTTCGCTGCTGCAGTATTTATTTCATCTTCAATTAACTGGTTATTTGTTCTTGGGTTAAATAATGTCTATGATCAACCCATTTACATACATAGAGTAGAAAATAAAACTCGTAAGCTCAGAATACGGGTCTAAAGGTTTTAACGATAACTAAAACTATTTGAGTTTATGTCCTCCCTAAAAACTACCGAGCCAGATAGATTATTCATTTTTAAAACAAAATCATGAAATAACAATATTACAAAAATAAGATCAATTTTGCATAAATTAATCTTAATTATAAATCACCGTTTTTAATCTTTAATTAACTCGATTAACTGACAACACTATAAAACAATAATTATTTGAAGCCTCTGAGTAAACATTGCTGCACAATGACACAACTGCGGACAAAATAAAATAGCCCAAGTTCTTGTATGGCTTGGCTAAACACAAGATACTACAATGTCGTGTCATGTTAGAAACTGTACTGAACAACCTCACTAAAACCCAAGCTCTAGTATGTAGAAGGTCATCTCTAACCAAGTAGTATATAATAAACAAAATGAGTTACAATTATTTATTTATAACATCTCAGGCTGCCAAATAAGTTCTATTATATATTATATTTCCCACCCGCACCAAATGTAACAAGACTCTACCTTTTTGAGATATAAACTTTGGTAAAACTCACCATTGTTGCACTTGTCCAGGTCTGGAAGGCATTTCAAACATATTACAGTGTGACAGAGCTTACAGCCCATAATGTATTGTTGGTCCTCATGCCTTGTACAGCACCTTGCAGGCATCTTTGTAGCCTGAGATCTATAGTCTTCAATGCTAATCTTCTTGTGTTTGCTCAACAGGTCATCATGTGACTAAAATATTGTATAGTACATTAACTAGTACAGTATATTGTATACTGAGAGAGAGACAATATATATTTATATATAATGTATGTATTCCATTCAATAACTTACCATCATATGTCTCTCGCAGAACTTGTTACAACAAACTGTACAATATATAACTGCTTGTTGTTTATCCATCTCCTTATCTATACATACATCACAGCAGTTATTGTCTTCTCCTACCATATCATGTGATGGGAGAGTATCTGGTGGTCCCTCAAACACCTCTCTGTATAATATAAGTAGTCATATATATGTAGGTAATGTATCGTATACACACATCTGTATATACAGAGTCAGCAGTAGAAATATTGGCAGCACAAATCTATTGCAGACAACTAAACCTTACATACTTTATCTACTAAACTATAGCCTACAATCATAAGACAACAAGTAGGGGACACTTACCCACAGTCCTCTACAGCACAAACCAATGTATGGTTCTCCTCAAAGAACTCACACAAACACTGAATACAATGTACATGACTACAAGGTAGAATCTTTGGTTCTGGCAACTGTCCATCTTTCCTCAGACAATAACCGCACTCAATAGTAACTTGTGATTGTGCCATTGCTCTAGTAACAGACAAAACAAACAGTAAGTCACATGATATGTGACAGCCATGTGTTAGCACTAGTGAGTTATACAAGTTACCCAGATGAGTGAGAGGGTATATAAAGCACTCGATAGGAGCTTACATAAACTGAGCTCAATTGCAGTTGTAGTGGTTTAGCTATCTTCACCTCATTCTGAAGTATTGCTTATACACTTAACCACCTTCCAATTATATCTGCGTGCCATAGAATTAATATATATCAGTGATACACAAAAATTATTGTTCGTTTTACTGCATTTTATTTTGGTAACTATTGCTGATTATTATAAGAATAATAACTAACGTTTAAGTTATCAATTTTTTGATTTTTAGCTTAACAACCTATAGTTGCTGTAAGAGAGAAGACAACTCCACAAGTTTACTGTTTTGGATGGTTACCTGTTACGCTACAGTCGCTTTAACAGAAACTGCACTGTACAAGCTTTGAAGATGCTTAAAGATATAAGTAGAGGCATTAGAAATAAATCCTGCAGTCTCTCCATTGTTTGAAGAATAATTCTGCTGTCAAAAATGTATTTTGTAATTCCGAATATAAAAAGCCAAGGAAAGGATCTTTTACCTTATGATGAAACCAATAACTTGGCAAAACAGTAACAGGCAATATTATAAACATGGCTAATGTAAAACGTAATCAAATAATTCTTTTGGTAGCAAAATTATCACAACCACACGACGGTGTTCACAGCTAATTCTTGAAATAATAAAAAATAAATATAAAGCAAAATATAGCACACCTATTTATCATAATTAAAGTTATTGTAATTACTGCTTTTATCACTCATAAGAAATTATTATGGTTATATTATCAAATAAGTGTGCAGTAAATTGACAGTAGGATGTGGTTGCCAGCAATTGCCAATAACAATGCAACTCTTTAATGCCAATTGGTGGACCTGGAAAGGGCTGATGGGTTTGTGAAGAAGCTTGTCAGAAGGAGAGTTTTCAGGTGTCATATAGATTGATGTCATTGCCTGCAGTTACTATAGAAGCAATCTTCAGAGACATGCCTGCCAGTGTTGTGAGGCTGTAAGCCATCAAAGACGTCAAACCAATTGTTTGATAGATAATGGTCACTGGCAAAGTCTCTCATTGAAGTAGGGCATCTGTTGTAGTAGACGAGACCGAGTTGGTAGTCTGTGCTCTGGCGGCTCGCGCTTCTGTTGTGGCTGTGTCGTTAGGGTGGAGATGCCTCAAGAGTACAGTTGTATCTAGTTTTCAGCCTCATTTGCTTGTATTTGTAGTTAGCATCACTGTTTACTTGATAACTTCTACTTCTGTGGAGACTTGCATGTTAATCTAGTTCATTAAAAGCTCTTTAGTCTTGCTGCTGGCAGTGAAATCTCTCGCTGCCAGTATTAGTAATACAACACTGATGCTGCCAGTATTAGTAATACAACACTGATGCTGTCAGTATTAATAATACAACACTGATGCTACCAGTATTAGTAATACAACACTGATGCTGCCAGTATTAGTAATACAACACTGATGCTGTCAGTATTAGTAATACAACATTGATGCTGCCAGTGTTAGTAATACAACACTGATGCTGCCAGTATTAGTAATACAACACTGATGCTGCCAGTATTAGTAATACAACACTGATGCTACCAGTATTAGTAATACAACACTGATGCTGCCAGTATTAGTAATACAACACTGATGCTACCAGTATTAGTAATACAACACTGATGCTGCCAGTATTAGTAATACAACACTGATGCTGCCAGTATTAGTAATACAACACTGATGCTACCAGTATTAGTAATACAACACTGATGCTGCCAGTATTAGTAATAGAACATTGATGCTGCCAGTATTAGTAATACAACACTGATGCTGTCAGTATTAGTAATACAACACTGATGCTGCCAGTATTAGTAATAGAACATTGATGCTGCCAGTGTTAGTAATACAACACTGATGCTGCCAGTATTAGTAATACAACACTGATGCTGCCAGTATTAATAATACAACACTGATGCTGCCAGTATTAGTAATACAACACTGATGCTGCCAGTATTAGTAATACAACACTGATGCTGCCAGTATTAGTAATACAACACTGATGCTGCCAGTATTAGTAATACAACACTGATGCTACCCGTTAGAATCAACTGTTTTATTGTAATAAAGCGAAAGGTTTATATACAGCAGGTCTCATGGATTACTAGCTGTTACTTTGAAAAAAAACTGTCGATCATTTACATTTGATTATAACTTTTTTTCATTCTTATGAAATATCATTTAAGTTTTTATAACTAGTAGATATAACTATACTGTACCTGTAATAACGAGAATATATCTTTGTTTAGTAAAAGAAATATTATATCATTTGTTTCATGAATTATTATATTCCCATTAATTCACCGTCAACTGTAGTAGAGCAACAGTTACAGTTCACCTATTTTATCTTGTTCAACCAGCGACAAGACTTTGGCTAGTACCAATACATACAATCGAATATCGATCATATATGTGTTGGAGGGAGATGTGACAGGAAATAAAGTTGGTGAGACCAATTGAAAAATTCAGCACTTCCTTTTCAGCTAGCATTTTGTCCAATCACGTACAATCAACTAGACTTGCATTCAATCCATTCACAGATCGTGGCCAAGGGCTGCAATGTGTTTATTAAAAGAGGGTGCATAATTTTACTTCAAGTGTTCTTTATTGGTTGAAACTAGGAAATAATGATACATTATTTTTTAGTGTACTTGTTAACAGTAATAATAATAATAATATTACACTTGTTTTTGCTGAAACAAATGAAAACGAAAAAAATTGATGTAGTGAAGAATTGATCAAGAAGACATACTACTACTCGTATTGGTTTTTATTATTGTTGTGTTTGAAATTATTAGTGACAACTAGATAATGTGAATAAGTCGGGGGGCAACCTTAATTATTTTTTGAAAACAAATAATAATAAATGTCATTAAAAATTGATTACCAACTGATTTAATAATAATAAATAAAAACTAAATTTACTTAAAAATTAAAACATTGTTATTATTTATTGTTGTCATAACTATTTTTATTATTAATTATTATTATAAGTAATATTATATAGAAAGGGTACTGATATGTAAGTTATCAAAAAAAGATATGGGTCCTAATGATCAGCCAGGCTTCCCACAGCACTCTGCTCTCAGACGTTATCCCACTAATGCTCCATGTGGGAGCTTTTGTCTGCTGTGTTTCTAGCCAAAGCAAAAAAACTTTTGAAAATTTTTTTAAGCTTCTGAAAATAGCACCAGAGTGTACCATGGTGTCTTGTGACCAGAATGCTACCAAAATTTTTAGTGTAGCATTATTTTAAACCATATAAAAATTAATTTCAAAAAGACCTTACAGCACCAATTTTTTTTATAACTCCACGCAAACACTTAAGTAATCACGGCAGGCGGATCAGTCGAGCGTGAAGCTATATAAAAAAAAAACCTACGGACCTATTTTAGCTGTTGTGTAGCAATAATAATACTTTAAAATATCTGTCACAATAATATTATTCATCATTACACTTCTTTATTATGTTACAGAGACCACAAGAAAAAGAAGAGAACCATCACAGATGAAGACATTTTTTATAGTGCTAAATATATATTGTTTCTACTGGAACTGTTGTTATTATCATATATAATAATAATAAAATTATTATTATTAACTTTGTAGTTTTGATGATTGAGAAAAGTGTGTCAACATGATATTTGTTAATCATATTTGCCACAATTAATTTATGTTATAGGATTTTTATACACCGACCAAGAACCAAACTGTTCGTTATTTTTATCAATTGTTGTTATTATGCGTTGAAAATATACTAAATATTATAAATAGCAAGTAACAATTATTTGATGTTTTATTATAGCCTCATGCATTAAACATTCACCAAACGCAGAACACTGGGCGCACAAACCGCCCGTATTGTTTTATGGTCACGTGGTGTACGTTTTTCGGTCTATATTTTGTCAACAGAAAAATTACAGCAAAAATTCTTTTTCAAAAAACTCCAAAATATTATATTAAATAATGAAACACAAATAAAAAATACACCAACGGATTTATAGTGAAATTGCAAAGAACTTTGTTGGCTCAAAACATTGTGAAAAGTTTCTGAGTGCTGGGAAATTTGCGATTTTGAGAGATCATTTCAAATAATACCTACCGGAACCATGCTGCTTTTCAAAGGACAGTTGAAGGTGAGTTTTGAGCGCTCTGGTATTCTGTATCTAATGAACTTTGAACTTTTGTTCTGTGAGCCTTAGTTCCTGATTTATTAAAAAAAAACATCAACCTACTCAGAGCCAAAACCGCAAATAAACCGTTGGCATTCTATCAACCGGAGAGATTGGTTAATTCTCACGCAACGCATGCGGCCCACTTGCACTAGCTAGTGTTTCCACCCTCGACCAGTGCACTCCTCCTCAGACAACCTGGAAGTCACTGATTACTCCGTAACCACCATGTTGACACCGAGCTTAGTGCGGACGTCTGATCAACACAGCAGCACTGCAAGAACAACTCCTAGCCTCACACAGTCCACCACATCCAGCCTCCAGTAGCAGGATTACAGGAGCTCGCCACAACTCCCAGCTGTCAGCAAAAGCAGTAACTATACAAAATATTTTAGTAGTGGGTGTTTGCAGTCCGAGAAACGCCAACAGCACAACACACAATCATAGCACTCTCACCCTAAAATAATCAACTTGCACGGTGCGTTTTAAAACTAGTTGTCTAAACACAATTAACGAATCAGAGTTACGTACTGGGAAAGCTTCCAGGAAGCGATAACTACTGATACAATTGAAAGCAATCAGTTTCTAGTTCTAGCTTTACATGTTGGCAAGTGGCAAGGTAATAAAATGAATAAGTAGAGAGTTATTTTGAACAGGTAATTGCACACATATTACATACAAGCGCATGTGCCATGAGAAGAACAGTTTTGTTGAATCTATTTCTCTGACAAAGTTCAGTTCAGCTCTCAACAAACTGAAATTGTCTTTCAATGGTTGATGAGAAAACTTGAATGGCATAAACAATGCTGACTTTGAAACCAGAACCAAACTGGAAACCAGAAACTTCAATTCAATTATGGTCAAGGGACTTTTTAATTGCAACTTGTTTTTCCGACTTTCAAGATTTGCTGGCACAGATAACCCAAATGTTTTTGTGTGTACCTTTGTGGTTGGGGTAAGACGAAACCCCTTACCTCTACCCCTAAACTACCATCAAAACCTAAACGCAAAACTCCTTGCCTATGTGTTATATAGACAGCTGCTGCAACAAAAAGGTAATACCAGTGTTAGCAGTTATCTGACCATTTAGTTATTGGAAAGACAACTTTGAATTAGCTGAGACATTCTCAAGTAAGGCTAAAAAACCACAAATTATATTCTGGTATATATAATATTAGGCATGTCTATTATCAAAAATAGCAGAATGCACAGCTTTGGGTGAACTCAGGCTATAGTACACAGCAGGCAATAGTTTGACTAAAATTAAAATACAAGTATTTCTTGTGAATCTGTTGACATAAGATACAAACCAAGTTACACAAGATAGTCTAAATCACTTTTCCATTTATCATAAGGAATACATGAAAGTCTCTAAATTATAAATCAACAATAAATCTCAGTACTTTACTTCGTATGTTTGCTAATGGGGGTTTTAAATGCGTCGGGGCATTGCATGTGTTATACAGTTCACTCGTATCTTTGCGTTTATTAAACACCCAAATACAAAAACAAAAACATAAATAAACAAGTTGATATAACACCAGCAGTATTACCTGTCATATTCAATTACCCACTCGCTCTACCTCCACCCTCACACTACCCCATCTTGTCCTTCACCCACCCCACTCTTTCTTCCCCTACTCTATTTATCACCCTCTACCTTGCTATATCCCTGCCCTGTTCCAGCCCCTGACCCAACCCTGTCCTGCACTACCCTCTCCATCTCTACCTTTGTCTGTCTCCACTCTCCCTCCACCACCTAGTTAGATAGAACGCACAAGCAAACAGCATGCTGACATGTATAACTCTACTAATTAAATGTACTCTACTTACTACTGGGACAACTAAAGTGATAAAACACTAACTTATAAAACTATGTTACAATCTTTGCAAGCTAAAAGAAAATAGGTTATGCAGAATCACTTATCGGCACTTGAACCATCTTGTATGAGCATAATGTGACTTTTGTGATTTATCTCTCTTTAAACTGGTTTAAAAAACTTAAGACTTACAATTTAAAAGTTTTTATTTTTAACCCAGCAAAGATTAAACAATGTTAAACACACAAGCTGAGGCATAGGAAGTTGTTGTTCCTTGCACCATGAGATCATTTGGTTTGTGTTAACATAATACATACCGCTATATGTTGACCTCTGCACAGTTCAATCGGATAGCAGTTAACTGTGACAACATTCATATTCCTCACCAGTAATTAAACTGATAGCAGACTATTTATAGCTCATCTACTAATTATCTGTATCACTGCAGTGTAATGAAGTGGAACTGCGCTGTTAATTGATTCAAAAACATCACTGGCAACGATTCAATGCCCATAATGGTCAGACCCTTTGTGTGTGCTGCTATCATGAAATGGCCAACAAAACAACTGACATTTCACTTTAATTAACTATTTCACAATAAAAATAATTGTTGAGCATTCCACAACATTCAATTCTCAATATTTTGCAATCATTTTGGCGTTTCACACTTTTTGGCCCCAACAACCAATTACAATGCGCTAAAAATAGGACCCAAACTAACTGCCATTTAAAGCGATTGGCTTGGAGCCAAGAATAGAAGCGTGTCAGAGAAATTGTTAATGATTGACCAGCCTTTTTAGAACCAAGAATAGAAGTGTAGGGAAGGTATAGTTATATAAACATCTTTTTGGAAATGACCATTTTTTGGAATAATATTTTTCAAAAGTTTTTATGTTCATTTCTCAAAATTTAACTATTCTACTCTTGCAGAGAGAAAACCAAGTGACACACTCAACCTTTTGTCAAGAAACTAAAAACTGAAACCTATCAACTTGTAACAGTTTTGCCGAGCAGAGATTAAAAAAAAAACTTAAATGTTCGATTCGTTCATCACAATACTTTATAAACCATTTATGTATGACCCAATGAAATCAGCCTAGTCCACAGCAGCTTTCAGAGAGAGGCTCAATTTAGCACACGCTAATGTATAGTAGGTTTAAATGACGAAGAGGAAGTTTACGAAAATATTTTTTAAAAACTTTTTTGTACAACAAAAAGGGATGACAAACGTGGATAACATGAGATGTGACGAAGTCTACCAATATTTTATGTACATGTTAAATCATTAGATTATTGTCAGAGATGTGATACACAAATCTTTGTTAGTTCAGTAACTGATACAAACAGTCCAGTGTTTTGTGGGAATAAAAGTGTATATTATTCAGCTACAGGCTAATGTTTTGTAGTTTCAGAAAGAGCAACGAAGTATATAACACAGCCGAATGTCTCCGAATGTCTAATGTATCACAGGAGACAACAAGCAGTTGTAGCTCCTTCCTTTATTGTACAAATCAATAGCCAGGGTGAATGTCTATTGACTTAGTCCATTGTGGCAATTGTTGTACCCGGTCTCAGCAGTTGTGTTCCCAGCAAAATGGTGAAAAGACAACTCCCAAACATTGTATTGAACATAATTCCACCAGTATACCATAGGTTTGGTTAATAATATCTGGAATTGTTGATGTGGAGAGAACACCAGATGATTGAGTCACTCACTAAACTGGTACTTCTTCATCATTAAGCAAAACAAATCGAGCTGTGATTTAATCGAGTCATTTTTACGATTAACGCAAACAATTTCCACAGAAGATTAATGTGATTAAAACCCATATTTTAATTAATCGCCATTGTGATTTCTTTGTTTCACTTTCTTTTAAACTTGGCAATTGAAGTTTTTTTTTACTAATGGCAATTTTCCATTATTATTATTGTTTGCAATGTTTCAAGTTCACCACTTCTATGACTGAGAATGAACCCCAATCCACCATTATGCAATACAGTGATTATAATTTTCAATCAGAGCAGAGAAATCTGAATTCTATATTGGCGCCAATTATAGGTATCACAGAAGATTAATTTTGTGATTAATCAAGATCAATTAACAGGAAAACAAGATTAATCTTAAACTAAATTCCTTAACCATGTCATAGCCTTAATTACATGTATAATGCGCTTTAGAGATGGAATACAACTCCCTAAATATAAAACACACCATCTTGTACAGCAAAGTTTATTAAGTGATAAATTATACATAAAAACATATAATCATAACCAATAGTAACCAAGCAACAGCAACTCTCAAATGTAATTAATCGCATGACCAAAGTGGGAAAACCCAAACAAGCAATGATTTCTATGACATCACAAAGTAGTAGAGCGGGTTATCCAGTGCAATATACAGAGTGAAGGAAAAGATTGGATAGAGGAAGGGTACAACAGTAATAGCAAATAGTTTGTAGACGTGTCAGCTTGGCACTACAATATACTACTTGGTAGATTCATCATAGACTGAGTGTTGAATGTAGCCTTTGATCTTTAATTCTATAATATGGGCTCATAAAACAAAAGGAAGACAATTAACATAGTTAAGGTAAATGTAAGCAAGAAGAACCTTGGCAATGTTTCTCCATCCGGTCTACTAAATACTAGCAGACTTTGCTCATTCATTATTTAAGTGATAGAAGATAACTTTAGAGCTATTAAATAGAGATACAAGAAGGGTGGTATCGTATGCCCCCAAACTGAACACATGTCCAGCTATAGCATCATCTGTCACCTGAGACGCTATCTTACCTGTAACAAAATACAAAAATATATGTTCTGTGGAAAATTAGCGACAAAATAGCTTTCCTCTATTTTCCTGTATCCACCCCTTGCCCCCTGTCTGCTCCGCTCCTTTATCCCCTACCCCACTACAAAAAACATACACACTAACAGACATGTTGGTCGGAAAAAAAAAACAAAACAGGAAATCTAAAATGGCAGCCACTGAGGAAAAATATCATTTGGTAAAAATGTGAAATTAAATTTAAGCTACTCATGCATGCAAACAGATATCGGGAATGAAATCACTCGTCTGCTCAGTGAAGTAACCAACTCATTACTAACTATTGTATCATATAATGTGGTTCTACATGTATGTAGGAGTTATGTACTCATCGGAGAGACAACTCCAGTACAGAGAATAATAAAGTTGAAAGAAAACAAACATCGAGCCTAGACTTGGTAGGTAAATACATGGAGGAGGGAAAATGCATGAATGAAATACATACGTCTGGTTTTGATAAAACTGACTGTGGAAACAAACAACCCAAAAACTCATTTTATAACCTTAAACCTGACGACTAATGACTAACCTGTGGTGGTATCTAGTATGTAGATTGTCTTGTTGTTGCATGCAGCTAGTAAGATATAACTTCCATAGCATACCAGACCTTCTGGGTAGTTTACATCAGAGAGAGTCCACATCACCTCTCCAGTACAGATGTTCACTCTAAATACTTTAGATGTATCGTGGTTAGATATAACAACAGAAGTATTGTCTACAGCACACAAAGCGGTACGGGTGTTACTTAGCAGAGGGCAGGGAATGTGACGTAGAGACTTGCCGATGAGAGAATATACGGTTATTCTCTGGTTTGGTGGATCTGCTATAACTACCTGATCAGCTACTACAGTCAGCATGTTAGAGTAAGAACTATGGTAGGGGTGATTCCAGCTTGTAATATGTCCACCTGACATATCATAGACATTTACTACACGAGGTTTGGCATATGATAATGTATACAACTTGTCCTTATAGACAGCGATAGAATCTACTGGACTAGAGGTGGAGATAAAAGAGTTATGTAATTGGTAGTTGTTGTCTATTCTAGTAATTGTTTTGTTTTCTAACCCTACATAAGTACTCCCTTTGTACTGGCAGACTGAGAGAGGACGAGCTGGTGGCTGGACAGATTCCAACAGTTTCATAGTCTGAGGTAAAGGTTGGGGGGTTGTCACTCCCTCCTCACTGAAAATAATGTCACAGGAGGAGACCACCTCCAACTCCACAGCTCTGTTCTCACCTACATAATATATATGCTGTACTGTATGACCAGAATATACATAAATATATAACATTGAGTGGGTAAACCCAACTCTCTCATGTGTACAATACAACAAGTAATATATACTATATAACATATACAACATACAGTTATATATGTTATAGTATCCAGTCTAACATATAATTCATGTCACTCACTCAATTTCTTCAGTTCCACCTCATCCTTGAGTTGTAGTTTAGGTATTTCTTCTTCAACAAACTTTTGTATTTCATCCTTCAACTCTTTCAGTCCCTTCACAACATCTACCTAGACATGGAGTATACATACAGTGTATATAGTTATATCAAGTATATATTACACACAACTAATACCTACTCACACTAGATGTCTATGTAGGTAACTCTATTATATTTAACCTTCTCATTAGATAACTATTCACCTGGTGACTACATCTCACTCTAGACTCTATCATCTTTCTATGATTTCTTAGTCTAGTCCATTTCTTAAGTACAATGTCTTCCATAAACTCAGCCATGTCTACCCTTGACTTTTGTCTTTTCTTCATCACTTCATCTTCTAGTTTCTCATACTTGAGCTTCAGTGCATTTATCTACAACAGAATACATAGCATAGAGTCAGCGCTGCTCATTTTCTCATTGGTGCATGTATTATCCAATCAAATGACGCAATGAGTTGATATAAAAGCAAACCTGTGCATCCCTAGTTTGATGAATAAGTTGTATCATCTCTGATGTTTTGTTGTCATGTTCAGCTCTGACTTTAGACGTCTCCTTAAATAACATCTCATACTTATCCTCTCTAGCCAACACGTCAGCAGTGATGTCTTCTTTCATTAAGGTAGCTACCAAGTCATCTAGTGACAGCAGGCTGTGTGACGCTCCTGTGTGTAGGTAACAATTTACATACAAGGTCATCTGTGCAAGCCCTTATTTATATCATGGAATTGACCTGCCGATGTAAACTATTATTTATTTGCAATCTTGGATTAAAGGTTAGTAGTAATATATGAGCAGATCTCCCTACCAAGTGTTTTTTTGTGGGGTCATAATCTGGGGTGATGCAATGGGTTACGGCGTTGGATGGATTCGCCGAGTTTATATTGTATTTTATTTGAGGGGTATTTGAGTGGCATTTGAGTGGCATTTGAGTTTTGATTATTTTTTTACCTACTTTGAACTTATATGACGTATAGATTTTGAATGTATGGCATTTAAGTTTTTGATAATTTTTTACATAACTCGAACTCATACAGTATTTTGAGAGAGAGGAGAGAGGAGTTATATCTAGCTTGAATAAATACATTGATTAAAAATGAATCAATATATAATTATATACATTTATTACATAATAAGCAGGGGTAAACCTTCCCATATAATATAGCTAGAGTCAGTAAAGACTAAGTAATACAAAGCACCAGGTCTTGTAATGATACTCAATGCAAAGTCTTTTTCTTTACATTGCATCTTAAAAAATCCTCAAATTAGCTTCTATATGGTTAAAATTTACAGTATTTGGGAAATAATTGTAATAGAAAACATTATATCTATTAAAATTTATTGTAAATTTTATGTAGTACAAAGTACTATAACCTTCATTTATTCACTTGAGACTACATATCATCAGCATTTTGAGATCAAGTCTATATATATACGATGAATGATTTCTTGTATTATATATATATAGTTATAGTAACTATTCTAAAAAGAAGACTATTATGAAGGTTTTTATTTAAGCCAAAGTAGGTTCGGTAGATACTCCATCAGAACACACTCGTCTTTTAGCATAAAAATACGTGAGTACTCGCTTTATTTGCTTGTATGTCAACATTTTTTGATCCTTTACTACAAATCCTCGATTTTTACCCATAAACGACTTTTTTGTATTCAATACATTTAGATAACTGTCTTTGTTCAATTGATTAATTCGTTTGTTCAAACCTTTTGAGCTAAACTTGTTTCCTTTTTCTCCCCAGCAATAATAGGATTTAGAGTTAAGAGCAACAATTCCATCTCCGGTAAATTCCTCTTTAAACAATCCAGGTGTTCTTTTTCCATGTTTTAGTACTTTTTCACAACATTCTTGCATGCTCCATTCTAAACCCATTGTTTTGATTCTTAAAAATTCATCTCTATGTTTGTCACAGTATGGTCGTGGAAACCAATCACCATATTCATTGTAAAACTCTTTTTTCATACTTGGTTTTACCAGTGTTTCTAATGTTCCGCTCAACGCCATGTATGCGCTATCTGTATCCATTTCAACATATTGGAAATCACTTCTGTCAATATATCTATAAATAAAAAGATTGCTTCAATTATTTGGAAGTTTTACTTACTTATACATGATAATAGTAGGGGATTAGGTTTTACTTACTTATCCATAAAGTCGTAGTAAAACTGTAGCATTCTCAGTTTAGCATACTGTAGCACGGAGAAACCCAAGTGTACTGGAACATTCATAGTTAGCTGAAATGATGGTGATACTGATTAGCAAAGTAAACTTGTGGAATATAAATTTTGAATTGCAAAATAATTGTTTTAAAACTTACTAGTTGTTTACAGGTTACGATTTCATAAAAATCATCTGCTATCTCTTCCATGGAGATAAATTTGTTTCCTCTGATACGAAATGAAGCTTTTCTGGCGCCTTCGATGAACTTGATGGTGGTATGTTTTTCTTTATCAGTGATTGTTTTTCCATAAGCAGCATTTCCTACCAACTTGCTAGTAGTAGCGAGTAATTCTTGACTAGGATCTGCATCTCCCATTCTCCTAGCGTCTGAAACCGATGTTCCAAAAGCTTCAAAAGCTTTTCTAGGAATATATTCTATTAGCTGATAAACTTTGGTGACTTTCAATCCTTGTTTCAAGTACCATTTCAACAAAGGACTCATTAGCAATATCTTATCTCCATACATACTTCCAACTAATGAGCGTTGAGGAGTCTTTAAAAAACCTTCGGCTTCAGCAAAGACTTTCATTTCATCGCTCAAGTGTTCTCTGGTTAACATCGTATTTTTAAAAATCGGAGGCATTTCGGAGAACTTTTCTTCCTCTTCCTCAGGAACTTCGATGTCACATTCAACAAATCCGAAGAATTCCTCTGATTGAACTCTCTCCAACACTTCTTCTTGATTCAGCTTTTTTTCAAGTATTTTAGGGTAGAAAGAATTGTAAAACGTGTTGACAAATTTTTGTAAATTTGTATGAGTTTTTACACGTTTCATCCAGTCACACTCCCAAATCGAGATTACAGTGTAACCTAATGCTCGAAGATATTCTTCATTTTCCATTGTAGTTTTAAACAGATTTGCTTTTGATTTTCTTCCACTAGCTTGAAGCTCTTGCTCTTTAGCGTTGTTATAAGAGCAGTCGTGACCATGCCAAAAACATCCGTGGAATTGAAAGACATGACGATTTTCAACACAGAATCCATCAACTGGTAATCCTCGCTGCCCGAGAGTAACTTCTCCTCCATTGAGCTGATGTCTGATATTGATTTTTTTTGAGAACATTTGGAACTGTAACCAGCTATGAGCTATCTTGCTGAATTTTACTGGTTCAGCGACAAAGGAGTTTTCGATTTTTCTTCTTCGAGGATAGCCAGTAGGCATTGATTGCATCATACACCATAAATAGAGCGCATTTGCATCAACTCCATAGATTCTATCACAAACCTTTGCTTCTTTTCCCAACCAATGTTCTCTAATTTTAGTTATACCTTTTTCGTGATATCTATGCATCACTAGACTTGGCCCACCAACTATGTTTTTCTTTATTAGAGGATAAAGTTCTGCATTGCAGTTGTCAATCAGACAAATTGGGAGAGTCTGACGAAACGAGTTACCGAGTTCATCAAAATTCAAGTATGTAGAGAGGTATGGAGGGGGTGGTTGAGGAGCTTTGTTAAACATCCATCGAATCGCTAATCCTGGTAAAGATATACCATCTTTTAACATATCAATCCCATGCTCTCTGTAGATCGATCTTTGTCTTTCCAACGCTTGAACAAATGGTTTTACATCCAAGTTGTTGTACCATTTTAAAAAGTCCCTCATTGTCTTCATGTCGTTATCTTTCCATGCTTCTTGACAAATTATGTACTCTTCTTCACTGATATTCTTTTGTTTTAAAGAACTGTAAAAAGCTTCTCTTGGAGGTAGATGTTCTTGATTAAGTTGTTCCAAGTCTTTCATCCATTCATAAGGAAAAAATCCTTTTCCGGCTTCACATTTGTATGCTTTGAGATACATTTCATAGCTATATCCAGGAGCGATGAAGTTTGTACAATCTAAAAACAAAAAAGATCCTATTCCGATAACAGGCATCTTGGTTCCTTTTTTTATAACAAAATCAAAATCTGTGTCGGAGACATCTTTCAATTTTTGAAGCAGTTTTCCTTTCATCACATTGACATCATAAGTCTGTGAATTGAAACCTAGAATAGGGAGTTTTTTCATATAGCTGTACAAATCATCCAGAACTTTTTCAGCTCCTGTTCTACGTCTGAAACGATTTTTTTCAAAATCACTACGAAACTTTTCTTCAGCTTCTTCCAGTCGTTGTAATTCATCTTCTATCTGTTTTATGATTTGCGAAAATTGTTTTTCCAATCGGCTATATGATTCTTCACTAATATCGTCCAAGTATTCAATGAACTTTCCAACGCATTCATCATCATTCCCTTTATTGACAATACAACATGGGTTGTTGAAGCCTGGTACGTTTGAACAAATTGAAATACTTAAAAGTTTATGCTCATTCGTGTAAATGGTTGTGTCTGTATCTCGTTCTTTTTCGCAATTAGGTAACAAACACTCTATGTCGAATGTTGCAAAAAATGGATAGTATCTCAAGGAATCATCTGACCCGATATCTATCCCGAATTGAACCTTCAGTTTGTCCAATATTGTAGCAGTAGGACTGTATTGTCCTCCAGAAAACTGCATAGTTGTTGCCTCTGAGATTGAACATCTGTGTCTTTTCAGATTCCCCAATCTGTCATAACAAGTAGAACAGGTTGGACATCTGTAGGCTCTGACATATCCTTCCAAGTTTGTAATAAGACTGAAGTGATTGATATAAAGATCCAAATATAGATTCTCCTTATAACTGGAGTTTGAATTCCAAATAACTGTTGAAGTCATATCATCATTTAAAGAAAACACTGTTATCTTCAGTTGAAATGCTCGCTCCAAAAGCAATAAATCAGCTTCTGTCACTCCTTTCCCATCACAACTTTTACCACTATCACCATAGATGAAACTATGATATTGTTGTTGGTACTCCTTCACCTCCTTAATTATCGGATCTTTTGCAATTCCACCGTTTTTTTGTAGTTCTTTGTGTAATGCTAGACATCTAAAAAAGCAAAGATTGTCGGTAATTCGTATTCCTTTTGTGTTTTTTAACATGGTTCGTATGTGTCTGTTGTTAATGAGGTGAGAGGGTAAATGCTCTGGTGGTGATCCAACTTTTCCCATTCCGAGTAGTTTGTAGAAATAAAACGAAATGTTTGTGATTAACATCAATCTCCAAGTCGTATTTGGTCTCCGTCTCAAGCTATTTGTACGATGATCAGTCTCCATAACATCAACAAAGAAGTCATCAAGATCTCCTTCAGTTTCAATCAGTTTAGCTTTTGGATATACGGTAGCATTGTTTGATGATGAGTGAAAGTATCGGAGTTCACCATCATTTTTATTTTCTAGTATACAACCTACGCTACAGTTGACTTTTGCTCTCGAGCTCAATTGTCTCCAAACTTTTTTTAGCAATTCTAACACTCTTGAATCATGATAGTCATTTTGGTAGGTATCAGCTTGGTATCTTGGAATCCCATCCCAAAGTCTTACATTTAAAAGTTCTATGACTTTTCCAGCTCTATGTTTCGTTTTCATAGCTCCCCAATATCTAGCTATCAAATCATCCCATTCTTCATCTTGAAAAGTTGGAGCTGTGCTATCATCAACAATACCTAGGGTTGATGCTCGGGTAGGTCTTTCAAAATTTAAATCTTCCACTTCTTCTTCTTCTTGTTCTTCCTCTTGTGCTTCTTCCTCTTCTTCTTCTTCTTCTTCTTCATTTTCTATCATTGGATCATTCTCATTTTCTTCAACTATCTCCTCCACAACCGGCTCTATATCTTGAGCTATTATGCTAGTCTTTGGTGGTGAAGGCTCAGCACCAAACCCTATTTGATTGATTGTTTCATCAGGTAAACGAAAACAAATGAGATTTTCTTCTAACCATTTCCAATTAGGGGAAATTTCAGGGTTTTTTTCTTCTACATTCTCCTCCCGATAATTTAAACTTTGTCTACAATAGAAATGTTAACACATAATAGTTGTTCTATAAAACATTCACATACATTTTGTATGAAATGTAACAGAAGAAAAAATGACTTAAACACCATTATCAATTAATTTTTAAAATGGAATTAGGAAAAAAGGCTCAAACATTATTATTAGTTAGGTTTTTAAAAACTTACTGTGTACTATGACATGAATTCTCAACTCCCTCTTTTACATTAATTCTCTGATATTCTGAGTCCTGTCTACAATAAAGAGATAACGCATTATTTTTGCTGATTCATGAGATGACTATAAAAAAAACAGCAAAAAAAATTACTCTACTAACGTTATTAATTTATGATTTTAAAAACTTACTGCTTATCAAAGGCTATTGTATTTTCAGTAGTTGCTGAAACTTGAAAAGTCGAAGGTTTGTCTTGAAAAGCATTTTCAAGTTCCATTTCCATTTCATTTTCATATTCAGCATTGCATTCATCATTCATGTATTCATTATCAGCGTTTGAAAAACTGATATCATTTTGATTTTTCATGAGCCATTCCCATTCCTTATGTATGTCTACATCAGTATCATCCTCTTCTGTTTCCATAGCACTATAATAACAATAAAATCATTACTTTTTAATAGAAGTGACAATAGCACATAAAAAGGTAAGTTAAATGTCTCAGCTAATAAATTTTACCTTGTGAATAAAACTCCTAGTAGTCAGTTGGTATATTATATAGTAGATGTTGAGGCTTCAGTTACTGTTGTTAGAACGAGTGATTTATTGTGTGAAAGCATTACTTTTTAAGTAGACAAAAATTAAGTGAGATAATTAAGTCAGATAATTAAGTCTTAAGTTCAATGAAAATTTTCAAATTCACACAGAAAAACTTTTAACAGTCAGTAGATGTAGTAGTAGATGTTGCTCCTCCGATCACTGTTGTAGAACTGGATGCTTTCTGTGTGAAAACAGTGGCTCTTAAATAGGTAAAGTTGCACTGGTTGAACTCTATAAATACCAACCTTCTTTATAATATAACTATGAATCAGAATTTTGTCCACGCGAAAACCAATGCTTTCGCGGGAATAAATAATTTATTTTCACGCGAATGTAAACCATTGCTTTCGCGGGAATAAATATTTTATTTTCGCAGGGATGGAAACCGTTGCTTTCGCGGGAATAAATAATTTATTTTCACGCGAATGGAAATCGTTGCTTTCGCGGGAATAAATACTTTGTTTTCACGCGAATGGAAACCGTTGTTTTCGCGGGAATAAATAATTTATTTTCACGCGAATAGAAACTGTTGCTTTCGCGGGAATACAAATTTTATTTTCACACGGATACAAACCAATGCTTTCGCGGGAATAAATACTTTATTTTCACGCGAAGGGAAACTGTTGCTTTCGCGGGAATACAAATTTGATTTTCACGCGAATACAAACCAATGCTTTCGCGGGAATAAATACTTTATTTTCACGCGAATGGAAACGGTTGCTTTCGCGGGAATAAACAATTTATTTTCACGCGAATAGAAACTGTTGCTTTCGCGGGAGTACAAATTTTATTTTCACGCGGATACAAACCAATACTTTCGCGGGAATAAATAATTTATTTTCACACGAATAGAAACTGTTGCTTTCGCGGGAATACAAATTTTATTTTCACGCGGATACAAACCAATGCTTTCGCGGGAATAAATAATTTATTTTCACGCGAAAGCATTGGTTTGTATTCGCATGAAAATAAAATTTGTATTCCCGCGAAAGCAGTGGTTTCCATTCGCGTGAAAATAAATTTTTTATTCCCGCGAAAGCAACAGTTTCTATTCGCGTGAAAATAAATTATTTATTCCCCCGAAAGCAACCATTTCCATTCGCGTGAAAATAAAGTATTTATTCCCGCGAAAGCATTGGTTTGTATTCGCATGAAAATCAAATTTGTATTCCTGCGAAAGCAACAGTTTCTATTCGCGTGAAAATAAATTATTTATTCCCGCGAAAACATTGGTTTGTATCCGTGTGAAAATAAAATTTGTATTCCCGCGAAAGCAACAGTTTCTATTCGCGTGAAAATAAATTATTTATTCCCGCGAAAGCAACGGTTTCCATTCGCGTGAAAATAAAGTATTTATTCCCGCGAAAGCATTGGTTTGTATCCGCGTGAAAATAAAATTTGTATTCCCGCGAAAGCAACAGTTTCTATTCGTGTGAAAATAAATTATTTATTCCCGCGAAAGCATTGGTTTTCGCGTGGACAAAATTCTGATTCATAGTTATATTATAAAGAAGGTTGGTATTCATAGAGTTCAACCAGTGCAACTTTAGCTATTTAAGAGCCACTGTTTTCACACAGAAAGCATCCAGTTCTACAACAGTGATCGGAGGAGTAACATCTACTACACTTTCCATTGCAACTACTAGAAACTTTCTCTTTATAAAAGGTAAAATTTAAAAAATTTATTATTCCCTACCTAGCAAAGATCAAAATTAGTTTAGCTATAATGTAAAGTATGAAATAAATAATCTTTTAGTTCCACATGAAAAGCTGAATTATATATTATTTCTTTCTTTTTTTAGAATACTATGGAGGATTTTTCTGCTTCTTACTCGGATTTAAAGCCAATCGAAAACAAACAAAAAACATTCAAAACACCTTCCAAAAGAAAAAACTCTAACTCTGTCACAAAAGAAGCAGCAATAAAGAGACGAGCTCTTCCAAAACTGGTTTTACCCACAACATCAAACAATATGGAACAAAAAGAATTGCTCACTGATGCTGACAGAGCTCTCAAGATGGCCAAATCTCTCCAAAAATGGAAGGCTTGTGATTTGAAAAAGATTGGAGGGTTTCTTACACTAGCATCACTTCCTGTTCCATCAGTTTTGCAAATCGTTTCTATTGAACAGAGTACTGGTGCATACGGAAATTACTACATTCTCACTTATCTTGATAATTCAACTGGAGCGAATTTTCAGAAAGTTGTTTGCCCAAGTAGAGTAGTTGAAAGCTTCAATGTTGATAACTACCCATTACCTTTCAACATTTTGTACTTGGGTGAGATGGAAAACTCAAAAAAACCAGAGACTACTTACTACAATGTCAAACGTATCAGCACAAAACGCTTAACCACAATGGAAGCTACTGCTGAAGCTGAAAAACTGAGAAAAATGAGTGAAGAAGAACTCAAACTCGCTTACGACATCGAGTATCTCAGCAATTTCAAAGATTGTTCCATTTTTGCTTACATCGAAGTTGTAGAAAGATTTATTCCTTTCCGATTCAATGGAGAAGAATCCATTGTAAATTGCATTCGCTATGTCGCTGAAAAGAATGGAAAAAGAGAGACGAGAACGCTTTTACTACCAATCAGATACAACGAGGAAGCTAAAAGATGTGCACCTGGTGTGATGATTTACAAAGGAAAAAAACAGAGTAAGAATGGAAATCCTATTCCATACCACAATGTTGTCTTCATTTCTTCAACCAACGCTAGTGATTGGGAGCAATATTGCACACAAACAAATTCCAATGAGGTGCTAACAAAAACGAATAATGAGGATGAAGTTCTTAAGGAATTCCTAGAAAACGAATTACAAGATTTTGATGAACAGCTTGGTGTTGATGGTATGTAAACTCAATATCAAATGCTGACAACAGGTAGTCTCAAGCGGATAATGAATGTATAAAAAAGCCTGTGTATTGATTGACATTACAAAATGTACTGTTTTGTATTACTTACTATTTACCGACTCTAACTATATTATATGGAGAGATTTTCCCTACTTATTATACAATAAGTGTATATAATCATATATTGATTCATAGAAAAGTCTAAAGGTTCTCAAGTGATTAACTCACCAAAAGTTCCGGTTTGCAAAATATTTGAAGATCTTCCTATCCCAAGCATTATACGAGTGACTGTACTTTTTTATCCAGTTGAAATGGCTAAAAAGTTCAGTTACTTAGTATTTACTGACTCTAGCTATATTATATGAGATTTTCCCTACTTATTACACAATAAATGTATATATTCACATTTTGTTTCATTTTTAATCACTGTATTTATTCAATGTAGATATATTTCCTCTCTCTCCTCTCTCTCAAGATATCATATGAGTCGGAATTACAAAAAATTATCAAACCTTAAATGCCTCACATTCAAAATCTAGACAGCCTATGAGTTATAATTATGTATACAATTATGTAAAAAATTATCATAACTTAAATGCCATACATTCAAAATCTATATACCATATAAGTTCAAATTAAGTAAAAAAATAATCAAAACTCAAATGCCACTTAAATGCCACTCAAATGCCACTCAAATACCCCTCAAATAAAATACAATATAAACTCGGCGAATCCATCCAACGCCGTAACCCATTGCATCACCCCAGATTATGACCCCACAAAAAAACACTTGGTAGGGAGATCTGCTCATATATTATTACTAAGGTTCCCAGATAAAGTAATCGCTGACCAATCAGAGCACAACAAACAAGATGGAAATAGCCCACATTCTTTGGCTGGCAGGTAATGTGCCGTGTCATATTAGAAACTGTACTGAACAACCTAATCAAAACCCAGGCTTTAGTATGTAGAAGGTTATCTCTAACCATGTAGTAAGTGATAAACAATATGAGTTACAATTATTTATTTCTAGTATCTCAGGCTACCAAATGGGTTCTTTACTACTTTCACTTCCGACATTAACCCAGATTGTACTTCGTTTAGAAAAATCAGAGGATGTGGTAAAACTCACCATGGTCACACTTGTCCAGGTCTGGGAGGCATTTCAAACAGATTGTAGTGTGACAGTGTTGGCAGCCTAAAATGTATGGTTGGTCCTCATGCTTTGTACAGCACCTTGTCAGCATCTTTGTAGCCTGAGATCTATAGTCTTCAATGCTAATCTTCTTGTGTTTGCTCAACAGGTCATCATGCGCCTAAAATATTGTGTAGTACATTAACTAGTAGAGTATATTGTATACTGAGAGAGAGACAATATATATTTATATATAATGTAAGTATTCCATTCAATAACTCACCATCATATGTCTCTCACAGAACTTGTTACAACAGTAAGTACAATATATAACTGCTTGTTGTTTATCCATCTCCTTATCTATACATACATCACAGCAGTTATTGTCTTCTCCTACCATATCATATGATGGGAGAGTATCTGGTGGTCCCTCAAACACCTCTCTGTATAATATAAGTAGTCATATATATGTAGGTAATGTATAGTATACACACATCTGTATATACAGAGTCAGCAGTAGAAATATTGGCAGCACAAATCTATTGCAGACAACTAAACCTTACATACTTTATCTACTAAACTATAGCCTACAATCATAAGACAACAAGTAGGGGACACTTACCCACAGTCCTCTACAGCACAAACCAATGTATGGTTCTCCTCAAAGAACTCACACAAACACTGAATACAATGTACATGGCTGCAAGGTAGAATCTTTGGTTCTGGCAACTGTCCATCTTTCCTCAGACAGTAACCACACTCAATGGTAACTTGTGATTGTGCCATTGCTGTAGTAACAAACAAAACAAACAGTAAGTCACATGATATGTAACAGCCATGTGTTAGCACTAGTGAGTTATACCAGTTACCCAGATGAGTGAGAGGGTATATAAAGCACTCGACAGGAGCTTACATAAACTGAGCTCAATTGCAGTTGTAGTGGTTCAGCTACCTTCACCTCATTCTGAAGTATTGCTTATACACTTAACCACCTTCCAATTATATCTGTGTGCCATAGAATTAATATATATCAGCAATGCACAAAAATGATTGTTCATTTTTTTGCATTTTATTTTAGTAACTATGGCTGATTTAAATTACCGTTTAAATTATCAATTTAACAACCTATAATTGCTGTGAGAGAAAACAACTCAATAAGTTTTGGACGGTTACCTGTTACCCTAGATTCACATTAACAGAAGCTGCACTGCACAAGCTCTGAAGATGCTTAAAAATATAAGTAGAGGCATTAGAAATAAATCCAGCTGAGTCTCTCCATTGTTTAAAGATTAATTGTGCCGCCAAAAATGTATTTTGTAATTTCGAATATAACCGGCCAGACAAAGGATCTTTTACCTTATGATGAAACCAATAACCCGCTTGACAAAACAGTAACAGGTAAGATTATAAACATGGCTAATGTAAAACGTAATCAAATAATTCTTTTGGTAGCAAAATTATCACTACCACACGACGGTGTTCACATCTAATTCTTGAAATAATAAAAAATAAATATAAAGCAAAATATAGAGCACCTATCTCTCATATTTGAAGTAATTGTAATTACTGCTTTTATCACTCATAAGAAATCATTATGGTTATATTATCAAATAAGTGTGCAGTAAATTGACAGTAGGATGTGGTTGCCAGCAATTGCTAATAACAATGCAACTCTTTACTGCCAATTGGTGGACCTGAGAAGGGCTGATGGGTTTGTGAAGAAACTTGTCAGAAGGAGAGTTTTCAGGTGTCATATAGATTGATGTCATTGCCTGCAGTTGCTATAGAAGTAATCTTCAGAGACATGCTTGCCAGTGTTGTGAGGTTGTAAGCCATCACAGATGTCAAACCAATTGTTTGATAGATAATGGTCACTGGCAAAGTCTCTCATTGGAGTAGGGCGTATGTTGTTGTTGACGAGACCGAGTTGGTAGTCTGTGCTCTGGCGGCTCGTGCTTCTGTTGTGGCTGTGTCGTTAGGGTGGAGATGCTTCAAGAGTACAGTTGTAGCTAGTTTTCAGCCTCATTTGCTTGTATTTGTAGTTAGCATCACTGTTTACTTGATAATTGCTACTTTTGTGGAGACTTTCACGTTAATCTAGTTCATTAAAAGCTCTTTAGTCTTGCTGCTGGGGTGAAATCTCTCGCTGCCAGTATTAGTAATACAACACTGATGCTGCCAGTATTAGTAATACAACACAGATGCTGCCAGTGTTAGTAATACAACACTGACGCTGCCAGTATTAGTAATACAACACTGATGCTACCAGTATTAGTAATACAACATTGATGCTGCCAGTATTAGTAATACAACACTGACGCTGCCAGTATTAGTAATACAACAATGATGCTGCCAGTACTAGTAATACAACACTGATGCTGCCAGTATTAGTAATACAACACTGACGCTGCCAGTATTAGTAATACAACAATGTTGCTGTCAGTATTAATAATACAACACTGATGCTGTCAGTATTAGTGATAGAACACTGATGCTGTCAGTATTAGTAATACAACACTGATGCTGTCAGTATTAGTAATAGAACACTGATGCTACCAGTATTAGTAATACAACACTGATGCTGCCAGTATTAGTAATACAACACTGATGCTGTCAGTATTAGTAATACAACACTGATGCTGTCAGTATTAGTAATACAACACTGATGCTGCCAGTATTAGTAATACAACACTGATGATACCAGTATTAGTAATACAACATTGATGCTGTCAGTATTAGTAATACAACATTGATGCTGCCAGTGTTAGTAATGCAACACTGATGCTGTCAGTATTAGTAATACAACACTGATGCTACCAGTATTAGTAATACAACATTGATGGTGCCAGTATTAGTAATACAACACTGATGCTGCCAGTATTAGTAATACAACACTGATGCTACCAGTATTAGTAATACAACACTGATGCTGCCAGTACTAGTAATACAACAATGATGCTACCAGTATTAGTAATAGAACTCTGATGCTGCCAGTACTAGTAATACAACATTGATGCTGCCAGTATTAGTAATACAACACTGATGCTACCAGTATTAGTAAAACAACACTGATGCTGCCAGTATTAGTAATAGAACACTGATGCTACCCGTTAGAATCAACTGTTTTATTGTAATAAAGCAAGAGGTTTACATACAGCAGGTCTCGGGGATTACTAGCTGTTACTTTGACAAAAAAACTGTCTATCATTTACATTCGATTATAAATTTTTTCATTCTTCTGAAATCTCATTTAAGTTTTTATAACGAGTAGATATAACTGCACTGTACCTATAATAACGAGAAGATATCTTTGTTTAGTAAAAGAAATATTATAACATTTGTTTCATGAATTATTATATTCCAAATAATGTGCAGGATTTCACTGTGTGAGTTGGTAGCTCGGCCTACCTGCACAACTTCCCGAACTGAGTTGGCAACTATGTCTATCGCTGAGCAATACAGCCCTCCCACAGGTCGACTAGTATCCTTGGGAATGGTGTGTAACCATTCCTATTTTACTAGTCTAACTGCCGGCTGCGTTAGCTTGTTTCAATGTGCAAGGCAGAGGTCGAACTTTGAAGGCGAACTAGGCAAGCTAGGTTCGGCCAGCAGAGGTTCGAACTGTTCTGCTGAGTGCAAGTCAGTGACCGAACTTTGAAGGCGAACTAGTCAGAGCTAGGTTCGGCCAGCAGAGGTTCAGGCTGATCTGCTTATATATTACTACTCGAGTAATAGAGCATTCGGTGTACGAGCATGTACTAGCGCTGTGAAGTTATTATTGCTAGAGAACAAAGAAACTTCTGAGAGTGGGGCAAGCTGACTCTGCTTTATTGTTGCCTTTACACGGCTATTTATACAAAAGGTTACATAACCGATAAATATGTAAACAAGACAATACAAAAGAATATTGTAAGACACGCCTGTTAAGAAAGGCTAGACAAATAAGAATAAGTATATAAAAGATAGGGCTGGCCTTGCAGCTACGGCTGAGTGCATGCACATGTGTTACATATAAAATTGCATACAAGGTGAACGAGTAAATAAATGTATAGTGTGCATAGAGTGAATAGTCATTGAGTGCATGCATAGAGTGTTATACTGGTTAAATATGGCCGCCGTCCGTCACAATAATTCATCGTGAACTGTAGTAGAGCAACAGTTACAGTTCACCTATTTTATCTTGTTAAACCAGCGACAGAGCTTTGGCTAGTACCAATACATACAATCGACTATTGATCATATATGTGTTGGAGGGAGATGTGACAGGAAATAAAGTTGGTGAGACAAATTGAAGAATTCAGCACTTCCTTTTCAGCTAGCATTTTGTCCAATCACGTACAATCAACTAGACTTGCATTTAATCCATTCACAGATCGTGGCCTAGGGCTGCAATGTGTTTATTAAAAGAGGGTGCATAATTTTACTTCAAGTTTTCTTCATTGGTTGAAACTAGGAAAAAATGATATATTATTTTTTAGTGTACTTGTTAACAGTAATGATAATAATAATAATAATATTACACTTTTTTTGCTGAAAAAAATGAAAACAAAAAAAAATTGATGTAGTGAAGAATTGATCAAGAAGACATACTACTACTCATATTATTGGTTTTTATTATTGTTGTGTTGGAAATTATTAGTGACAACTAGATAATGTGAATTTTAAGAATAAGTCGGGGGCAACCTTAATTATTTTATGAAAACAAGTAATAACAAATGTCATTAAAAATTGATTATTAACTGATTTGATAATAATAAATAAAAACTAAATTTACTGAAAAATTAAGACATTGTTATTATTATTATTTTCATAACTATTTTTTTTATTATTAATTATTATTATAAGTAGTATAGAAAGGGTACTGATATGTAAGTTCCAAAAAAAGATATGGGTCCTGATGATCAGCCAGGCTTCCCACAGCACTCTGCTCTCAGACGTTGTCCCACTACTGCTCCATGTGGGAGCTTTTGTCTGCTGTGTTTCCACCCTCGACCAGTGCACTCCTCCTCAGACAACCTGGAAGTCACTGATTACTCTGTAACCACCATGTTGACACCGAGCATAGTGCGGACGTCTGATCAACACAGCAGCACTGCAACAACAACTCCTGGCCTCACTCAGTCCACCACATCCAGCCTCCAGTAGCAGGATTACAGGAGCTCGCCACAACTCCCAGCTGTCAGCAAAAGCAGTAACTATACAAAATATTTTATTAGTGGGTGTTTGCAGTCCGAGAAACGCCAACAGCACAACACACAATCATTGCACTCTCACCCTAAAATAATCAACTTGCACGGTGCGTTTTAACACTAGTTGTCTAAACACAATTAACGAATCAGAGTCAAGTACTGAGAAATCTTCCAGGAAGCGACAACTACTGATACAATAGAAAGCTATTAGTTTCTATTTTTAGGTAAACAGCTTTACATATATATATATTGGTAAGGTAATAAAATGAATAGGTAGAGAGTCATTTTGAACAGGTAATTGCACACATACTACATACAAGCGCATGTGCCATGAGAAGAACAGTTTTGTTTGATCTATTTTCTCCGACAAAGTTCAGTTCAGCTCTCAACAAACTGAAATTCCCAGGGCCGATACTCCCCTTAAAATGGCCTTTGAGGCTCGGCCTAACTCCAGTTTTAGGGGGTGTTTTTGTGCAAAAGACACGCATAGTGGATTTGCTACTTTAGGAAGGTACTTTGCCCAATGAACCAAAGTTACATGTTAAATATTACACTCTATTGTTGTAAAGTGTTCTCAATTCCAGGATACTCACTAAATTGGCATGCAGTTGCATATTTAAACACAGCCAGGTACATGTAGAGTATTTATTATGCTCATAACCCATGCTAACATCTTACAGTGGGATGCGGGTCACTAAGTGTTTAGGGGGTGTGAGCTGCACTGACAACCAAGTGAATAGGGTACATTTTGTAAGTGTTGGCCTAGCCAGGTAGGTATATTTGAAGGAGTATCAGCCCTGGGCTGAAATTTTCTCTCAATGCTTGATGAGAAAACTTGTATAGCATCACAAATGCTGACTTTGAAACCAGAACCAAACTGGTGACCAGAAACTTCAATTCAATTATTGTCACGGGACTTTTTAATTGCAACTTGTTCTTCCAAATTTCAAGATTTGCTGGCACAGATAACCCAAATGTTTTTGTGTGTACTTTTGTGGTTGGGGTAAGACGAAACCCCTTACCTCTACCCCTAAACTACCTTCAAAACCTAAAGACAAAACTCCTTGCCTATGTGTTATATAGACAGCTGCTGCAATAAAAAGGTAATACCAGTGTTAGCAGTTACCTGACCATCTAGTTATTGGAAAGACAACTTTTAATTATCTGAGACAAATTCTCAAGTAAAGCTAAAAAACCACAAATTATATTCTGCTATATATAATATTACGCGTGTCTATTATCAAAAATAGCAGAATGCACAGCTTCGGGTGAACTCAGGCTATATTACACAGCAGGCAATAGTCTGACTAAAATTAAAATACAATTATTTCTTGTGAATCTGTTGACATACGAGACAAACCAAGTCATACAAGATAGTCTAAATCACTTTTCCATTTACCATAAGGAATACATGGAAGTCCCTAAATTATAAATCAAATATAAATCTTAGTACTTTACTTCGTATGTTTGCTAACGGTGGTTTTATATGCGTCGGGCCATTGCATGTGTTAAACAGTCTATTTCTATGTTTGCACTTGTTAAAACATAAGTAAACAGGTTCATATAACACTAGCAGTATTACCTGTCATATTCAATTACCCATTCGCTCCACCCTCACACTACCCCATCTTGTCCTTCACCCACCCCACTCTTTCTTCCCCTACTCTATCTATCACCTCTACCTCGCTATATCCCTGCCCTGTTCCAGCCCCTGACCCAACCCTGTCCTACACTACCCTCTCCATCTCTATACCTTTTGTCTGTCTCCACTCTCCTTCCACCACCTTGTTTGATAGTTTGGTTTGTGTTAAGCCTGGTTCACATACATATCGTAGATGCTCGCAAGTGATCGCGGATCCCTCGTGCGAGCATCTGCGATGTATGTGAACCCGGATTTCCTGTGGCTCGCACGCTGTCGTAGAGGCTCGTAGGAAAGTTCAGCTGAACAAACTTTCGTGCGACCGTCGTACGATAGAGAGTACAATTTTCTTACTTTCTTTTTCAAAAACCACGTTGAGGTCAAGGTTACTCATGTAAACATGACTGCCATCAAAAAATTATAATAAATAATAAAATTATTATTGTTTGATTATAAATATTGATTGTTTTTTATTATTAAATTTCTGAGTGAAATATTGTGACAATTGATTTAAATGTGTAAATATATATATTTTCTGTAAATTTTCATATAATAGCATAATTAGTATATTATTATAAATTGAGATTCAAAATTTATATTAAGAAATGGTAAAAAAAACAATAATGCTCTATTGAACAACAGTTATAAATTTAATTAAAAAATATGGAGTAATATTTAATGATAATATAATTGAAAATGTAATAAAATTTTTAAAATTGTTAAAAATAATAAATTATTCGGTGTAATTGACCAACGATAATTCATTTAGTGTGTATATAGTCGTTGGTCAGTGAAGACGTGCTTTGAGATTTTATTACCTCCCAGTCAAGAGAGTGATTATATCTCTTGCCATCGTGCGTTTGCCAAGTTCATGTGAACATGTATCGCGGATCCGTCGCACGAGGATCTGCGATCACTTGCGAGCATCTACGATATGTATGTGAACCAGGCGTTAACATAATACATACAGCTATATGTTGACCTCTGCAGAATTTAATCGGATAGCAGTTAACTGTGACAACATTCAGGGTTGGGAATCGCTGATTGTTAAACTAGGGATTAAATCGCTTTCGCTAATGCTGTTACAAACTAGGGGATAGGGCTTTCCGCTGGTGTCCATGCTAAGTTATTTCAAACTAGGGGATACAATCATTTCCGCTGATGAAACCGCTGATAACATTTTCAAGTTTTTGATAACTTTGCATATAATCTTATAACGATAAAGACTTATACAAACACGAACAAAATTTTATTACACAGCAAACAGAGTACAAAAAAATTGGCTAAAAACGTCTAAACTTTTAATTACAGGTTAGTAATGACAGAGCAGTTTGGGTCAACAGTAGTCTATCTATTTTTTAAGGTGTCAGTGATGCAGCCAGCTGCAGTAAAGGCCTGGCTACACGATCGCAAATTCCGTGCGTTATTGCACAAGAGTTCCGAAAGGTCAACGCATTTTGCTTATTGCCCTGGCTTTAGTCGTTTTGCAAACTTTTAACATGTTTAAATTATGCGTTGTGCTTTGTCCGATGGGCCGTGCAATATTGATTGTGATTGGCTAAAGCAGTCTACAGTGAATCCAGTTAGGCGCGCTTCAGTGATTTTGATTCAACCGCTAGTAATAAAAACTACTAACAAGACCGCGGCTAACTAGCTACACTACTACTATTGGTTATTACTTCAGCTAAGATAATACAACTCCTCAGCGCAACGTAGTTCAATGCACAGAACTTGCGTTCGTGTAGCACCTAGCTTTTAGTGCGTTGAAATTGCACAAAGCATAGCGCACGGAATTTGCGATCGTGTAGCCAGGCCTTAATGCAGTAAAGTTATATGCATATACATATGCCTCTATTATGATATAATAAACTGGCAGGCAAATGCAACGCTTCCAAGATGACTAACATTTTGGCATGCATGAGTGATTTGGGCATTGTTGGCTGATAAATCAGCGATTTGCTTCAGCGACTACTAGTACTTTAGCGATTAGGCTATTCGCTGAATGTCTAATCAAACTAGGGGATGTGCTGCAATCGCTGATGCATGACTAGCGATTAGCACCAGCGATTAGCGTTTACAAACCGCTATTCCCAACCCTGACAACATTCATATTCCTCACCAGTAATTAAACTGATAGCAGACTATTTATAGCTCATCTACTAATTATCTGTATCACTGCAGTGTAATCAAGTGGAACTGCTCTGTTAATTGATTCAAAAACATCACTGGCAACATTCCAATGCCCATAATGGTCAGACCCTTTGTGCTGCTATCATGAAATGGCCAACAAAACAAGTGACATTTCACTTTAATTAACTATTTCACAATAAAAATAATTGATAAGCATTCTTCAACTTTAAATTTTTATTAGTTCGCAGTCATTTTGGCATTTCAAACTTGTTGGCCCCAACAACCAATTACAACGCGCTAAAAATAGGACTCAAACTTACTGCGATTTAAAACGATTGGCTTGGAGCCAAGAATAGAAGCTTGTCAGAGAAATTGTTAATGATTGACCAGCCATTTTAGTCGAGTATTTTATTCTCCAAAACTAATTAAATGTCGTTTCCGCTGCCAATCTTCTGGCATCCATATTTAGCCTATATCTTGCGGCAGAATTTTACTTAACTCTTTGTACTCATCATAAAACAATTTGGCTACTTCACAATGCCTCCCGTGTAGATAATCATTTACTCAAAATAAAAACAAACATGCTTGCAGTAGCATATCAGTCTCATTTTGTACTGGTGACTCATCTCAGCTAACAATTGGTTTGTCTGTTGTAGATTATAGTTTATGTAAATGTCTTTCTTTGTAACATTGAACTTTTTAGTGAAATAATTTTGAAAAGTTTTATTTAAAGTTTTAAAACTTTGATTATTAAGAAAAGGCTCGTCATATCGTCACATGAACGGAAAACCAAGGGATATAATTGAACTTCTATATTTTATGTTTCTGCCAAGAGAATAAAAATTAAATCAAACCTATAAAACTTTTGCCCAACAGAAATTAAAGAAGACATGAAACAAAATGCAAAGAAGCTTTACGATACCGCGGTAGTTGTTATGATGAAAATGAAACAGAGTTTCACTGTTTACTTGTAACGATTTTAAGCAACCCGTATATTGTCTATTTGCTATTAGCACTGCTGACAAAGCCTGAAATGTAAATATAAAAGCAGCAAGGTGATGGAAGTGTCATTTAATTATGTATGACCCAAGTTAGGTGCCAGACATCACATATACCTTGCTGTCTTGTGTGGTTTGTTCCAATAGGCATCCAACTGATAAACAGCTGATAGATGTTCAATCATCCCTCATGGATTTGCCGCTGGGGTTATTTTAAATCCTTTTTTAATATAAATGAAAGTTATGAATGCATGCCTACTCATTAGTTAGACAGATAGATGATACAATATTGATCAAACCAGCAACCAATTGGATGAGAATGAGACATTTTTTAGATTATTGAAGTTGTCCCCTCTATTTGTTCAAATTAGTGAAAGTTTTGTATTCTAGTTACTAGTTTTAAAAAAAATTATTGGGGGTTTGATTAATAATAAGATAATTTTTTCTAATTATTTAATTAGTTGATAAGTTTTAGTAAACATCAGTCACTGTTTAGTAGTAGTTGTAGGTTATGTAAGCTGGGAGAATTCTCATTTCTGTGAGTTGACCAAAACTGCATTTACCAACAACGCTGTATCAGAACTAAACATTATTTGGTTATCCAAACAAAATAGGAAGGCCGACATCCCGTAGTTGAATGTATCAAGTTTCAATTACTTTAATTCTTAGTACGGGTTTAACACAAAACAATACAGATTGTGTTATTGAGCCTATCTACATACATGACTGAAGTTTTACCAATCTTTGGGCTCTTGTCGATCTTTCACCGATATGGGAGGACAACTCTTTAATCTTCGTCAATCCAAAGTGAAACGCTGGAATTGTTGAGATCTCTGATGAATGAACAATTGATATAGCAGTCATCGGTCGACTCTTCTATTATCATGGAAAGGCTTGCCTATGTAAAGCTCAACTCACTGAACCATGATAATAATTATTATTAATTATTTATTGTCATGTATATTCCTATAACTTATTAGCAGCAGTTCAAAGGTATATTACCACAGCTCATTGATAACGCCTGCTACTACCAACCGAATGTAAAAATGACATTATCATTACTTTTTTTTAAATATTATCCTGTTTTGTTATCTTTTTTATACGTTACAGAAGCGTTTTTTGTTAGCTTGCTGATTGGTCAAAGTTAAAATAATTGCCAGGACAACAGCCAGTGAAAATTTTGCGGTACAGCATAGATGAATGGACCAATGTTGTAACTCTTCAAGTTTCGACACATGCAATAAATCGCTCGCTTTGTGCTCGGTCATGGAGACAGGCTCACTGTGGGTTTGATATCCTAGAAAAATTGTATTTATTTCTAAAGATGTGGCATGGTTTACTGCTTTCAACACAAACTGATGCAAAAATTAGGCATTGAAACCTGTTGGACTTGGAAATTTCATGCACTAAAGTCTATTGCATAAAGTTTCTTCAGTATTGCTTTTTTCGATGCAATGCCTCAGACAAAATGCATATTTGTGAAACTTTGTCAAGGAAGTTGGTAAAATCCAAGATGACTGATATATTATTCGACCTCCTGAGTTGAGTAACAATGATTTCACGTGTTCGGTACTGAAAAAGGCCCAAAATGCACCTAGACATCAATAGAAATACAAAACTGCACTTGCAGTTCGTAGGCAAGAACAATACAGCATTACATAATTATATCAATATGCCTGCCCAGTAATCACCATGCACAATTAGAAAATTGCTATTATGTATCATTACACCATGTCTACTGAGTCTGTATGCAATGGACAGACTCAAAGAGGCTACTGCTCACAGGTTGGCATGGAAGCACAGGTGTCCCATTAGCGGCAGACAAAAAACTGGCTAACAGTCGTTTCAGTCATTTATTTGTGTTTTACTATCAATTAGATTTGGTTTTACTAGTCACCAGTCATTTTGTCCCCGTGCTACTTCCTCCTAAAACAGATTTTAAAGAACCTTTTTGAAATTTTCACTGTCTACTGCAATTTCTGGGTATTCATCTTTAAGGAAACTTTAAAGTTTTGCACTCAATTTAATAATTATTTGTCATTGTCATAGCAACAAAGCGAGTTAAAATAGAAAATGGAGTTACTGGCATGGTCCTGTCAGTTATATTGAGTTTAAGTTTTGAAAGGAACACGCTTCCAAATGAACAGGAGTAAAATTCGTTAGCAATGGTGGTACACTCAGTATATGAGTCATCAAAGTACTCGTATGTTTATGCTTCCTGTACGTTTATCTTTGGCAGACGATGATTACAATGAACTCGGGTAAGCCGAAAGAACCGGCTTTCCTCACTCCTCATAAAAAGAAAGTCACCTGACAGTAGATGGCAGTGATATGGCATTAGTCAGGTCATGTGCAATGTTGACATTGCCATGGTTACCAACTGTCTGCTAGCTGTCAGATCTGCAGATTAACAGCGGATGCGGCGGTTTGATATCAACAGATTTGTCAGAGATTTGTGTCATCATCATCCATCACCAACTATGGTAATGGTCTATGTAATTGGTCCAATAAAACATCTGATGGCTAGTTCTGTTGGTTCAAACCAAAACCTAAAAACCTCTAGAGTCATTTCCATGTTTCACTTTTTAACACGAAACCTAGTTATCACGCAGCAGCGCTGAAAACCTTTAACAAAAAACCAAACATACGGCAGCTACATGATTCTTGGAAACCCTAAACCGAAACTTTTATTGAAGCAAACCAATTATAAAACTTTATATATTTCTAGAAATTTATAGCAGCAAAAATATTCTTTGAAGTCAAAATATTAAACATTAAGCATCCTCCATAAAAGATATTGCAATACAAATTATTACTTCATTGCATCAAATTTATCATAAAAATGTAACCACCACGAGTTATTGAAGCTATTCCAAAGATTAATGGCTGGCAATAATTATTTCTAATGCATGCTGAATAGTCTACAATTAATGAAATTGAAATGAAACTCGTTTAATTGTAAGTTTCAGTTGATTTGACGTACTTACCAAACAAACATGCTTGCAGTGGCAAATCGGTGTCTTTTTGCAATGGCGACTCATCTCAGCTAGCAATTGGTTCGTCTGTTGTAGATTATAGTTTATATAAAGTTCTTTCTTTGTAATATTCATTTTTTGGCAAATTTTTTATTCTTATTTCTCAAAAATTTAAATAATAATTTAATAATATCTCTACTTTTGAGTTGAAACCAGGCAGAAAAAGCACCCAAATTTCCGCCAAGAGACTCAAAAATGAATTCTACTAACTGGTAAGAGTTCTGCCCGGCAGAGATTTTACAAAAACATAAATGTTTAATTCATTCATCTTCTTTCTTCTAAATACATTTAAAACAAATAGCAAGGATATAAGAAATGTGTCCTAGTAAATAACTTGATCTGGGAATGAAAGACACACAGTATAGTATTGGGATGTCAGTGCTGGTAGTCATTCAAGCGTGTCATACAAGACAATGTCGGAGAATCTTCAGAACTGTGCAACTTTTTTGCAACTTTTATTTTCACTAACGATTTCTGTAGACAAATCAGCCAATGTTTCCAAAGATACAGTAAAGTTTTTTTACCTATGAACATGAACTGAACATCATGACACTTCATTATGCCTAATGTACATAAAGAGATCGCGCTAGCGATTTTCCTTAGCGATAGGAAAAATCTCTTCCCTAAATTGCGCAATTTTTCACTACTAACCCTTTCTTAGCGATTCCTGTCAAACTCGCTGTCACAAAGCATAGCGTGGAACTTAATATATGATCGTTGAGAGATCATAGCTGTACAGATAACAAGACATTACTGAAAACAAGGATAAAGCATTTTACGTTGCCATGGGTTGATCAAGAAATCGGCTAGCGATATTTTGGTCCGGATCAAAACCTGGCGATAACCTCGAATAAAATGCTAGCGATTGCTCAGAAGTTCAATAGTCACGCAATCGCTAAGGAAACCACTGATTGATCGCTATATCTCCATGCGGCTTGGACTCTCAATACTTCTAACTATGAACAGCCAAGCAAACTGATATACAAAGCCATGTAGTCCATAAATATTTTCATTTCAAAGTCTCAACAGTTACATATCTAGATAGATATAAAGATAATGCAGAATTACCTAGATAACATATACCAATTGTAAGTAAAACATGATATTGACTAAGGATGTTGATAGCTTGTAACAAGTTGAAGTATTTTAATGGATAGAAATGATAAAACCAAGTGCAACATGATAAACCCAACATGGGGGTTAGCAGGTGCTGATTTAGAAGTCTAATTACAATAAATATGATTGACGGGCGACACACAGAGGTCAAACACAGCTGGTTACATAATGACCAGTCAAATAATTACAAGAAAACTGGCACAGACTGACAACTTATCTATCACACACAATACCAACCACTTGAAATTATATTCATTTTTGGGTTGCGTATTATAGAACTGTAAGCTGTTGACACTGTTGTCATGGTCAAATTGCTACCAAGCAATGCAACAGCACATAAGAGTCAAAAGTCAAGCCTGATGTTGGATGACAAACATAGATAGCATGAGATGTGGCCAAGTCTGCTAAGATTTGTGTACATGTTGTATCAGTTGGTCATTGTCAGAGAGGTGATACATAAATCTATGTTAGTTCAATAACTGAAACTAACAGTCCAGTGTTTTGTGGGAATAAAAGTGTTTATTATTCTGGCTCTTTTGTACTTTCATAATGTGAAATAAATAAATTACTCACCTGTCCCGGAATATATCAGGTGTATCACAGGAGACGACAAGTAATTTCAGCTTCTTCAAAACAATAGCCAGGCCGACTGCCTTTTGATTAAACTTTGTTAATTGCGAGACAGGAATTTGTCGTTTCAACAAAAATAATGGGATGACAACTCCCAAATGTTATGACTAAGTATAATTTACCAGCCATTACGGGTTTGGTCGGTATTTCCTTGTATTGTTGACGTAGAGACAACACCAGATAGACTGATAGTCTTTTCCCAAGTCTACCCTTCCTATTTTAACCATCACATGTCACATTTTAGGTTTGTGTCACACTAAAGCCCGCAACATGATGAGGGAGCGAGGCATTTTATTTTAACATTTCAATTTTATTAAAGTGTAAAAATGGATGAGGGAGGCTACGTTTTAGATTTTTGCTTCCCATAACAGCAATTATGGAGAACCAAATTTTTAGTTTATCAAAATTCTAAGGCTAAGAATCATTATAAAGAGGCAAAAGCTGAGGAATCTTCACACTTGGCCATAAAGAAATAGTTGAGGATGATAAATTATTAGGAAAAAGCTACTTGGGTGGAAGGTACTGATATATTTGAAGTTTTTTCCACAATCCTAAATAGCATGAACAAGGTAAATTTTTACTTCTTACACTGATGATCGCCCAAAACCTCGTGCTGATGCGAGGGATTTGTGCTTATAGGAGTTTTTAATCTCAATGAGAGACGAGGCACCAACCGAAAGTATGGCTTGTGTTGTTCGTTTCTTAAAGAGCTACTGGAGATACCAGAGCAGATTAGGGGTGCTTTTGGATACCCTACACGTAGGGCCTAATCATGGGATTAAACGAGACCATCCGGGAACCCCGTTGTTGAAGGCACAAAAAATCATGACTGCAATGGGCAATTTGGGCTCAACAATGGAAGTGACAAGCGAGGTAGGTAGCGTCGTTGAGGGCATAAAACTGTCTCCACCTAAGCAATAATTTTAACGAGTCAACTTATTACCACTGTTTTGCTCCATTTTAAGTCGTGGCAATACACTATAGCGTATATAAATAAATATAGCATCATTGTAATTAATGACTGTTTGTAAAGAAACTAAAGCGGGATTGCTTTAGCAATACAGTTTTCACAGACGCTGTTAGAAATAAAGATGTCTATGAGTTAGAGGTGCAACGAGCCAGGTTTTTCTCGAGCCGGAACAAGCCGAGCCAACAGTGCAAAATTCGAGCCGAGCCCGAGTCGAGCCAGACACGTTATAGCTGGAGAAAATATTAAAAATCAACAACTGAGCATTTAACAATTATGCCGACCAGTCCAGCATAAATCACATCGGCTAACTTTTGTGAACAAGAATGGATATAATTTTTAGATTAGTATATTATTATATATTGATACACAGTTTTACAAAGTCATGTCAAACAAATAAAAATTAAATAGTAAACTCTATTGTTCTTTGTACTATTTCTTTATTGTGACACCGTGTGCCAACTGGTCTCAATACAACGAGGTGTTTTTGTTTAAAAACAGAAGCATGTCCACAGTGTTAGAATTGAGACGACTACGTCTCTCACTGAGTAGATTTCCTGACGCACTAAAGATTCTCTCTGAGGCGACAGAGGTTGCTTGAGCAACAAGGTACTTGGCTGCCAATTTGGAAAGCATGGGATACTTCATTACATTTGCTTTCCACCATTTTAGTGGATCATCAGTAAGCTCGATAGTAGGAACACTACGGTAGTCCATGATCTAAAATACAAAAGAGTCATATTACCATGGCAGATGTAAAGAGTTAAATCATACATACACGTATTACACACTACACAGTTAAGCTAGTAAGATGGAAATGCACAATACACAAACCTCTTTTTGAACACTGTCTTGAGTGGCAAATTCCTCATCTGGTTGTTGAACATACTCGTCACCTAGCAAAGCAGTGAGTGCGTCTTTCTTGGAAGGAGCTACAAGCTCATCACTACCGGTTCATTCAGCATTCTCAGCAGTAGAGCTACTTACTCTTGGTGCTGCTGCATCAACCGGTGTTGAAGAAAATCTAGCTGCTTCTACAGAGATAGTCTCGTAAAACTCATCAACTTGTCGCTTCGATAGGTTGGTTAATTTCTTAAACCGGGGATCAAGCAGTGAAGAGATTGTTAATTGACTGGATGTCATAGGATCTGAGTATCTATTCCCAAGATCTTGAAGTACCGCTGCTTTCATATCTGCTATGATCTTAGGGTCAAATGCCTCTGGTTCACACTTGGCAATGAGATTGATGAGAAGTGGTTTGATTAGGGATATGGTGCAGTATGCTTCTCCACTGATTATGTCAGTTGCTATCTTGAAGGGTTGAAGGAATGAGATGATCAACTCAATATCTGGTGCATTCACTCTTGACAGACCAAGTAGCAAGTCATTACATTTCAGATCATCCAGTGCAGCGTATACTGCAGTTCTCTGCTCAGCAAATCGTTCCAACATGGCTAATGAGCTATTCCATCTTGTAGAAACCTCATTAATCAATGTATGCACTTTCTTCTGCAGCTGGACTTGCTTTTCATTGAGCTTTCCCTTAGCAACTGAGCTTCTGTGGAAGTATGATACTATCCGCTTCACATGCCCAAGGATGTGATCCACAGCTCGAGTCTTCAATGATTTCTGAACGGCAAGATTGAGAGTATGGGCAAAACATCCGACATGCTTCAGATCTAACTCACTCGTTGTAACAGCAAGCTTGATATTTGCTGCGTTGTCAGTTGTGACAACAAAGTGGGCATCTTCGGCATTTGGCAGTTTCCAGTTTATAATTGTTTCTTTGAGCTGGATTTGAAGGTTCTCTGCAGTATGACGCTCATTAGAACATGTCGTAGACAGCACATATGAGCTCAGCTCCCAATCAATAAGCATATGAAGTGTGACAGTCATATAATTATCACCGGTCAATGAGGTCCAGGTGTCCGTGGTGAGAGCATAGTTGTTTGTCTGTACAATCCGCTCTTCTAGCTTCCCTTTTGCTATGTTATACATGTCTTTAATCACTTTCTCAGTGAAATGGGTTCGTGACGGAATGACATATCTGTAAATAAACAGGAACAATAGTATTCCTAGTCAAATACAACTGAGTGAACCATGCTGGTTGTGAATACATGAACACACATCTATGAACAACTGAATTAGCTCAGTGTAGGAGTTTACTGTTTTTTTTCTTGTTTACTACTTTTGTCATGTCACGTCAAAAATTCACAAAGGTGATGCTGGTGATCATGAAAATTACTGACTAAAAGAATCAATATTCTATATCAATATTATATCAAGCTGCTTTTTATTCTAACAAACAAACAACTAGCATTACATACATGCATGCAACCACAGTGAGCCATTTGTGATTGGTGTCAAACAGGAATTGTATTAAAAATAATTGAAAAAATTGTTTAATAATAATTAATAATATATAATACTGATCAGTAGTATTATTAATTATTATTATATCAGTAATCAGTATTAATAATATTAAACTTATTATTATTATATATAATTATTTTTGTAAAAAAATTTTTTAATTATTTTTAATACAATTCTTGTTTGTTACCAATCGTACACGGCTCACTGTGCATGCAATCAACTATTCAACTCCACTACAAAATACAAGAAAAATAATAATAAATAATAATAATTATTTTAATAAATAATAATTTATTTATTATTATTATGGACTTATTATGCCTTACCTTGGTTCCATAACAGATATTAAAGTCTGGAAACCTTGGTCATTCACAACATTCAGCGGTTGCATGTCTCTGGCAATAAACTTTCCAATAGCTTCAGTGATTTCTTTAGCTCGTGGATGAGAGGCATCAATCTTTTTACATCTTTCAAAAGAAGCTGTTATCGTAGGCTGTTTATTTTGAGTGGCATCATCACCGTCGTTTTCTTCAATATCATGCTTTCTCTTCAGGTGTTTCTTCATAGTACTTGTGTTAGACCCTGCTCTATTGATCATCTCGTTACATTTTAAACATTTTACTTTATTGCTGCTAAGCAGCTCAAAATAATTCCATACCTTCGATCGAGTAGCCATGTTGGAATAATCTCAAAAAATAGTTTCAATAAAGTAACACATTCAAATTTTTCTTTGACTTGTCCATTGAGTAAACATAATTAATAATAAAAATACGGATGCCAATATTTTTTGTGGAAAAAAAAATCAAAAAAATATGAAGAAAAACATTTAGGCTGGCTCGTGTTTGACTTTTCTAGTGGCTCGAGCCAGGCTCGAGGCTATGTAAACGAGCCGAGCCTCGAGTCGGCTCGGGCTCGTTGCACCATTACTATGAGTAGTAATATATGAGCAGATCTCCCTACCAAGTGTTTTTTTGTGGATTAGACCTTGGGGTTGAGACAATGGGTTACGGCGTTGGATGAATTCGCCGAGTTTATATTGTATTTTACTTGAGGGGTACTTGAGTGGCATTTGAATGGCATTTAAGTGGCATTTGAGTTTTGATTAGTTTTTTACTTAATTTGAACTTATATGGCATATAGATTTTGAATGTATGGCATTCAAGTTTTGATAACTTTTTACATAACTCGAACTCATATGGTATCTTGAGAGAGAGGGGAGAGGAGAGAGGAGAGAGGAGAGATGGGAGATGAGAGAGGAGAGAGAGAGAGAGAGAGAGAGAGAGGAGAGAGATTTTTTAGTTTTCTATACATTCATGTATATATGGTTAGTTATGTACATATTTATGGCTATATTTATATCTACATAGAGAGAGGAGATATATCTACATTGAACAAATATATTGATCAAAAATGAAAATTATATGATTATATACCTGATTACATAATAAGTAGGGAAAATCTTCTGGAGAGAGGGGAGAGGAGAGATGAGAGAGGAGAGAAGAGAGAGGAGAGAGAGGAGAGATTTTTTTTTAGTTTTTTATACATTTATGTATATATGGATAATTATGTACATATTTATGGATATATTTACATTTACATCATTGAATAATATACATTTATTACATAATAAGTATATTAAATGCTATAAAATATGTTGGAAAATTACCAAATTAGACCTCTAGATGGTTAAAATCTACAGTATTTGGGAAATAACTGCAAGAGAGGAGAGAGGAGTATTTGGTAGAGGAGAGAGTATGTTGAGAGAGAGGAGAGATAAAAAGAGGAGAGAGGAGAGAGGAGATATATCTACATTGAATAAATACAGTGATTAAAAATGAAACAATATGTGAATATATACATTTATTGTGTAATAAGTAGGGAAAATCTCATACAATATAGCTAGAGTCAGTAAATATTAAATAATACAAACTTAGGAAGGAAGACTTCTGTTCTATGTACTTTTGATTCCATAATGAACTAAAATAAAAAGTTATGTATTAGTATAGAATGGTTAAACAGAAATTTAAAACCACTACAAACTCTTACTAAATAGTACTTTTTTATTAATTATTACCTTATCATCGAAAATTGACTGTTAATCGGATGTTTTTGTAGCTTTTCGTGTCTTACGTTGTTGAGTCCTTACCCTTCTAGCTTGTCTTTGAGCGGACTGTCGCTGCATGTTTCTTCTTTTTAGAGCAAGTTCTTTACGAGCACACTCGATAGAAATTGGTGTGTTTACCTGTTGTAGTTGATATTGTCGTTGTTGTAATACATAATGTAATCTCTGAATATCTGACGTAACATCATTCCCTAAGAGCTTTAATGTTAGAAAAGATTCAGTTCGAAAACTATTTAGCTGCTCTATCAAGTCTTTCTGTATGAATTTACAATTGTTTGAGATAATTCGCACTCTCTCTTCAATTTTCTTATTGCATATGTTTTGTAGAAGTATCAAGTCCTCTTGAGTCAAAGATTTAGGCTGAGTTTCTGATTCTGTGTTGTTAACTATTTCCATTTTTTGTCATTGAATCTGAAAAAAACAAAAAAAACAGATGATTAATTTTGTTCAGTTGTTTTAGTATAATAAATAATATATGAGTAAAAACTGTAATTTATTAAGTTTTTACCTTGATGCTCTTCTAATAGCTGTAGTAGATGTTGCTTCTCTGATAGCTGTTGTAGAACTGGATGCTTTCTGTGTGAAAACTATGACTCTTATATAGCTAAAGTTGTACTGATTAAACCCTATGAACACCATCTCGTGTCAATCTCTATGAATCAACATTTGTTCACGCGAAGGAAAGTCAATGCTTTCGCGGGAATAAATAAATAATTTTCACGCGAACACAAACCAATGCTTTCGCGGGAATAAATAAGCTATTTTCACGCGAATGGAAACCGTTGTTTTCGCGGGAATAAATAATTTATTTTCACGCGAATAGAAACCAATGCTTTCGCGGGAATAAAGAATTTATTTTCACGCGAATAGAAACCAATTCTTTCGCGGGAATAAATAAATTATTTTCACACGAATAGAAACCAATGCTTTCGCGGGAATAAATAAACTATTTTCACGCGAATGGAAACCGTTGCTTTCGCGGGAATAAATAATTTATTTTCACGCGAATAGAAACCAATGCTTTCGCGGGAATAAATGATTTTATTTCCCGCGGATGAAAGTCAATGTTGTCGCGGGAATAAATACTTTATTTTCACGCGAATGGAAACCGTTGCTTTCGCGTGAAAATAAAATATTTATTCCCGCGAAAGCATTGGTTTCTATTCGCGTGAAAAGAAAGTATTTATTCCCGCGAAAGCAACGGTTTGTATTCGCGTGAAAATAAAGTATTTATTCCCGCGAAAGCAACGGTTTCCATTCGCGTGAAAATAAAGTATTTATTCCCGCGACAACATTGACTTTCATCCGCGGGAAATAAAATCCTTTATTCCCGCGAAAGCATTGGTTTCTATTCGCGTGAAAATAAAATATTTATTCCCGCGAAAACAACGGTTTCCATTCGCGGGAAATTAAATCATTTATTCCCGCGAAGGCAACAGTTTCCATTCGCGTGAAAATTATTTATTTATTCCCGCGAAAGCATTGGTTTGTATTCGCGTGAAAATAATTCATTTATTCCCGCGAAAGCATTGGTTTCTATTCGCGTGAAAATAAAATAGTTATTCCCGCGAAAGCAACGGTTTCCATTCGCGTGAAAATTATTTAGTTATTCCCGCGAAAGCATTGGTTTGTATTCGCGTGAAAATAATTCATTTATTCCCGCGAAACAATTGACTTTCCTTCGCGTGAACAAATGTTGATTCATAGAGATTGACACGAGATGGTGTTCATAGGGTTTAATCAGTACATCTTTAGCTATATAAGAGCCATCGTTTTCACACAGAAAGCATCCAGTTCTACAGCGACTAACAGAGGAGCAACATCTACTACAGCTATTAGGAGAGCAACAAGGTAAGAAGCACTAAAATAATTATTTGTTTTTAATTAATTGAAACATCTAGGTTTTTGAATCTTAGTTTTTAAAAACAATCTTTTAATAAAACAATAGTTTCAGTATATTTACATCATTAAACTAAGTTCTTTTACTTTTTGCAGGTATGATGACATCACACTCCAAAGCACTTCCTAAGCTCCATATTGAACCAATCACAGCTACCAACAACACTAACGCTATTTCCACTACAACCATCATTTCCACCACCAACGGCATTCACATTGATGATAGAAGATCCAATCCTAACACCTTTAATGATACATCTTCTCGCTCAAACACCAATGCTCATGCTGATATAGCAATGAACCATCATGTAGTTTCAGCTGACTCTCCTTTGAGTCCCACACCGGACTACACATATCTGCATGAGAACAGTGAAGTCAAACGAACGGAGGATATCAAAAAACCGACAGTGACATTATCTCAAGCTTCAATTTCCTTTTTATTCAGCAACAGCAAGAATAATACCGTAAACAAACTTAGAGAGTTTGAATTGCTCGAGATGGGTGGAATAATGACAGGAGCTATGCAGAAAGGAATGTTGGAAATCGGAAATTTTGTGAGTTTGTTGGATTTACCAATTCCTACGATATTGGAGGTTTTCGATGTTAATTACGTTGAAGATTATGGTATATTGGACTATGAATATGTTTTAAAAAACAATCATCGAATTCGAGTCAAGTCACTGATTGACAAAGAACTTACGGTGGAGCTACAGGAACTTGATCCCGGCTCTTCACAAATCCTAGTGTACATGGGAAAGCTAGAAGAAAATCAACCCGATATACGTATTGTAGGAGATAATCATCGTCATCAAGGGCTAAAACAACGAGTTATAGCCAAAATCTTGAGAAAAAAATCATTGAAACAGTTGCAAGCATACTTTGATATCATCACTTTCGATAATATTCCTGTCAACACTCTTCTGACATTCACTAGACTTTCAGTTTGGAAAAATTTGAAGTCGAAGCAGCGAAAACGAAAACAAGATACATCGCCTTTACGTATCACTCACACTGTCACTTACAGATACATGATGAATGACGGATCTTTGATGTCTGGGAAGATTGTTGTCCCTCCTGAGAACGTTTTGAAGATCAAAAATCATGAATGTGGTATGATCCACTATAAAAGTACGATGACAACTGAAAGCGGCACAAAGAAACACATTCTCACGATTCTGAGTGTTGAAGAAGCTTTGATGCTTCTATCTACTTCAAGTGAAAAAGAAGGAATAGCTTTCAGACTTTCTCTATTTGATGATGCTGAGCTGATGAAAAATTATGATGATGATGTTGCTGCTGATGATGCTGCTGATGATGATGATGATGATGATGATGACGATGATAACATCGATGCTTATACCGATGAAGAAGATGATAATATGACGGATGATGACTCTAAGAACAAAAAATTTGAGGAAAAAGATGAAGTTGTCGACAATGATAGTGAGAAAAGCAATGAAGATGATGACAATCACATTTCAAGCGAAGCTAGCAGGATTTCAATATCGGAAATTTAATTAAGGTATGTTAATCTTCACTAGTAATAAGTAACTACTAATAGACGTATTTTTTACCATAGTATAATGTAGTTGTTATAACGACATCTATGTATGCTTTTAGATAGAATACGTGTACAAGTGAATGACCGTCGACTCGCCAAAATCTATCAGCAACAACTCATGAACATTAAATTACATATTATTTGTATTGTGCAATAATTTGTATATATTTAGTGTAATAAAGTATTTTATTCATATTTAACATTAGTTATTTAGCCAATTTGTAAAACTTTCGGGGCTACAACTCTAAAATGTTACAAAAATTTCAATGTTCCGACACAAAAATAAATATTTCAAGTTATCGTCTCATTTTTCAAAAATGTTAAGACAACTCCCATTTATAATTTCTAAACTTCGTTTTTGAAAAAATATGTAAAAGTTGTCGGCGCATTGTGTCAAAATGATAAGACAACTCCGCTTTTGCACAAAAAATTGTGAAAAATGTTTTATAATTTGTTTGAGAAACCAAAACAGTAGAAGACTTTTTACAACCGCAAGCATTATACTTTAGGTTTTACAGTTTTGTGAATTGGGTGTTGATAGTTTTTCACGATATGACATAATAATTAAGTAATTATAGTCTTTTTCATAACAATGCTATAGATTCAGTAATACAGATGTGAAATTTACTGTTTCATCACTTGAATGCAGTATGAAGGTAGTTGATGTAATATTTATTTTGTAATATTATGCAAAGTAATACAGTAAGAATGAAGCATATGGAGTTCTCAACCACAAAACAAATAAAATAATGCATTAGGTAAACTAATGACAGAACAATTTTACATGAAGTGTATACATATGAATAAAGTATTCATAAAAACACAGACTATTGTCTGTATATATAATATATATAGAGAGTATTTATAAAAAACATCCTATTAACTATATAATTTGTGGTAAGAAATTATAAAATAGGACAGTTGCATAAAGTCTATGGTAAACTAATGACAGAACATTTTTTACATGAAATGTATTCATAAAAACACAGACTATTGTCTGTATATATAATATATATATATATAGAGAGAGTATTTATAAAAAAAACATCCTATTCACTATATATTTTGTGGTAAGAAATTATAAAATAGGGTAGTTGCATAAGACCTATTCCAGAGCCATGATAATATTAAAAAATATAGTGAAATAAAAATTTTAAAACTCACCTAAGAGTGCAGTTAGTACAAGAACTTCTTCTTGAGAAAAGTCTGAGTTTTTCTGCATTTTTCGTCTAATAGACGCTAATTTCAATTTAACACAATCATTAAAACCCTTTTTTTTCAGTCCATCTTTTATATTCAAAATTAATTTAAGTGAAGTTAAATCAATTTTCTTATCATCAATCTTTTGGCTTTCTTTTAAATCTACTTGGGTTTGAGGTTTAACTGTTATAGTATTAGATTCTAAAACACTGGTTTTTGGACTGCACTGTGAACTAGCAACAGAAATTAAGTCATTATTACTTTCTTCAGTTTCTGAAAGATCAGAATCTGAAGATATAAGTGCTCTCATTTTTTTACACTGGTTTTTAATCAAAAGTTTTCGATCTTCAGCAGCAGGTTTTTTAGCTATCGCCAACCATTTACTCCCTAATTCAAAATCTAGAACAATGTTTTCAGAAAAATAACCTTCTATTGGATAGAGATACACTAACACAAATTTTTTCGGAAAAGTAATATCCATAAGTAATTCAGAATATTTTCTATTAATAAATAAAACAAAATTATTGTAACTAGCAATATCAACAATAAAAAACATTTTAGTTTTTAAAATACAACTATGTTGCTGAAGATCTCTCAAAGTTGTATGCGATTTTCCACATAAACAATAATAAATAAACAAGTGAGCACAAAAATGTCTTGAAAGAACTCGGCCAGGCTCATGCAATCCCCCTAATTTAAACTTCTTACCACAAAATATACAAGAGACGTTGTTTTTGTTTCCTTTCAGTGCTTCACTCAACATCTTTGTGCCATATGCGATCAACAGCAATGAGAGCACTGAAAGGAAATACCTAGGGCTTTTGTTATCAATATCTACAAACAAAATAAACAAATTCTCATCATATATAGATAACTTTCTTAAGCATGGTATATGTATATATATATAAAGATAATGCATGTCACTTAGACTTAAAACACTCTCTATCTTCTTTTATATTTCCGTCTAGAAGACTTAATTCTTTATACTCCCTTAATTCAGGATTCTCTGCTTGAACTAAAATAGAAAATACGAATGTAGTTATGCTATTTTTTTGAAAAAATTCGAAAAAATTTTTTATAAATTGAATGAGTATATAGTAAGTAATATTTTCGTCATACTTACATTCAAATGTGTTCCGTTCATAGTACAGGAAGTTTTCGTTCTTCCCAACACATTGCTTACTCCCTATGAATCGTGAAGATGCTTTTTCTACAAAAAAATAACATAGTAAATGTAAAGTCATTATTATTGTACCTACAGACAAATTTACATTTTTCATAAAACAGAAAAACTTACTCATAGCAATATGCGTGCTAGCTTTGCTCTTTTCCGTCTTCTCTTCATCTTCAAAACACTCCTCCAACCACCTTAGTGTTTCATCATCGGTAGAACTTAATAAAACAATAAATCAAGATTGTAATTATTTAAAAACTCTATATAATACAGTTGAATATTGAATAATAAAGTTTCAATAATATACTTACATAGCACTGAAATCTATTTCGTCTATATTTAGTTCTAATGCAACATTTGAGGATGTAGACCTACAAGTAATATATATATATATATACATTTGTATAAATTTATAAATGTAACTGCAACAAAATTGTAAAAGATAGTATAAATAACTTACTCATTTGTTGTAGGGATATTGCTAGCCATTGTTGTTTTGCAGAGTAATACTTAAAATGAAGTATAAATGAAAACTGATACTGTTTAAAAAAAATAGTTTCTCTTATATACAAAACATTGAAGTCATTTATCAAGATTAATTTGTAGACTGATTTTCTGATTATTACTATGATAAATGATATTGTTTTTTAAAAAAGTGGAAGACGATTAGAAAGTTGGTTAAAAAAATAGGAAGATAGAGATTAAATAGTTTAATAAGCTTAACCACCACAAACACTCCTGTAAACTGTCTTTCCATCTAGCTAAAATTTTTGAATGTAGAGCGTTGGATAAACAAATTTTACAACCTCTTTTAAATATAACTAGCTAGGATGAAACTTACATTTCATTTGAATGACACCTCACATCCTTCAAACATATTTTTATAGCAACAATTTTCATATAGACACATCAACAGCAAAACAATGATGCGGTGTAGTTCCATCTTTATATCATCAGACAGTAAATTAATATGTGAGAGCTTCAATTATAGTTTACACCATTAAGTATGAGTTCGGAATGTAATAAAATACTTTACAGGTACTGATAGCATTTAATAACTAGTTCAATTGCAGTTTATTGATATACTCTACTATAACACACACTACCACAAACAATCATATAGACACATCATCAGCAAAACAATGATGTAGTGTAGCTCCATCTTTATATCATCAGACAGTAAATTAAAATGTGAGAGCTCCAATTATAGTTTACAACATTAAGTATGAGTTAGGAATGTAATAAACACTTTAAAGATATCTGATAGCATTTAAATATGTATATGTAACATATAACTCTTGATTTATTAGACAAAACAGCTTCCTAAAAATAGAAAATATACTATGTATGTTGATACATTATTATTTCACACAAAAAACAATGAGATATTTTAAAAAAAGTAACAGTCTAACTAATAAAACAAGTGGATAAAGTCATGCTTTGCTCATGTTTTTTAGATGATAGCGGAGATAGCTAGGATTAAAAGTAAAACCACAAATCCGTTTTGGTGGAAGGCTGTATCTATATTAACTAATATGTAATGAAACAATAAAAAACAGGAGATAGATGCAATCAAGTTCTCTTCCTTTTTAGGTTGAATTCGAGCTATAATTCCATCATCTATGGATGTTTGTTGTTTTTGTTTTAAATAGAAATAGCATGATAATAAATAGTGCTTAGGTGTAACTAATGACTTTTCTCGAGCGACACACTTGATATTAAAAAGATCAAAACATATAGGATTAAGCGAGATGATGATTAATGTCTTTTCTGGAATGAGTTTATTAGTAAAATGACACTTGCGGGACACTTGCGCTATATTATAATTAATTACTTTTTAAAAATGACGTGGTAACATTACGTCGACTGAAATAATACCTAAAACGTCTCGCATAAATTTTGATCTGACTGAAAATGGACTGAAAACCTTCAAGGTGCGTAAAAATTATCGTAACTCGCTATAGCGGATATTCTAAGAAATATTTATTTTCTCGTTGGTAACTTGACGTAAAATATTTTGTAACGGATGTCACATGATCTCAATCGCTTTTTTTCAACTTAAACACTTAGTTACTCGTAAACATTTGATACTCGCTTGATTTCTTTGATAACAGTAATATCCCAATTGTGTTTATCGTAAATATTTCAAAAACGGATATTGCGCGTTTCAGTTGGTTTTTCCTACTAAATCGCTTAGTTACTCGTAAACATTTGAAAATTGTTTGATTTTTTCGCTGATAAAACATGTTGCAAGTATCTTTTACCAAATATTACCGTGATTTTCAATCAGTTTTCCTTACTAGATTACTTAATTACTCACCAACGTCCATAATTGTTTTTATTAATCATTGTTGCAAAGCAATGCTGTATTTAAATAATATTACTACGTTTCCAACCAATTTCCTTACTGAATTACTTAATTACTCGCCAGTATTTCATAATTTCTTTCACTAATAATTACAAATAATATTGTAAATAAATAATTTACCAGGAATATTTATGCTCAAGTCTCCTCTCTCTCCTCTAAACACTCTCTCTAGATATATACAAACACAGTTATTTTTATTGTACCTTGCACAAAAACACCTCCTAAAACTTGTTTTTAGGCTGAGTCTTATGGGTTATTTTAGGGGGAGTATCAGTCCTGGGAGTAGATACTAAATTGACACAAATTTTTTTCATATGAATTTAAAACTTAACTAATGTAGTTTTTTTACCAAACATCAGTACATCAAAAACATTATTGTAAAGGTATATTATATAGGAAGATTTTCCATACTTATTATGTAATAAATGTATATAATCATATAATGATTAATTTTTGATCAATATATTTATTCAATGTAGATATATCTCTTCTCTCCTCTCTCCTCTCTTTCTTCCTCTCTCCTCTCTCTCTCCCTCTCTCCTCTCTCTCTTTCTTTATCTCAAGATACCATATGTATGTATACATTGATTATCATTACAAGTTGTAGTGCTTTGTATTACTTAGTATTTACTGACTCTAGCTATATTATATAGGTTGATTTTCCCTACTTATTATGTAATCAATGTATATAATCATAAAATGTTTCATTTTTGATCAATATAGTTATTCAATGTAGATAAAACTCCTCTCTCCTTTCTCTCTCCTCTCTCCTCTCTGTCTTCTCTCTCCTCTCTCTCAAGATACCATATGAGTTCAAATTATGTGAAAAAAGTATCAAAACTTAAATGTCATACATTCAAAATCTAGATGCCATATGAGTTCAAATCAAGTAAAAAAATAATCAAAACTCAAATGCCACTTAAATGCCATTCAAACGCCACTCAAGTACCCCTCAAGTAAAATACAATATAAACTCGGCGAATTCATCCAACGTCGTAACCCATTGCCTCAACCCCAAGGCCAGAACCACAAAAAAACACTTGGTAGGGAGATCTGCTCATATATTACTACTTCTATGGTTTATAGCACAAATAACTTCCGCTAAACGACACTCATTGATGAGCCCTCAATGACTGCCCTACACGTAGGGTATCTGAAAGCACCCTAGGATAGAAAAACACTCTGGGGGTGGATAAAACTCCATAAAAATTAATATACCAAATTGTATATAATAATGTTTATTGATTGATAAATGAAGACATGAAAATACAATAATAACAAATAGTAACCTAGCAACAATAGAGAAAAACGCGCAACCTGCGCAAAAAAATTATTACTGGGGAATCCCAAAAAATAATTATTGCGGGCTTATATAAAATAGAGAAAAACGCGCGGACTGTGAAAGTTTTCAAACAGTGGGGAAACCCCAATTTATTACGGGGATTTCCAGAATTTGTCCATTGTTTTATATAAGCCCGCAATAATTATTTTTTGGGATTCCCCAGTAATAAATCTTTTGCATAGGCTGCGCGTTTTTCTCTATTAATGGACAAATTCTGGAAATCCCGTAATTAACTGGGGTTTCCCCACGGTTTGAACAGTTTTTTAGGCTGCGCGTTTTTCTCTATTAACTCAAATGTAATTAATCACATGACCGAAGTGGGAAAATCCAAACAATCAATCATTTCTACAATACCACGATGTAGTGCAGTAAAACCTTCATAAGTTATCTACTGTAATATACAGAGTGAAGAATACAATAATAGTAAATAGTATACAATTATTAGGTTGGGACTACAATGTACTACTTTGTTGATTCACCAGAGAATGAAGTATTGAATGTAGTCTTTGATCTTTAATTCTATAATAAGGGCTCATAAAACAAAAGGAAGCCAATTAACATAGTTAAGGTAAATGTAAGCGAGAGGAACCTAGGCAATGTTGCTCCATCCGGTCTACTAAATACTAGTGGACTTTGCTTATTCATGGTTTAACTGGTAGAAGATAACTTTAGAGCTGGAATAGTGAGGTACAATAAGGGTGGTATCGTACACCCCCAAACCAAACTTATGTCCACCACCTATAGCATCATCAGCCACTTGAGACATTATCCTACCTGTAATATATACTGACAGGCATTATGTTGGTTGGCTAAACAAAACAAAACAAAAAATCTAAGAATGGCAGACGCTGAGAATAAAGGTGATTGCGTAAAATGTGGGATTAAATTTAAGCCACTTTTGCAAGCAAACCAATATTGGGAGTGAAGGCACTCGGCTGCTCAGTCAAGTAATCAATGCATGAGGAGGAATGTATGAATGGAATACGAGTCTGGGCGGTTTTGATAAAACTTACTGTAGAAACAAACAAGCCAAAACTTCATTTTATAACCTCAAACCTGACAACTAATAACTAACCTGTGGTGGTATCTAGTGTGTAGATTCTCTTGTTGTTGCATGCGGCTAGTAAGATATAACTTCCATAGCTGACCAGACCTTGTGGGTAGTTCACATCAGAGAGAGTCCACATCACCTCCCCAGTTGTCATGTTCACTCTAAATGCTTTAGATGTACCATAGTTAGATATAACAACAGAAGTATTGTCTACAGCACACATAGTGGTATTGGCGTTACTTAGCAGAGGGCAGGGAATGTGACGTAGAGACTCGCCGGTGAGAGAATATGCGGTTATTCTCTGGTTTGGTGGATCTGCTATAACTACCTGATCAGCTACTACAGTCAGCATGTTAGAGTAAGAACCATGGTAGGGGTGATTCCAGTTTGTAATATGTCCACCTGACATATCATAGACATTCACTACATGAGGGTTGGCACGTGATAATGTATACAACTTGTCCTTATATACAGCGATAGATTCTACAGGACCAGAGGTGGAGATAAAAGAGTTATGTAATTGGTAGTTGTTGTCTATTCTAGTAACTGTATTGTTGTGCAACCCTACATAAGTACTCCTTTTGTACTGGCAGACTGAGCGAGGAGGAGCTGGTGGCTGGACAGACTTTAATAGTTTTATAGCCTGAGGTAAAGGTTGATGGGTTGTCACTCCCTCCTCACTGAAAATAATGTCACAGGAGGAGACAACCTCCAACTCCACAGCTCTGTTCTCACCTACATAATATATATACTGTACTGTATGACCAGAATATACATAAATATATAACATTGAGTGGGTAAACCCAACTCTCTCATGTGTACAATACAACAAGTAATATGTACTCGTACTAACTACACTATCTGTTATACACATCCACAAATGTATGTAATCAGACATGTATCTTGGCATGCTTCCCAGCCCAAGGTCACACCCCCCCCCCCCACGGTTGCTTCTCCCAGGTTTTATCTCCTCCCATAAACGCCTCTTCCCGAGGTCGTCTGCTCTCATGGTTGGCCTTCTAGTGGTTGCTTCCTACCAGTGGCGGCTCCAGGGGATACGCCCTAGGAGTCATGGCGGCCCCCTTCGCACAGAAAAATGAGCTAAAAACTTAAGCTAAAACTTGTTGCTCAGCAAATAAAATATTGTAGGAAATACTTCAGGAAATTCTAAGACGATTTCTCTGGAAATTTTAGTGGTAGATATTTTTCTACCTTCAAAAGGCAAGAGTTTTTCAAGGGTTAAGGTTTTATGCTAAAACAGCCAATAAAAATTAGTTTAGTAACACCATGAGCTTGGTAGAGCTAGCAACTTATTGCTTGCTGGATGCACGTGGATTTAAAAGTAAACTGTAGTTAATCAATCACATTGACACTTTTTGGTAAGCGTGTAAACTTTTCCATTTTTAACACACTCAGTAAGAGCCTCTGTCATCCATTTCCTGTTTGGATGAAATGCACAATATTATTCTCAGTGAAAGGCGTGGTTGGTTTGATAATTTTTTTAATCAATAGATAATATTAGAGAAAAACGCGCAGCCTATGCAAAAGATTTATTACTGGGGAATCCCAAAAAATAATTATTGCGGGCTTATATAAAACAGTGGACAAATTCTGGAAATCCCCGTAATAAATTGGGGGTTCCCCACTGTTTGAAAACTTTCACAGTCCGCGCGTTTTTCTCTACTAAGTATTATTATTGTAATAATTATAACAATTATTATTTATTGATTAAACAAATTATCGCAATGGTCAGTAAATCACGGAAAAGCAGTCAGTGAGTTATTGCTGTTATTTGGTTTTGGAGCCCTTCTTTAAAATGGAATAGCTGTGTGGAAGACTCAAGATTTCAAATATTTGAAAGACAACACAAACGTCTGCATGAAAAACAAGATAAGAAAAAGAACTAGCAGTACAATACGATTTCAGAGAACCAAAAAAATTATTGCTCTGTTTGCTTTCCTTTCCTATTATTCTTACTGTTTTATTCAATACCAATATTAGATCGACCAATCATATTTCACTTGCTCAGGAGTTTGGACAGCCTGCTCAATCAAAAAACAGCGGAGAAAAGTTTTTAATAAAGCAAGATGTGACAACTCCTGAGCAGGCACATAATTGCTTGACGTGCCATAATACGTGGAGTACTAAACCAACATACAAAGCATACGGTATTAGCCTAATATGATTATTTTTGTGATTCGTCTCCACCTACATTATTGAAAACTATTTTAATATTACATTTACAATTATCTTAGGTTTGACATCAAAAATAGCAAATTAAAATTGGTGCCATGCATCAGAGAAATCAAACGGAATGATAGTACAGCGGTTTTTATTCGTCTCAGTCTAGCCGTTTAGGCGAATATGAGGATGGAAAACATAGAGATACACAGATGTACATATACACCTGTGCAGATACACAGATGTACATATACGCAAACTTTTTTATGCTTACGCATATAGATAGTATCAAGTGTAACATATAACTCATGTCACTCACCCAATTTCTTCAGTTCCACCTCATCCTTGAGTTGTAGTTTAGGTATTTCTTCTTCAACAAACTTTTGTATTTCTTCCTTCAACTCTTTCAGTCCCTTCACAACATCTACCTAGACATGGAGTATACATACAGTGTATATAGTTATATCAAGTATATATTACATACCACTAATACCTACTCACACTAGATGTCTATGTAGATAACTCTACTATATTTAACCTTCTCATTAGACAACTATTCACCTGGTGACTACATCTCACTCTAGACTCTATCATCTTTCTATGATTTCTTAGTCTAGTCCATTTCTTAAGTACAATGTCTTCCATAAACTCAGCCATATCTACCCTCGACTTTTGTCTTTTCTTCATCACTTCATCTTCTAGTTTCTCATACTTGAGCTTCAGTGCATTTATCTACAACAGAATATATAACATAGAGTCAGCGCTGCTCATTTACTCATTGGTGCATGTATTATCCAATCAAATAAAAGGATGCAATGAACTAAACATACAAACTTGACAAACGTCTGTCTGTATGTATGTGTGTGTGCGTGCTTGCGTGCGTGCGTACGTACGTATGTATCTATTGGCCTAGAATGCTCGTCGCATCAGCTGAAATTTAGTTTACTATAACTTCCATTGATTGCCGTGTATGTCATCTTTGGATTGTGGGCGTAGTCAATCATTACAATTAATAGAAAATTTCTATAAACGAAGTTACATCGTCTGCGTTTAAAATGAAATCTGATTGGGCAATTCATTTAGTCTTAGGTCTAATGAAGGCCATTGCAACAGAAGAATCCTACAAAGACACCCCATCAAAAATTGATTCTAAGATTTAATGTTGGGTTTTACTGTTACGAGCTATTTCTCATCTGACTTGAATTTGCACACTGCACGCATAAAATTTGAATTAGTGGTTTCCCTCAATATGGACATAATGAGTGCACACGCATAGTGAACAAAATCAAAGCTTGTTTGTTACGCAAAAATGGCAACAAGAGACGATTGCGGGGATTGGTCAAGTGGTCCAATGTGATCACAATCACAAGGATCATCTTATACTCTTTACATTAATAGGATTGAAAAAAATGTGCTTATTTTGGTGAATTAGGAAACAAAAAATGGTATTCACACAAGAATGGACAGTATTAGTATGTAAGTAGAATAATAATAAATAAACTGATATTAAAAATAAATAGCGGGATCTGATTGGCCAAATAAATACTGCACAGGAAAGAAGTATATATCCGAAGATGGCGTCAATTTTGAGCGGTGTAAAAATTGGTGAGCATTTCTGGAAGAGGGGTATTTTGTAGGTTTGTAGATTAGCACTGAGTAAGCCTAGAGGGTTTGTCAATACATCAATCAGCTGTTTATGACTTGAATACTCAAAAATTCAACAAAAAATTGTTCAACGCTGGGATGCTTTAACAAAAAAAAACCACTGACTACAGATTGCATAATAGTAGTAATATATGAGCAGATCTCCCTACCAAGTGTTTTTTTGTGGTTCTGGTCTTGGGGGTTATGCAATGAGTTACGACGTTGGGTGAATTCGCCGAGTTTATATTGTATTTCATTTGAGAGGTATTTGAGTGGCATTTGAGTGGCATTTAAGTGGCATTTGAGTTTTGATTATTTTTTTACTTGATTTGAACTCATATGGCAGCTAGATTTTGAATGTATGGCATTTAAGTTTTGATACTTTTTTCACATAATTTGAACTCATATGGCATCTTGAGAGAGAGGAGAGAGAAGACAGAGAGGAGAGAGGAGAGAGAAAGGAGAGAGGAGTTTTATCTACATTGAATAACTATATTGATCAAAAATGAAACATTATATGATTATATACATTGATTACATAATAAGTAGGGAAAATCTTCCTATATAATATAGCTAGAGTCAGTAAATACTAAGTAATACAAAGCACTACAACTTGTAATGACAATCAATGTATACATACATATGGTATCTTGAGAGAAAGAAAGAGAGAGAGGAGAGAGGGAGAGAGAGAGGAGAGAGGAAGAAAGAGAGGAGAGAGGAGAGAAGAGATATATCTACATTGAATAAATATATTGATCAAAAATGAATCATTATATGATTATATACATTTATTACATAATAAGTATGGAAAATCTTCCTATATAATATACCTTTACAATAATGTTTTTGATGTACTGATGTTTGGTAAAAAAACTACATTAGTTAAGTTTTAAATTCATATGAAAAAAATTTGTGTCAATTTAGTATCTACTCCATTATATATTTACAATATTACTTTGTAATTATTAGTGAAAGAAATTATGAAATACTGGGGAGTAATTAAGTAATTCAGTAAGGAAATTGGTTGGAATTGAAGTAATATTATTTAAATACAACATTGCTTTGCAACAACTATTAATAAAAGCAATTATGAATGTTGATGAGTTACTAAGTAATCTAGTAAAGAAAACTGATTGAAATTACGGTAATATTTGTTAAAAGATACTTGCGACATGTTTTATCAACGAAAAAATCAAACAATTTTCAAAATAATTACGATTAACTAAGTGATTCAGTAGGAAAAATCAACTGAAACACACAATATCCGTTTTGAAATATTTACAATAAACACAATTGGGTAATATTTGTTAAAAGATACTTGCAACATGTTTTATCAACGAAAAATTCAAACAATTTTCAAATATTTACGCGTAACTAAGTGATTCAGTAGGAAAAACCAACTGAAACACGCAATATCCGTTTTTGAAATATTTACGATAAACACAATTGGGATATTACTGTTATCAAAGAAATCAAGCGAGTATCAAATGTTTACGAGTAACTAACCGTTTAAGTTGAAAAAAATCGATTGAGATCGTGTGACATCCGTTACAAAATATTTTACGTCAAGTTACCAACGAGAAAATAAATATTTCTTAGAATATCCGCTATAGCGAGTTACGATAATTTTTACGCACCTTGAAGGTTTCCAGTCCATTTTCAGTCAGATCAAAATTTATGCGAGACGTTTTAGGTATTATTTCAGTCGACGTAATGTTACCAGTTCATTTTTAAAAAGTAATTAATTATAATATAACGCAAGTGCCCCGCAAGTGTCATTTTACTAATAAACTCATTCCAGAAAAGACATTAATCATCATCTCGCTTAATCCTATATGTTTTGATCTTTTTAATATCAAGTGTGTCGCTCGAGAAAAGTCATTAGTTACACCTAAGCACTATTTATTATCATGCTATTTCTATTTAAAACAAAACAACAAACATCCATAGATGATGGAATTATAGGTCGAATTCAACCTAAAAAGGAAGAGAACTTGATTGCATCTATCTCCTGTTTTTTATTGTTTCATTACATATTAGTTAATATAGATACAGCCTTCCACCAAAACGGATTTGTGGTTTTACTTTTAATCCTAGTTATCTCCGCTATCGTCTAAAAAACATGAGCAAAGCATGACTTTATCCACTTGTTTTATTAGTTAGACTGTTACTTTTTTTAAAATATCTCATTGTTTTTTGTGTGAAATACAAATAATGTATCAACATACATAGTATATTTTCTATTTTTAGGAAGCTGTTTTGTCTAATAAATCAAGAGTTATATGTTACATATACATATTTAAATGCTATCAGATATCTTTAAAGTGTTTATTACATTCCTAACTCATACTTAATGTTGTAAACTATAATTGGAGCTCTCACATTTTAATTTACTGTCTGATGATATAAAGATGGAGCTACACTACATCATTGTTTTGCTGATGATGTGTCTATATGATTGTTTGTGGTAGTGTGTGTTATAGTAGAGTATATCAATAAACTGCAATTGAACTAGTTATTAAATGCTATCAGTACCTGTAAAGTATTTTATTACATTCCGAACTCATACTTAATGGTGTAAACTATAATTGAAGCTCTCACATATTAATTTACTGTCTGATGATATAAAGATGGAACTACACCGCATCATTGTTTTGCTGTTGATGTGTCTATATGAAAATTGTTGCTATAAAAATATGTTTGAAGGATGTGAGTTGTCATTCAAATGAAATGTAAGTTTCATCCTAGCTAGTTATATTTAAAAGAGTATCAACCTAGAGGTTGTAAAATTTGTTTATCCAACGCTCTACATTCAAAAATTTTAGCTAGATGGAAAGACAGTTTACAGGGGTGTTTGTGGTGGTTAAGCTTATTAATCTATCTAATCTCTATCTTCCTATTTTTTTAACCAACTTCCTAATTGTCTTCCACTTTTTAAAAAAACAATATCATTTATCATAGTAATAATCAGAAAATCAGTCTACAAATTAATCTTGATAAATGACTTCAATGTTTTGTATATAAGAGAAACTATTTTTTTAAACAGTATCAGTTTTCATTTGTACTTCATTTCAAGTATTAGTCTGCGAAACTACAAAAAATGGCTAGCAATATTCCTACAACAAATGAGTAAGTTATTTATACTATCTTTTACAATTTTGTTGCAGTTACATTTATAAATTTATACAAATGTATATATATATATATTACTTGTAGGTCTACAACCTCAAATGATGCATTAGAACTAAATATAGATGAAATAGATTTCAGTGCCATGTAAGTATATTATTGAAACTTTATTATTCAACTGTATTATATAGAGTTTTTAATTAATCACAATCTTGATTTATTGCTTTATTAAGCTCTACCGATGATGAAACAATGAGGTGGCTGGAAGAATGTTTTAAGGAAACGGAGAAGCCAAAAAAGACCAAGCCTACCACGCACATTGCTATGAGTAAGTATTTTTCTGTATTATGAAAAATGTAAATTTTTCTGTAGGTAAAATAATAACGACTCTACATTTACTACGTTATTTTTGTAGAGAAAACATCTACACGATTCATTGCAAGCGCATGCTATATAGGGAAAGATGAATCCTTTCTCTCCTATGATCGCCACACATTTGAATGTAAGTATGATAAAAATATTATTTACTACATACTCATTCAATTTTAATAAATTTTTTTCAAAAACTAACATAATTACATTCGTATTTTCTATTTTAGTTCAAGCAGAGAACCTGCAGCTAGAACAGTACAGAAGCAGAAGTGTTATAGATGGAGAGATAAAAGATGATAAGGAGTGCTTCAAGTGTAAGTGATATGCATTATCTTTATATACATATACCATACTCAAGACAGTTATCTATATATATATATAATGAGAATTTGTTTATTTTGCTTGTAGATATCGATAACAAAAACACAAGCTATTTTCTTTCAGTGCTTTCGTTATTATTGATATCGTATTGTACAAAGACGCTGAGCGAAGCACTGAAAGAAAAAAAAGACAGTATTTCGTGTATATTTTGTGGTAAGAAGTTTAAATTAGGGAAGATGCATGAGCCTGGCCGAGTTCTTTCAAGACATTTTTTTGCTCACTTGTTTATTTTTTATTGTTTATGCGGAAAATCACATACAACTTTGAGAGAACTCCAGCAACATACTTGTATTTTGAAAACTAAAATGTTTTTTGTTGTTGATATTGCTAGTTATGATAATTTTGTTTTATTTATTAATAAAAAATATTCTGAGTTAGTTATGAACATTACTTTTCCCAAAAATTTTATGTTAGTATATCTCTATCCAATAGAAGGTTATTTTTCTGGAAACATCGATTTAGATTTTGAATTAGGGTGTAAATGGTTGGCAATAGCTAAAAAACCGGTTGCTGGAGATCGAAAGCTTTTACTTAAAACCCAGCGTAAAAAAATGAGAGCACTTATATCTTCAGATTCTGATTTTTCAGAAACTGAAGAAAGTAATAATGACTTAATTTCTGTTGCTAGTTCACAGTGCAGTCCAAAAACCAGTGTTTTAGAATCTAATACAACAGATAACCCGCAAACTCAAGTAGATTTAAAACAAAGCCAAAAGATTGATATAACTTCACTTAAATTAATTTTGAATATAAAAGATGGACTGAAAAAAAAGGGTTTTAATGATTGTGTTAAATTGAAATTAGCGTCTATTAGACAGAAAATGCAAAAAAATTCAGATTTTTCTCAAGAAGAAATTCTTGTATTAACTGCACTCTTAGGTGAGTTTTAAAATTTTTATTTCACTATATTTTTTAATATTATCATGGCTCTGGAATAGGCTTTATGCAACTATCCTATTTTATAATTTCTTACCACAAAATATATAGTTAATAGGATGTTTTTTTTATAAATACTCTCTATATATATTATATATACAGACAATAGTCTGTGTTTTTATGAATACTTTATTCATATGTATACACTTCATGTAGAATTGTTCTGTCATTAGTTTACCTAATGCATTATTTTTATTTGTTTTGTGGTTGAGAACTCCATACGCTTCATTCTTACTGTATTACTTTGCATAATATTACAAAATAAATATTACATCAACTACCTTCATACTGCATCCAAGTGATGAAACAGTAAATTTCACATCTGTATTACTGAATCTATAGCATTGTTATGAAAAAGACTATAATTACTTAATTATTATGTCATATCGTGACAAACTATCAACACCCAATTCACAAAACTGTAAAACCTAAAGTATAATGCTTGTGGTTGTAAAAAGTCTTCTACTGTTTTGGTTTCTCAAACAAATTATAAAACATTTTTCACAATTTTTTTGTGTAAAAGCGGAGTTGTCTTACCATTTTGACAAAATGTGCCGACAACTTTTACATATTTTTTCAAAAACGAAGTTTAGAAATTATAAATGGGAGTTGTCTTAACATTTTTGAAAAATGAGACGATAACTTGAAATATTTATTTTTGTGTCGGAACATTGAAATTTTGTAACATTTTAGAGTTGTAACCCCGAAAGTTTTACAAATTGGCTAAATTACTAATGTTAAATATGAATAAAATACTTTATTACACTAAATATATACAAATTATTGCACAATACAAATAATATATAATTTAATGTTCATGAGTTGTTGCTGATAGATTTGGCGAGCCGACGGTCATTCACTTGTACACGTATTCTATCTAAAAGCATACATAGATGTCGTTATAACAACTACATTATACTATGGTGAAAAATACGGCTATTAGTAGTTACTTATTACTAGTGAAGATTAACATACCTTAATTAAATTTCCGATATTGAAATCCTGCTAGCTTCGCTTGAAATGTGATTGTCATCTTCATTGCTTTTCTCACTATCATTGTCGACAACTTCATCTTTTTCCTCAAATTTTTTGTTTTCAGAGTCATCATCCGTCATATTATCATCTTCTTCATCAGTATAAGCATCAATGTTATCATCGTCATCATCATCATCAGCAGCATCATCAGCAGCAACATCATCATCATAACTTTTCATCAGCTCAGCATCATCAAATAGAGAAAGTCTGAAAGCTATTCCTTCTTTTTCACTTGAAGTAGATAGAAGCATCAAAGCTTCTTCAACACTCAGAATCGTGAGAATGTGTTTCTTTGTGCCGCTTTCAGTTGTCATCGTACTTTTATAGTGGATCATACCACATTCATGATTTTTGATCTTCAAAACGTTCTCAGGAGGGACAACAATCTTCCCAGTCATCAAAGATCCGTCATTCATCATGTATCTGTAAGTGACAGTGTGAGTGATACGTAAAGGTGATGTATCTTGTTTTCGTTTTCGCTGCTTCGACTTCAAATTTTTCCAAACTGAAAGTCTAGTGAATGTCAGAAGAGTGTTGACAGGAATATTATCGAAAGTGATGATATCAAAGTATGCTTGCAACTGTTTCAATGATTTTTTTCTCAAGATTTTGGCTATAACTCGTTGTTTTAGCCCTTGATGATGATTATCTCCTACAATACGCAGATCGGGTTGATTTTCTTCTAGCTTTCCCATGTACACTAGGATTTGTGAAGAGCCGGGATCAAGTTCCTGTAGCTCCACCGTAAGTTCTTTGTCAATCAGTGACTTGACTCGAATTCGATGATTGTTTTTTAAAACATTCATAGTCCAATATACCATAATCTTCAACGTAATTAACATCGAAAACCTCCAATATCGTAGGAATTGGTAAACCCAACAAACTCACAAAATTTCCGATTTCCAACATTCCTTTCTGCATAGCTCCTGTCATTATTCCAGCCATCTCGAGCAATTCAAACTCTCTAAGTTTGTTTACGGTATTATTCTTGCTGTTGCTGAATAAAAAGGAAATTGAAGCTCGAGATAATGTCACTGTCGGTTTTTTGATATCCTCCGTTCGTTTGACTTCACTGTTCTCATGCAGATATGTGTAGTCCGGTGTGGGACTCAAAGGAGAGGCAGCTGAAACTACATGATGTTTCATTGCTATATCAGCATGAGTATTGGTGTTTGAGCGAGAAGATGTATCATTAAAGGTGTTAGGATTGGATCTTTTATCATCAATGTGAATGCCATTGGTGGTGGAAATGATGGTTGTAGTGGAAATAGCGTTAGTGTTGTTGGTAGCTGTGGTTGGTTCAATATGGAGCTTAGGAAGTGCTTTGGAGTGTGATGTCATCATACCTGCAAAAAGTAAAAGAACTTAGTTTAATGATGTAAATATACTGAAATTATTATTTTATTAAAAGATTGTTTTTAAAAACTAAGATTCAAAAACCTAGATGTTTCAATTAATTAAAAACAAATAATTATTTTAGTGCTTCTTACCTTGTTGCTCTCCTAATAGCTGTAGTAGATGTTGCTCCTCTGTTAGCCGCTGTAGAACTGGATGCTTTCTGTGTGAAAACGATGGCTCTTATATAGCTAAAGTTGTACTGATTAAAGCCTATGAACCCCATCTCGTGTCAATCTCTATGAATCAGCATCTTTTCACGCGAAGGAAAGTCAATGTTTTCGCGGGAATAAATGAATTATTTTCACGCGAATACAAACCAATGCTTTCGCGGGAATAAATATTTTAGTTTTACGCGAATGGAAACCATTGCTTTCGCGGGAATAAATGATTTTATTTCCCGCGAATGAAAGTCAATGTTGTCGCGGGAATAAATACTTTATTTTCACGCGAATACAAACCAATGCTTTCGCGGGAATAAATGATTTTATTTCCCGCGGATGAAAGTCAATGTTGTCGCGGGAATAAATACTTTATTTTCACGCGAATACAAACCGTTGCTTTCGCGGGAATAAATAATTTATTTTCACGCGAATAGAAACCAATGCTTTCGCGGGAATAAATGATTTCATTTCCCGCGAATGAAAGTCAATGTTGTCGCGGGAATAAATACTTTATTTTCACGCGAATACAAACCGTTGCTTTCGCGGGAATAAATACTTTATTTTCACGCGAATGGAAACCGTTGCTTTCGCGGGAGTAATTAAATTATTTACTCCCGCGAAAGCAACATTCCATTCGCGTGAAAATAAAACTTGTATTCCCGCGAAAGCAATGGTTTGTATTCGCGTGAAAATAAAGTATTTATTCCCGCGACAACATTGACTTTCATTCGCGGGAAATTAAATCATTTATTCCCGCGAAAACATTGGTTTCTATTCGTGTGAAAATAAATCAGTTACTCCCGCGAAAGCAATGGTTTCCATTCGCGTGAAAATAAAGTATTTATTCCCGCGACAACATTGACTTTCATCCGCGGGAAATAAAATCATTTATTCCCGCGAAAGCATTGGTTTCTATTCGCGTGAAAATAAAGTATTTATTCCCGCGACAACATTGACTTTCATTCGCGGGAAAATTAAATCATTTATTCCCGCGAAAGCATTGGTTTCTATTCGCGTGAAAATAAATTATTTATTCCCGCGAAAGCAGTGGTTTGTATTCGCGTGAAAATAATTCATTTATTCCCGCAAAAACATTGACTTTCCTTCGCGTGAAAAGATGCTGATTCATAGAGATTGACACGAGATGAGGTTCATAGGGTTTAATCAGTACAACTTTAGCTATATAAGAGCCATCGTTTTCACACAGAAAGCATCCAGTTCGACAACAGCTAACTGAGAAGCAACATCTACTATAGCTATTAGGAGAGCATCAAGGTAAAAACTTAATAAATTACAGTTTTTACTCATGCATTATTTATTATACTAAAACAACTGAAAAAAATTAATTATCTGTATTTTTTCAGATTCAACCACAAAAAATGGAAATAGTTAACAACACAGAATCAGAAACTCAGCCTAAACCTTTGACTCGAGAGGACTTGATACTTCTACAAAACCTATGCAATAAAAAAATTGAAGAGAGAGTGCGAATTATCTCAAACAATTGTAAATTCATCCAGAAAGACTTGATAAAACAGCTAAATAATTTTCGAACTGAATCTTTTCTAACATTAAAGCTCTTAGGGAATGAAGTTACATCAGACATTCAGAGATTACATTATGTATTACAACAACGACAATATCAACTAGAACAGGTAAGCACACCAATTTCTATCGAGTGTGCTCGTAAAGATCTTGCTCTAAAAAAAAGAAACATGCAACGACAGTCCGCTCAAAGACAAGCTAGAAGGGTAAGGACTCAACAACGTAAGGCACGACAAGCTACAAAAACATCTGATTAACAGTCAATTTTTGATGATAAGGTAATAATTAATAAAAAAAAACACTATTTAGTAAAAGTTTGTAGTTGTTTTAAATTTTCTGTTTAACCATTCTATACTAATACATAACTTTCATTTTTGTTTAATTATCCTATGCTAATACATAACTTTTTATTTTAGTTCATTATGGAATCAAAAGTACATAGAACAGAAGTCTTCCTTCCTAAGATATAACATCAGTACATCAAGTACATCAATGATGACATTGTAAAAAAGATTATGTATTAATTATCATTACAAGTTGTAGTGCTTTGTATTACTTAGTATTTACTAACTCTAGGTATATTATACAAGGATATTTTCCTACTTATTATGTAATAAATGTATATAATCATATATTGGTTTAATGTAGTTATATCTCCTTGTTCTTCTCTCCTTTCTCTCCAAATATCATATGAGTTCGAGTTATGTAAAACAATTATCAAAACTTAAATGCCATACATTCAAAATCTAGCTGCCATATGAGTTCAAATTAAGTAAAAAAAAAAATCAAAACTCAAATGCCACTTAATTGCCACTCAAATGCCACTCAAGTACCCCTCAAATGAAATACAATATAAACTTGGCGAATTCATCCAACGTCGTAACCCATTGCCTAAACTCCAAGGTCTAATCCACAAAAAAAACACTTGGTAGGGAGATCTGCTCATATATTACTACTCATAATCTTAAAATGATTCCTTGCTGCAAGTTTCTTGGCATTAAACTAGACCAACATTTGACATTCAGACTCCATTCAGACAGCGATAACATCGTTAAAAAATTGACCACAAAACAAATTTTTGAAAGTTTTGAAAGTAAAAAAAAAATTGATAGATCTTCGACACATTATCATTGTGTTGTTGTTATTTAATAATATTGTTGTTTTTTATTATTAAAACAAATGCAGCCATAATGTATTTTCTACTAATTACTTGTAACAGTTACTGTCAAAGTATTGTAGTTGGATTTTGGTGCAGCTCAGTCATGACCAATGTATCAGAAAGGCACCTCTGATAGCCTTTTGGCACCAGGCAGACCTGTGGTAAGGACCTCTGATAGCCCTTTGGTACCAGACAGACCTGTGGTAAGCACTGGCACAAGCTGCGTAATAGGCCACCAAATAAAAGACTGATTTACTTCTACGGGCGAACTACCGGCAGATTACAGGCGCCGTACCGGTCCTGGGAAGGTATTACAAGCCGGCAACAAGATGGTTGCCATAGCCAGAGGAGCAAAACCTAGCCTAAGGACCCAAACATCACCTATCCACAACTTAGATGCCTCCAGATGTCACGATATCAAAATCAAAGGCTTGTAAAAGACCAAATTCCTACTCAAGAGACGCAGAGATATCTAGTGACTGATTATTTTGGCTATGGGACTATTAGCTTTGCCATCTACTTCTGGGCGCCATCTTTGATTGACTTTATGCTTATTACTTGGTTGGACTGTGTATATATTTTGTGTGTACCATTCGTTAACTTATATACATTGTATACTTGATTGGTCTACTCCTAAAGTAGGCCAACTGCTTCCTGTATGCTTCCGGTGGCTTGGCTTGACTGTGATCTTGAAAGCACCGAGCTATAGGTCTGAGCTGAGGGTTCACCATTAGTTGTGGAGTTGAGATACTTCTCCAAAGAAGTTACCTTTAGACATACCTGCGCAGGGTCCTCTCTGGTGAGAGGAAATTGTGGTTGTCAGGCCTGTAGAGGCTGACCGAGTTTCTGTGCCGTTGGAGAAAAAGGTGGTGGTTACGTTGTGTGGATGGCAAAACCACCAGAGTATGCATTCATGACAAAATTGTTATTAAATGTGAGGGGGTAGCCACGTGATGGGCCTACCACGTGATGGGCCTACCACGCGATGGGCCTACCACGCGATGGGCCTACCATGTGATGGGCCTACCATGAGATGGGCCTACCACAAGATGGGCGACCATGTGAGGAGGGCGCAAAAACAAAAAGTGCCATCGTGGGATGAGGCGACCACGGGAGGAGACAGACACTGGAGGCAGCCATGGGAGAAGGCGATCATGGCAGGGTGTGACAACAAGGACCAAAGAAAGCAAGGCTGGGAGGAGGGCAACAACATATCTGAATATATCCATTCACGGTTGTTTACAATGGGTGAGCCGGCAAGCATGATATAAAAGCAAACCTGTGCATCCCTAGTTTGATGAATAACTTGTAACATCTCTGATGTTTTGGTGTCATATTCAGCTCTGACTTTAGACGTCTCCTTCAATAACATCTCATACTTATCCTCTCTAGCCAACGCATCAGCAGTGATGTCTTCTTTCATTAAGGTAGCTACCAAATCGTCTAGTGACAGCAGACTGTGTGACGCTCCTGTGTGTAAGTAACAGTCTACATACAATCTCAGAGGGGAGATAACTCCCTGTACAAAGGGTACAGGTGACACAATAATACAACACACAGGTAGTTAGTCATTTATGTGAGCCACCAAATGATCAATAGCTGGTGATGTTACAGTAAACCAGTTTGTGAGGAGATAATCTACTGCCTACTGCTGTAATGTCACCTGCTGACTGCTTTTAATCAGATTAATCTTCGCTGCTACAGTATTTTTTTCATCTTCAATTAATTGGTTATTTGTTCTTGGGTTAAATAATGTCTATGATCAACCCATTTACAAACAGTAAAAAAGAACACTCGTAAGCTCAGAATACGGGTCTATATTTTTTAACGACAACTAAAACTATTTGAGTTTATGTCCTCCCTAAAAACTACCGAGCCAGATAAATTATTCATATTTACAAACAAAAACATGAAATAACATTATTACAAAAATAAGATTACTTTTGCATAAATTAATCTTAATCATAAAATCACCGTTTTTAATCTTTAATTAACTCGATTAACTGGCAACACTATAAAACAATAATTATTTGAAGCCTCTGAGTAAACATTGCTGCACAATGACACAACTGCGGACAAAATAAAATAGCCCAAGTTCGTGTATGGCTTGGCTAAACACAAGGTACTACGATGTCGTGTCATATTAGAAACTGTACTGAACAACCAAACTAAAACCTAGGCTCTAGTATGTAGAAGGTCACCTCTAACCATGTAGTATATAATAAACCAAAAGAAGTTACAATTATTTATTTATAACATCTCTGGCTACCAACTGAGTTCTATTATATATTATATTTCCCACCCGCACCAGATGTAACAAGACTCTACCTTTTTGAGATATAAACTTTGGTAAAACTCACCATAGTCACACTTGTCCAGGTCTGGAAGGCATTTCATACAGATTATAGTGTGACAGAGCTTACAACCCATAGCGTATGGTTGGTCCTCATGCTTTGTACAGCACCTTGTCTGCATCTTTGTAGCCTCAGATCTATAGTCTTCAATGCTAATCTTCTTGTGTTTGCTCATTGTATCATCATGAGACTAAAATATTGTATAGTACATTAACTAGTACAGTATATTGTATACTGAGAGAGAGACAATATATATTTATATATATTGTATGTATTCCATTCAATAACTTACCATCATATGTCTCTCACAGAACTTGTTACAACAAACTGTACAATATATAACTGCTTGTTGTTTATCCATCTCCTTATCTATACATACATCACAGCAGTTATTGTCTTCTCCTACCATATCATATGATGGGAGAGTATCTGGTGGTCCCTCAAACACCTCTCTGTATAATATAAGTAGTCATATATATGTAGGTAATGTATAGTATACACACATCTGTATATACAGAGTCAGCAGTAGAAATATTGGCAGCACAAATCTATTGCAGACAACTAAACCTTACATACTTTATCTACTAAACTATAGCTGACAATCATAAGACAACAAGTAGGGGGACACTTACCCACAGTCCTTTACAGCACAAACCAATGTATGGTTCTCCTCAAAGAACTCACACAAACACTGAATACAATGTACATGACTACAAGGTAGAATCTTTGGTTCTGGCAACTGTCCATCTTTCCTCAGACAGTAACCACACTCAACAGTAACTTGTGATTGTGCCATTGCTCTAGTAACAAACAGAACACCAACTATAACTTATATGTTATACAATAACTGTGATGTAACTACTAGCAACCAATATAATAATTATTATCAGTAAGTTTTTACAACACAATGTACCAATGAGGAAGTCAGAGTAACCACCAGCAACGCCTACTTCCTGTTTGGTACATTATGTAGCATTAGTTTACTGATAATGTCTATTATCTTTGATAAGCAATTTTACTAGACTGAGCACCTAAATTGATACACCCCACCCATGATTAGTGCCCACTTTCACAAATATTAACAGATTACAAGCTAATATGTTTAGGAGTTGCATCCCTTACTTATGGTGGCTCGTAACGTTAGACGGTTTCGTTTTCAAAGCGTATGAACCGATTTGAAATAGTCCAGATGGTTTGCAAAGCGTCTTTTACATTGAAAATAATTGGGTCATTGTAGTAAAATAGCCCAAGAAATTATGCTAAAAACAGGCTCGTTGGTTATAATAAGTTAGTTGTCGGCCTCAGCAGCTGCGGGATTAATGCTATAAAACTGTATTTCCTGTCCAACAATTGTAAAATCTGCAAACCGTATAGTTGTCTTGCAAATAATTCAGACGGTTTAGAAATGATCCAGATGATTTAGAAAATTACAAACCGTATGGACGCTTTAGAAAGAGTATGAACTATTTACAAACCGTATGAATTATTTTGAAATGGTCTGAACTGTTTTAAAATAGTCTAAACTATTTTGTAATGGTTGGAAAAGTTTGCAAAGCACATGGCTTTCGAACCAAAAGCGATCGTCACAATTTTATCTATAGCCTCTATATAACTTTATCAACATAGACGTCGATCCAAAGATGTAGAGCAAGTTAATTAACTGTATAAAAATGTTGTTGAATATAATCTCTAAAGTTAATTTTTAAATTTATAATTGGGTTGTATTTATTATTTAAAACAATTTAAAACAAATAAGTTTTGCAAAAGTTCAGACTATTTCAAATTCGTTCAAACGGTTTGGAAAGCGTTCAGACGTTTTAAAACACAAACCACAAACAGTATCAACAGCCCAGAGGATTTACTTTTTGGTAATTTCTTGGTGGAGTGCTGCCCAAATTTCTTTTGAGCCAGCAGGCGAGCATGTGAAAACAGATTTGTCAAACCATGACTTACCTTCTAAACACCGACAACAAAACACAACATAAATTTCAAAAAGTGACCCAAAACCCACCCAAATTTCCTGCAGAGGCCTGTGGTCGGACTACTACTGCCTGTTAGTACAAGTTGTGTTAGAATACACTGTTAACCAAGAAATCGGAGGCTTGAATAACTCAAAGATGATATTGATGTCCTAAATGAGCAAGAAATAAAAAAAAAATAGGCAACTACCACAATAAGTAGTAGTATAGATTACGCATTACAAACAACATAGTTGTTAACCAAATCAATTATCGTTTGTAACAAATAATAAGTAATCGTCATGTATTAAGAATAGTACTGAATAAAGATTAATTAATATAAATAATTATGACTCATTAATAAAAAATGAAATTGATTGAGAATTAATTATTATTATTTGATAATATATGGTATCAAAGTTACTGTGATAATAATAAATGATAATATTATTTTATAGTTATTCTCAAAATTATTTTTGCAATAATAATAACATCGTACTGTAAGTAACATAATAATAATAATAATAATAATAATAATAATAATAATAATAATAATAATAATAATAATAATAATAATAATAATAATAATAATAATAATAATAATAATAATAATAATAATAATAATAATAATAATAATAATAATGAGAAGTAGTAGTAACAAGTAGTAGCAGAAATAGTCTCATGGCTGATATAATAATGATATGTAATCATAATGTATAAATATATATATAAAAAAAAATAATAATAGTTATTATTATTATAACAAACTACTACTACTATTATTATCTATTATTATTACTATTATAATTATTTATGGCAGAAGAATTATTATTAAGTAACATATAATATGCAGTTTTGAGTTGCTATTGAAAAAAGATGTGGGTCCTAATGATCAGCCAGGCTTCCCACAGCACTCTGCTCTCAGACGTTATCCCACTTCTATTTCATGCGGGAGTTTTTGTCTGCTGTGTGTGTTCCCACCCTCGACCAGTGCACTCCTCTTCAGACAACCTGGACGTCACTGATTACTCTGTAACCACCATGTTAACACCGAGCTTAGTGCAGACGTCTGATCAACACAGCAGCACTGCAAGAACAACTCCTGGCCTCACACAGTCCACCACATCCAGCCTCCAGTAGCAGGATTACAGGAGCTCGCCACAACTCCCAGCTATTCACTGCAGTTTTGATTCACCGCAAACTTGATTTGTAGTCCAAGAATTAAAGATAGCACTTCGCACAATCAACAATACTCGGCATATAAGTTGCGAGCCTGTTTCGGTCGCATCTCAGCGAGTAAACAAAGCCAACTCCCCAAAAATACCTCGTCACCGTGAGAGGGCAACTACCTAAATGTCTAATCATTTGCAAGGGGAAACAACTCTGTCATTGATTTTGGTTACCAAAACGAGCGTTTGTAGCAAATTAATCTCAATTTAGCAGAAAATTAATGTCTTTTACGTTTTGTGTTGAGAGGTCAATAAGAACCACTTCACAACAGACATCATGTTTTATGACGAAGAGTGAGCAGAAACCATTATTTCCATATATGAAAGGAACTCAGCATCCTTAATATGAAACTTGTAACTTGCCTTATTGTAAAAGGCCAACTTAGCAGTGATCTAACAACTGTGAATATCACCAAGACGGGGTGGCACAGTCTTTTAGTAATGAGATCAATGAAAAAAACCCTTGGTCTTTTTTTAAAAATTTAGAAGTCTGTAGGTGTGCAGCTACATTAGTTTTCAGCGATTCTTGCTAACGATTCACCAGTTGCCATCAGTTAGAAACCAAATGTTTGCCAGAAATAATTTGTTCCCGTTAACTACTGAGTTATTTTTGCAGTGTCAAATTGTTCATCATTTATCAAAGCTCTAGAGATAAACATTAATGAGAATTACAGTTAAACAGAGTGGTAAACGCATGCAAGAGCTGCTGTGGTTTGGCATTCACACAAAAAGCACAAACTGAAAGCTTCGGGAAGGACATCAACCGGTGAGGTAACATCTACTAAATGACCTTCACTCAGTATCAATGGCTGTGAATGAACACAGTCTACCAGAATGTTGACAGTTGTATTGGTAGCCATACAAAAAAACCATAATTTTTATACTTCTATAAAAATGTCGAATTAGAGCTTGTTGACCAATGATAGCTTCTTAATAAACAGCAAACTCTTTATGACTTTGCTATAAAAATTAAAATTATGAAGTTTAATTTTAGAACTACTTGTGGCCAACATAGTTGTTTCTATTTCTGTCGACGCCTCGTAACAAAAAAAGTAAAACTAACTTTTTGAAAACTCTAAATTTTTCATAGCACAAGTTCTTTAACTTCCTGTTAATAGAGCAGTCAACATGTCACTACCTCCTGAACAGTAACTACACTTTATTGGCCATTTCAAGCAAGCAAAAAGCCACTATGTACTTATTTTTAAAAACCATAATTCTAAAACTTAGCATTAGACTACAGGAGCTTCCATACTACAAGATGGTTTCCATTATGATGTGCAGAAGATAGCCTTAGATCCACTGGTTTCTTACAGACCTTGATTACATAATTAGGAGCAACATACTGTGAAGGACTGGCGCCATCTTTACGAACGTTCTATGGTACAATTATATACATACACTTACCTAGTTCTATGCTTACGCTTATTCCAGACTGTCTACGTGTATTAGTTCTATGCCCGCGCTTTAGGGCAAGTCACTCTATGTACATTCATTATTATTTTCTTTAAACATTTAAACTTATATGTTTGCCATGTGAGGTTATTCATGCATTTATCCTAGAACCACCTCTTATACCTTATTGGCGCACTCTAGCCAATTGCTGTGCTAGGTGTGGCCACCTTTTGTTTACCACTTTTGGATTATGTAACAGTGTACATAAATATGGATGTTTTGATCAATAAAGTCAGAGTCAGCTTGCACACTCTCAGAAGTTTCTTTGTTCTCTAACAATAACTTCACTGCGCTAAGTACATGCACGTACAACGAATGCTCTGTTACTCGAGTAGTAATTAATAAGCAGATCAGCCTGGACCTCTGCTGGCCGAACATAGCTTTGGCTAGTTCGCCTTCAAAGTTCGGCCTCTGCCTTGCACTGAAACAGATCAGCCGAACCTCTGCTGGCCGAACCTAGCTTTTACTAGTTCGCCCTTCAAAGTTCGGCCTCTGCCTTGCACTAGAATAGCTAACGCAACCGACAGCTAGATAGTAAACTAGGATGGTAATGCACCACTCCTAAGGATACTAGTCGACCTGTGGGCGGGTTGTATTGCTGAAGCGATAGACACAGTTTGCCATCACAGTTCGGGAGGTTGTGCAGGTAGGCCGAGCTACCAACTCACACCCCCACAGTGAAATCCTGCACAATACATACAAAGTACTAAATGACTCATAAGAGATTTACTAACTGATGAGGTATAATTAACCTACAAGCAGCATGCTCTGAATGCAATAGTATTGTGAGTATTCAAAACATATTTATTCTTTATAAGGAAACAAATAACTATCCAAAAATTACAACAGATAACACCAAATGCTTGTCCTTGTATTCAGTGAAAGGGAAGACGACTCCACAAATCAATTGTTTAAAATATCCAAAAACTTTTAGACATGTGCAACTATGATTTAGCTTTTGTCTGCAACAAAATGCATAGCCTGAGTTCACTGCTGGCATTCTCAAGGTATCTCTGATTCTGGCTGGCAATCTACTCGTATCATTTGCACATCTCGTCTTTGTATCTCCTACAAGCACATCATGCTCAATGTTTCTATTTATCGTGACATGTACAAAGGTGCTGATATAGATAAACTGGACAAACTTTGCTGCCGTATCAAAAATCAACGAATGCGATATACTGTAGCAGAAGTATTTACTAGATGATGTGTTATCACATAAGCTTATATCCCATTGCAGTATTGTTAGAAATTCCATGAATCATCTACTAGAAGAAACTATAATATCTAGGCAGCACAAATTATTAATCATTTGATCGCAGATAACTCCTGTAAACCAAACATAATTTTATGTTTTCATAAATATTTCACAAAACTCACACCGGCTGTAGCTCGTGACATTTAAATAATAAAATCAACTTTGAACAGGAATTTTTCTTCAGTAGGGTTTATAAAAACTTTAATAATAAGAATGAACAAAAGGTTATGTTATTAATGCAGAATGCAAGTTTGGGAATCCGTGCTACTAGTATTGCTTTGCATACTCAGACATGAAATGAAAGTAGGGAGCGTCCAAAACCTCACAGATAGCATCTATAACCAGCACGCCTAATTGAAAGTATCATCTTTGCCTACTTCATTTCAAAGAAAACCAATTTGGATGGCTATTCAGCATTGATGGAGGGATAATTACCCAGTGGCCTTGGGTTGCTGTAATGACTCTGCACTATTGTTACCCAACTAATACAAAGTTGAGTAGATTGTGACCCCAGGGGCCACCAAAACTCCCGCTTCGTACAGTTTATTTACTATTTCTAAGCAATTAAATCGTATCCATAATAAAAATTGGGAAATCATAAATTGTAAACAATGTGTGAGTGCCGATTCAGACCAGGTTGGTTTACAGTTCTACACGAGTTTATAAAATGATGCTGGCCACAGACGGCTGATATGATTGCATAGATTGTTGAGACATAATTTTTAAAGTTTTCATGAAGATTGTTTGAGGGTCGGTCAAGTTGGTCAGACGCTGAAATTGTAACAACTTATAGAAAACTGTCAAAGATTTATTACAAACAATTACGCATTAAACAAACTTTTTATCTATCATTTTATAAAAAAAAGATGGCCAAAAACTATCACTAAAGCCTGACCAAGCTGCCAAATAAGTTCTTATGAGATATGAGCAACGATTTTCGCTATCAAATAATTGGGTTGTTTGGAAAGAGAAATTCCCAGCCTGATTTATACAGAGGCTAACGTAGCTGCTGAAAAGGGAAGTCAAAATAACGATGGGATCTAGGGCACTGTTTTTATTAAATATTAATTTTTATTATTTAGTTATTATTTTTTATTTTAAAGGTTAATGGACGCAAAAAAGAACCAATTAATTAAAATTCTCAGCAAAATATTCTTTTTCAGAATTTAAATCAATAAAGAGAAAAAATTAGTGCAATTCCTAATTGCAGATGGGCACAAAATAATTAACAATAATAATATTTAAATATAATGATAACTTTTACATATATGTTGGTGTTGGGATGATATCTAGAAGTCCAGAAGTTTTTGGGAAATCTTGAAAAAATACTGAGAATTTCCTTTTTAGAATTTGTGTTACTACTTGAAATGTTTATTTTAAAATTATCCAACAATTAAAATTTTATGCTTTTTAACTGTTAATTAAGTTTTTTCGTTATTATCACACAAATAAATTTACTTAACTTTAGGTGAGAGTTGATTAAAGATAATTATGGAATCTCAAGGATTTCTCAGGACTTCAGGGCCGATAGATGTCATCCCAGCACCAAATAAATGATTTAAAATTATTATTTTATTTATTGTAAAATAGAAATAGCATTCAAACAAGTCGTACGGAGCTGATGTCCATACATCTAGTGGAAGCTCTAAGGCGTACTATGAGCAACAGTAGCGTTTGAAATTGCAGATTGTTGGTGGTAGAGAAACATTGTGACAAAATTTGACACTACATTCAAGTGACGATAAGAAGCTTTTAATTATAAGTACAGTCACAGAGTGTAGATAGGCCTGTTTGTTTTCTTTTAAAACAAAGGTTGGCAATAAAATAGTTTCTGACTTTCGTTAATAAAAATTGTAAATTGATTGCAAGAGGTAACAAATGATAATTAGTTCAAGTTACACCACGATATCTATCGTTATTGTTATTAGTTTCTAGTGAGTAGCTACGTCGCATAAAAGAGAGTCGAAAAAAATCGCAGAAAATTTCAACATGTTACAGTTTTTCACGATATCCCGTGAGCACCAACAATCTTAAGAATGTCCAATTTGTAGAAAGTTCTAGGACATTCCATAATACCGTGAGCTCTACAGCCTGTATGGAGACAAACCTTTAGAAACATTCGGACTGACATAATTACAGGGCGATTATTTGATAATGAGAAAACTGTGTGATAACTATGGTGGCTCGTAGCGTTAGACTAATTCGCTATCAAAATTGTATGAAAAGTTTTTAGATTGTCTAGACGATTTGCAAAGGGTTTTTTACTCGGAAAATAATTGGTTAAAGTAGTAAATAGCCTAATGAACTGTATCTCAAAACGAGCCAAGTATTTATAATAAGTAATAGTCGGCCTTGGCAGTTGCTAAAGTTCAAGGAAAAAGCTGCATTTCCTGTCTAACGGCCATGAAATTGTACGAACTGTATCGTTGCATTGCAAGTAAGCGAGATGGTTTTGCAAAGATTCGTGTGATTTGGAAGAGTACAAATTGTATAAAAGCTTTATAAACAGTATGAATTATTTCCAAACTGCATGAACTATTTTGAAAATGTTTGCAAAGCGCATACATGGCTTTCTAATCAAAAGTTATATCATAATTTTTTATATAACCGATATGCAAAATGTCTAACGCAGAAGCAGATCAATAGACAGATCCTCTTGCTATACAGATGATAGTTGAGTACAGTCTCAAAAGCTAATTTGTCAAAACCAAAAATACTTTGTACATATTATTTACAATAATATGAATTGAACAATAAAAAATAATGTTTTTCATTTATTTCATTATAATTTAACTGTTCAGTGTTTAGTAACAAGTGGACTAAAGACATTTAATCAATAGAGCCAACCAGCGAAGTGGCTTGGATTTTTAAAGCACACAAGCAATTTCACAAAACATTCCGGTCTGTGAAAATGCGGACTTTTCCAAACAGTATAGACATTTTAAATCGCAAAACACAAAGCATCCTGGGTCACCATAAAAAGTAGCAATTATGACATAGATTTTCTGATAATCTTTTTTTCAAATAGCCTCATTTCTTCAATTTGTTAGTTTGTTTCGAAGCCTAATGTTTAACGATTGAGATACAATTCACTCTTACAACAATTATTGATTTTACTAGCAACTAGTACTTTCAAACAACATCTACGATAATCATTAAATAACAAAAATAAAATAAATAGGTCGATGCAGCGTATCAAAGTCAACCGCAGAGATTTGTAGGTCACAATGCTACATCACATTCACTGGAAATGGCAACACTATAGAATTAATTTTCACAAGAATAAAACTTATCAGTAAACAAACCTCTATCTCACCGGGTAACATAAAACTTCCTTAGCTCCACCCACAAGAATGCAGCAAAAGTGATTTTGTAAATGGGGCAGACTCCAGCATCTTCTACAATAAATAGCATGAACAAACCTACAATATATGTAACAATACCAAACCAAACATGTTATACAATAGTTATAACATAGTGCACACAATTGTATTAGTTTTTAGGTGTGCTAGTGACAAATAAACTTACGCAGAGTTGACCTCTCTTTGGTGATGAGTTGGGTTATGAGAATTGGCCCCACTTGCTTAGAAGAACGACCTCAGCGAAAATCGACATTGTGATTTGGTTTTTTGGGACGGTGTGAATGAGTCAGCATTTCTTTCACCCTGGCTCAACCTGTGGAGTAATATGTGTTTCAATAGGTAAATAAAATGGTTCTACCTATTATGATATATTTATTCTCTTATTAATACAATGCTATCGCTTATTATGGGAGTTATCCTCTTTGTTATCTTTGCAAAGGGAATACAACTTTAAACTAAGCAAATTCAACGAAATTGAACTCACTATACATATATAATAATGAAAACATACATTGTGCTACATTCACTCCATGATTAGGATACTGATATTATCAGTACTGTGTGATGATGAGCACAAAGTCGATAAGCGTATAATAACTGTGTAGTACCAACTGTGTAGATGTGTAGTGCCAAGTAACCTCACATTTACACCAAATACAGAAACAGGCTGACTGGCAGCTTCGATGTAATGAAGTAACGTTACATAGGTTTTTAATATGATATAACAAAAAAATACTATAGAGACCACAGGCTTACTGCAAAAAAATGAATTGAACCAAAAATTGAAATTTTGGGCCACATTCAGGAACCTGATGTTGTGTTTTGTTGTTGGTGTTTCAAAAACAAATCAGGGTTTGACAAATCTTTCATTATTTGCTGGCCCGCTGGTCCAACAATAATTCGAGTAGTACTCCACCAAAAATTAAACAAAAACTACACCGTCTGACCTGTTGATACACCTCTTATAACTACCACATACAATATTTTAATACATCACAACCACAATAACCGAAGGTCTCCATCATATAATTAACAAACAAGCCATCAACAAAAACTGACACCAAAATATAAATAGACAAGAAATCACTAAATGATGATTATAAATAACGGCAAGAAGACTGTACACTGCTTAAATTATCTATGGAATGTGTTGTTAGATTAAAACTTTATCACCATTTATTTTTTATCATGGTTTACCTAAAAATATAGGATCTAAAACAGAATATAACCTGTTGACCTGTAATTAAATAAACCTAAGATAACGAAGACTAATTTGAACAAGAGTAAGATAATGTAATAGTTCGCTATATACAGTGTACTCCTGATATATCAAACCCGAGGGGACCATAAAATTTTGTTTGATATATGAGATGTTTGATATATAAAATCATGACCGTCGGACTTTTTCATGTATACATAATAAGTTACTATTACATGTATTTAAGCTAGGATATTAAGCATTTTGGCTTTTGTGATTGCTGTCTTTAGTTAATTAATAATTAATTAAAAGTAATGGTGTTGAATCTGAAAATTACAACAATTATTCAATGATGATGATGTAGGTAGTAGTAGCGGCACATGATGTTGCTGTATATTATTGTGTTAGTTAAGTTACTGTTAGACCAAGTTGGTTTTATCACTTCTAACCACCTATAACAACAAACGTAACAGCTACTACCTGTTATTACTTATTATTTAATTTATTTATGATATTATTTATTGTTATTGATGTCATTGTTATTATTATTATTAATAATTATTATTATTAACAAATCATCATGTTGTTATAACAATAATAAATAATGCTTCTCTAAAAAATAACAGCATTATTAATAGGATAATAAATAATAAATTTTTAAGAAGTAGTAATAATAATTATAATATAATAATAAGCTGTGAGTGTGAGTGTGTGTATTAATTAATTAATTGTTTCAAGTAGTCTAGTTAAAATTATTAGCAGTAGTAAGTAGGTGTACTGCTTCTTGAACTTTTCCTGACTCCTTTCTTGATGATTATTGCTCTCAATTCACACAGTGACAATAATAATACTGTAAATAGATAGAAATGTCTCTCCCCACATTTTGAAATAAGTCAACAACAACATGTGCATACTGAATGAGGATAGCCTGGGCATGCTCTCTAGCTACAATAAGGACCAATTATCACAACAATAATAATATGGGGTCGACCTACCGGAACTAGACCACCGATACAGAGTGTTTAATTGGAATGATAGACCTTGACATTCATATTCCAAGATGGCAGCCCCCATGGAAATCATTTTAACAGTGTGTAATATTGCAATTTATTGTTCGATATGTAAGAAATCATTCGATATAGGAGTAGGTAATTACAATGCATTCAGCTGGGACTGATGCAGTTTGTTTGATATACCCGGATTTTCGATATAACAGGATTCGATATATCAGGAGTACACTGTATAATATAATGGTAATAGTTTGTGCACAGAAAAGTTAATAATAAGGAAAACACATGGGTATTGCACTTGGGAGTATTCCAGATATCAATTATGTATAACTAAAAGTAATTACGCAGATATCAAGAAATACCAGGTGAGGGAGCATGGCATGTTTACAATTTGTTCGAAAACTTGGTTTCGCGAAAAAAAAATGTTAGATGTACGAGATTTTATATGCTTTCAAGTGGTAAACAATTTTGATAACTAGAGGTGCGGCTTTACTGTTCTAAAGTTTTTATTAACAAAGGTACAGAAAAGGCGATTGCGTCTGCTCTTTTAGCAGTGATAGAGAGCTGTTTAGGTGCTCATAAAATGATTCAGATGGATTTTTCTGGACTAATTCTAATAGGATTTCGGTGTTATTGAGATGTAAAAAGAAAAAGGAAGGATAAGTACTCTAATGTTGGTCTAACAGTGGAGTTAAAAGTCATGAGAGCCAGTTCAAGAGATATATATTTTCTTATTTTACTAAATACTATAAGTGGGTAACCTTATTAGCTTAAGTAGTGATTTGATCAATATGGTGATTAAAATTTAGTTTAAGTTTAAAAGTCACACCGAAAACAGTGAGGCTGTCTTGGGAGTAACTTTAGTGTTCCCTACGAAAGAGTTTATAACTGAGGTGGTTCTCTATTTGTGAACAGAAATAATTGTGTTTTGCCTATTACTAATTATTGGGATAAATATTTAGATTATAAGAAATATCTTCATCACAAGGCTATTGCAGAAAACAGGTGAGTTTCCAGCCTGTTTTACAAAACTTTTGTTGTTTTTTGTTGTTGGCGTTTAGAAGGTAAATCATGGTCTGAAAAATCTGTCGCCTCGTGCTGTCTTGCTGGCTCAACAGTAATTTGGGCAACTCGCCACCGAGAATTTATTAAAAATTACACCCTCTGGGCTGTCGATATGAGCCTGTTTTGCTTCAATCAAATGACTACCTGAAGAGCAGCAATAGCATGTCTCCAAAATGTGTGCTTGCAAATGGCGTGTTAAGCGAAACTTCTTATGCTCACCCGAGTCTCCTAACCAGCAATTCTTAATTTACGGGGCCGACGAAGAGCCCTCATCTCGGCTTTGAAAGTGCGAGCACCTTGTATTAGTGATCGGTACATGTTGTTCGGATCCACGACGCGTTTGCCAGCAAAAATAGAGATGATCGTCCTATAATAAATGATTCGTTTTAACACAGTTTGTCTAAACTGTTAGGTGAAAACGCTCGGTTAGTACAATAATTTGTTAGAAGGTGCTCCACCTTTATTTTTTCGGCAAAATTTTTGAGGCCCCTGCCGTGGATCCTCGCGAAATTTACCATGTGCCAATACGAGCTGCTCACTATTTAAAGCTGAGATGAGCACCCTTTTGTCACCCCCTTAAACTACGACTTGCTAGTTGGAAGACTCAGATCATCATAAGAAACTTCGTGTGACACCCCATTTACAACCAAAAATTTTGGAAACATACCATTGCTTCAGCTACTCAGGTAGTCGTCTGATTAGAGTAACAAAATGTCTGTATCGACAGCCGAGGAGGTTTTCTTTTTGCCAAATTCTTGGGGAAGTGCTACCCAGATAATTTTTGACCCAGCAGTCCAGCACCTGAAGACAGATTTTTCAGACCATGACTAACCTTCCAAAGTCCAACAACAAAACACAACATAAAGTCCATAAAAGTGGTCAACCCAACATTTTTTTGCAGTAGGCCTGTGATTCTCACCATTATTAATAATATATGTTATTATTATACTAGCTAGTGCAAGTGGGCCGCATGCGTTGCGTGAGAATTAACCAATCTCTCCGGTTGATAGAATGCCAACGGTTTATTTGCGGTTTTGGCTCTGAGTAGGTTGACAAATTTTTTTAATAAGTCAGAAACTAAGGCTCACAGAACAAAAGTTCAAAGTTCATTAGATACAGAACACTAGAGCGCTCAAAACTCACCTTCAACTGTCCTTTGAAAAGCAGCATGGTTCCGGTAGGTATTATTTGAAATGATCTCTCAAAATCGTTAATTTCCCAGCACTCAGAAACTTTTCACAATGTTTTGAGCCAACAAAGTCCTTTGCAATTTCACCATAAATCTGTTGGTGTATTTTTTATTTGTGTTTCATCATTTGATATAATATTTTGGAGGTTTTTAAAAAAGAATTTTTGCTGTAATTTTTCTGTTGACAAAATATAGGCCGAAAAAACGTACACCACATGACCATAAAACAATACGGGCGGTATGTGCGCCCAGTGTTCTGCGTTTGGTGAATGTTTAATGCATGAGGCTATAATAAAACATCAAATAATTATTACTACTTACTATAATATTTAGTATATTTTCATCGCATAATAACAACAATTGATAAAAATAACGAACAGTTTGGTTCTTGGTCGGTGTATAAAAATCTTATAACATAAATTAATTGTGGCAAATATGATTAACAAATATCATGTTGACACACTTTTCTCAATCATCAAAACTACAACACTAATAATATAATAATAATTTTATTATTATTATATATGATAATAACAACAGTTCCAGTAGAAACAATATATATTTAGTACCACAGGGGCACTGCAGTGAGTAGTAGTTGCAAGCATGTCTCTTTGCCTAAGTCCACTATCAAACACCATACATACACCAAGGGATATCAACTTTTGACCAAAATCAAATTTCAAACCTCCATATCTCTCTTTACAGACATGATACAGCATAAATCTATCGTAGATAGGTTGACTGGCCACAGATCTACACATTCCAATAAAAAAAAATTGTAAGCTCACCTCAATGTGAAAATTATTAAGCTTTTTCTTTCAAAAACTGGAGTTTCCACAAAGACACGGGCAACAGACAGAGGTCTTTTCAATGACATAATTTCCTAGCCCAGTTTCTTTTTCTCTTCAACATCCGGGACGCTCCCATGACCTACCCAAAAGCACAGTTATTAATGACGCTCGAACTACACACAGTTCGTGGGCGGAGCTCAACTATCTCAGCCAATCCCATTATTATTAACGAACTGTTGCCCGTGTCTTTGTGGAAACTCCAGTTTCTGAAAGAAAAAGCTTAATAATTTTCACATTGAGGTGAGCTTACAATTTTTTTTTATTGGAATGTGTAGATCTGTGGCCAGTCAACCTATCTACGAGAGATTTATGCTGTATCATGTCTGTAAAGAGAGATATGGAGGTTTGAAATTTGATTTTCGTCAAAAGTTGATATCCCTTGGTGTATGTATGGTGTTTGATAGTGGACTTAGGCAAAGAGACATGCTTGCAACTACTACTCACTGCAGTGCCCCTGTGTTTAGTACTATAAAAAATATCTTCATCTGTGATGGTTCTCTTCTTTTTCTTGTGGTCTCTGTAACATAATAAAGAAGTGTAATGATAAATAATATTATTGTGACAGATCTTTTAAAGTATTATTATTGCTACACAACAGCTAAACTAGGCCCGTACGCTTTTTTATATAGCTTCACGCTCGACTGATCCGCCCTGCGTGATTACTTAAGTGTTTGCGTGGAGTTATAAAAAAAATTGGTGCTGTAAGGTCTTTTTGAAATTAATTTTTATATGGTTTAAAATAATGCTACACCAAAAATTTTGGTAGCATTCTGGTGGCAAGACACCATGGTACACTCTGGTGCTATTTTCAGAGGCTTCAAAAAATTTTCAAAAGTTTTTTTGCACCAGCTAATTATACATTAACAATAATAATTAAGATAAATAAATGATAAATAATAATAACTATAGTAGTAATAAAATACCATTAAACAATATTTAATGTTATTACGGTAATTAATTATAATCATTTAGAACAAGAAAAAAATAATAATTTTACTATCTTATTAAATTGATTATTATTTTGTTGTTATTAATTTTAATCAATTATTAATTATTATTATTATTATAATTATTATTATTACTATCTATCTATATATATCTCTGTACAACAAAAATAGAAGAGGTATGGGTCCTTATGATCAGCTAGGCTTCCCACAGCACCCTGCTCTCAGACGCTATCCCACTACTGCTCCATGTGGAAGCTTTTGTCTGCTGTGTTTCCACCCTCGACCAGTGCACTTCTCCTCAGACAACCTGGAAGCTACAACAGATTACTCTGCAACCACCATGTTGACACCGAGCTTAGTGCAGACGTCTGATCAGCACAGCAGCACAGCAGCACTGCAAGAACAACTCCTGGCCTCACAAAGTTCACCACACCTAGCCTCCAGTAGCAGGATTACAGGAGCTCGCCACAACTCCCAGCTGTACGACGTACGACGTTGCATTTATTCATTTATTGTTCCAAAAAGTTTTGGCCCAGGAATTGTGGACAGCAGTTTGCACATTCAATTGCGATTTTCAATTAAATTGAGAACCTGCACCCGTCGCTACGCAGCCAGCAAACACGAACATTAGCTGCTGAGCCCAGCACTTTGTCATGAGAGTGCAACTGCTAAAGAATTCGACCAGCTGCAGGGTAAAGCAATTCTAAAAGTAATCTTCAGTACCAAAAATTTATACATACCCGCGGCCTAATACCCCGTGTACATCTACCTATTAGCTCCCGATTTGTCCTTACCGATTGGAGATGACGTCAAGGAGTTTCCCCTATTTTTTTCTCCAATTGCCATTCTCACGCAATACCGGTGAAACTCGCTACATTTTTTTCATAGTTAGCCATAAAGTGATTTAAAACAACTAAGGCGGGACGCTGAAAAACGATTCTTCATCTAAAAATAATTGCACTTGAGAAACCGTTTTGTTGGAAACGGTGATATGATTGGTCCCATCACAAAATATCTACCGATTTTTTGACCACGAGCAAAACCCACCAATAGCATCAAATAAAATGCTACCGATTATTTTATTACGCCACACAGGAAACGGATGCAAAGAAATCCTCAATTGGTAAGGCAAATCGGGAGCTAATCGGTAGGTGTACATGGGGTATAAGTGAAGTAATCATGATTAGTTCACTTAGCCCGTGGCCTGTCCTCACGTCTCTCCCACGTAGTTGGCGGTCAGCCAGTTGCTCGCTACACAACCACAACATTGATGATTGACGTCAACACACTTTTAGCTACCCCCAAAACGGACGAAAAAAGGCTGAATGGTTTAATTTCATTTAGAGATCGCTGTGACCCATATTTACCATTACAATTATTTAGTGAGACATTAAACATTCCCATTTGATACATTTATATGTCAGTGTGAGACAAAGATAAAGCATCACTTTCACTCTCTCCATGTCATCAGAATATTGTGTTTTATCTGGCAGAAACTTCTGTTTTACGAGCTAATTTTTATGAAAAAAAACCAAAATCAAAACTTTTGCTGGTTGGACTGGCTATTATGTAGTGAGCTTACAATACAATGGAGAAACTGTTGAAATAATTTTATTTAATTTTTTGTTATGAGTACAAAGATAATGTTGGATGACAAACATAGATAACATGAGATGTGGTCAAGTCTGCTAAGATTTTGTGTACATGTTGTATCAGTTGGTCATTGTCAGAGAGGTGATACATAAATCTTTGTTAGTTCAATAACTGATACAAACAGTCCATTGTTTTGTGGGAATAAAAGTGTTTATCATCCTGGCTGTTTTGTAGCTTCATAATGTCAGATGAATAAACATATTACTCACCTGTCTCGGAATATATCAGGTGTATCACAGGAGACGACAAGTAGTTGTAGCTCCTTCAAAACAATAGCCAGATTGACCGGCTTTTGATTCAACTTTGTTATTTGCGAGACAGGATTTGTCTTTTCAACAAAAATAATGGGAAGACAACTCACAAATGTTCTGATTAAGTATAATTTAGCAGCCATAAAGGGTTTGGTTGGTATTTCCTTGTATTGTTGACGTAAAGACAACACCAGATAGACTGATAGGGGACTGATAGTCCTTTACCAAGTCTTCCCTTCCTATTTTAACCATCACACGTCACATTTTAAGGTTTGTGTCACACTAAAGCATGCGACATGAGGGAGCGAGTCATTTTATTTTACATTTCAATTTTATTAAAGTGTAAAAATGGATGAGGGAGGCTACGTTTTAGATTTTTGCTTCCCATAACAGCAATTATGTAGCCAATACAAACATATTTTTCAAATCAGCCTTGGGACGTTAAAAAACATATCATGGCGTAGAATCATATCTTGCAGTCACAATAGTAGTAAACTTTTTTTGTCTCTCATTGATAGTTACTGAGAAAATGAGTTTTAAAAATGACCCTCTCAGCACCAAAATTACTTTGTTTCATGTTCGCACTGCGGTTAGTTTTACGCCTCATTATTGATACATTAGAGTGAAATCCGTGACGCAAGACGAAGCGAGCGTAATTAATTTGCGGTTAGTTACTAATTGCTTCATGACAATATATATTAAAAAAAATTACGTTTCTATTTGTCAAGGAAATTTATTATTAAATCTATTTTCCTACCTCCAGATGTAAATGATCTATAACAAATAGTATATCAACAGGTCGGTAATCTAATAGGCTAGTGATATAACATTAACTAAAATCATAAGATACTGTGGCGCACTCGGAAGTCACGTTTACAACGTCATTTCCAGACAATTTTTCCCAAAACTACAGATATGTAAGAAGTGCATTGATTGGTTAAGCTCGTTCGGCAAAGTGTATCCTATTAAACCCTTTTAAAATTTTGTTTCTAGCAGCCTGTGGTCCTAAGTTATTAAAAATTTAGTAATTCCCGAATATTTGGAAACTGAAAAAAAATAGGTGCTACAAATATTTATATCAATGCTTTTGACGTGTGACGTCATATTTCGTGATCAGTTTGTGGACGCTAAATTATGGAGAACCAAATTTTTAGTTTATCATTATTCTAAGGCTAAGAATCATTATAAAGATGGCAAATCTTCGAATGTATGATTTGTGTTGTTTGTTTATTAAAATGCTTCTGGAAATACCAGAGCAGATTAGGGGTGCTTTTGGATACCCTACACATAGGGCTTAATCATGGGATTAAATGAGACCATTCGGAAACCCCGTTGTTGAGGGCAAAAAACATGACGACAATCGGCAATTTGGGCTCAACGATGGAAGTGACAAGCGAGGTAGGAAGCGTCGTTGAGGGCATAAAACTGTCTCCACCTAAGCAAGAATTTTAACGAGTCAACTTATTACCACTGTTTTGCCCCATTTTAAGTCGTGGCAATACACTATAACGTACATAAATAAATATATCATCATTGTAATTAATGGCTGTTTGTAAAGTAGCTTAAGCTAGATCGCTTTGGCAATACGGTTTTCTTAGACATTGTTAGAAATAAAGATATCTATGGTTTAAAGCACAAACAACTTCCGTTAAACGACAGTTATTGATGAGCCCTCAATGACTGTTCAACAACTGCGCTACACGTAGGGTATCTGAAAGCACCCTAAGATAGAAACACACTCGGGGGGTGGATAAAAAATCCATAAACAAAAATATACCATATTGTATATAATAATGTTTATTGATTGATAAATCAAGACATGAAAATACAATAATAACAAATAGTAACCTAGCAACAATAACTCAAATGTAATTAATCACATGACCGAAGTGGGAAAATCCAAACAATCAATAATTTCCATGATACCACGATGTAGTACAGTAAAACCTCCATAAGTTATCTACTGTAATATACAGAGTGAAGAATACAATAATAGTAAATAGTATATAAATATTAGGTTGGGACTACAATGTACTACTTGGTAGATTCACCAGAGACTGAAGTATTGAATGTAGCCTTTGATCTTTAATTCTATAATATGGGCTCATAAAACAAAAGGAAGCCAATTAACATAGTTAAGGTAAATGTAAGCAAGAGGAACCTAGGCAATGTTTCTCCATCGGGTCTACTAAATACTAGCAGACTTTGCTCATTCATTGCTTAACTGGTAGAAGATAACTTTAGAGCTAGTATATAGAGGCACAAGAAGGGTGGTATCGTACACCCCCAAACCAAACACATATCCACCAACTATAGCATCATCAGCCACTTGAGACACTATCCTACCTGTAATATATACTGACAGACATTATGTTGGTTGGCTAAACAAAACAAAAGAGGAATCTAAGAATGGCAGACGCTGAGATCGAAGGTGACTGAGTAAAAAGTGGGAGTAAATTTGAGCTACTTTTGCAAGCAAACCAATAATGGGAGTGAAGGAACTCGTCTGCTCAGTCAAGTAATCAATGCATGAGGAGAAATGAATGAATGGAATACGAGCCTGGGCGGTTTTGATAAAACATACTGCAGAAACAAACAACCCAAAACTTCATTTTATAACCTCAAACCTGACAACTAATAACTAACCTGTGGTGGTATCTAGTATGTAGATTGTCTTGTTGTTTTGTGCAGCTAGTAAGATATAACTTCCATAGCATACCAGACCTAGTGGGTTGTTCACATCAGAGAGAGTCCACATCACCTCCCCAGTTGTCATGTTCACTCTAAATACTTTAGATGTATTATAGTTAGATACAACAACAGAATTGTTGTCTACAGCGCACAAAGTGATATAGTGGTTACTTATCAGAGGGCAGGGAATGTGACGTAGAGACTTGCCGGTGAGAGAATATACGGTTATTCTCTGGTTTGGTGGATCTGCTATAACTACCTGATCAGCTACTACAGTCAGCATGTTAGAGTAATAGTCATGGTAGGGGTGATTCCAGCTTGTAATATGTCCACCTGACTTATCATAGACATTCACTACACGAGGGTTGGCATACGATAATGTATACAACTTGTCCTTATATACAGTGATAGATTCTACTAGACCAGAGGTGGAGATAAAAGAGTTATGTAATTGGTAGTTGTTGTCTATTCTAGTAACTGTATTGTTATCTAACCCTACATAAGTACTCCCTTTGTACTGGCAGACTGAAAGAGGACGAGCGGGTTGTTGGAAAGATTTCAACAGTTTCATAGCCTGAGGTAAAGGTTGACGGGTTGTCACTCCTTCATCACTGAAAATAATGTCGCAGGAGGAGACAACCTCTAACTCCACAGCTCTGTTCTCACCTACATAATATATATACTGTACTGTATGACCAGAATATACATAAATATATAACATTGAGTGGGTAAACCAAACTCTCTCATGTATACAATACAACAAGTAATATATACTATATAACATACACAACATACAGTTATATATGTTATAGTATCAAGTCTAACATATAATTCATGTCACTCACTCAATTTCTTTAGTTCCACCTCATCCTTGAGTTGTAGTTTAGGTATTTCTTCTTCAACAAACTTTTGTATTTCATCCTTTAACTCTTTCAGTCCCTTCACAACATCTACCTAGACATGGAGGATACATACAGTGTATATAGTTATATCAAGTATATATTACATACAACTAATACCTACTCACACTAGATGTCTATGTAGATAACTCTGTTACATTTAATCTTCTCATTAGATAACTATTCACCTGGTGACTACATCTCACTCTAGACTCTATCATCTTTCTATGATTTCTTAGTCTAGTCCATTTCTTAAGTACAATGTCTTCCATAAACTCAGCCATATCTACCCTCGACTTTTGTCTTTTCTTCATCACTTCATCTTCTAGTTTCTCATACTTGAGCTTCAGTTCATTTATCTACAACAGAATATATAACATAGAGTCAGCGCTGCTCATTTACTTATTGGTGCATGTATTATCCAATCAAATGACGCAATGAGATGATATAAAAGCAAACCTGTGCATCTCTAGTTTGATGAATAAGTTGTATCATCTCTGATGTTTTGTTGTCATATTCAGCTCTGACTTTAGATGTCTCCTTAAATAACATCTCATACTTATCCTCTCTAGCCAACACGTCAGCAGTGATGTCTTCTTTCATTAAGGTAGCTACCAAGTCATCTAGTGACAGCAGGCTGTGTGACTCCCCTGTGTGTAGGTAACAATTTACATACAAGGTCATCTGTGCAAGCCCTCATTTATATCATGGAATTGACCATCCAAACAGACGAAGAAGTTGATGCGAAACAACCAACTCATCTTGGATTAAAGGTTCCCGGATAAAGTCATCGCTGACCAATCACAGCACAACAAACAAGATGGAAATAGCCTACATTCTTTGGTTGGCAGGTAATGTGCCGTGTCATATTAGAAACTGTACTGAACAACCAAACTAAAACCCAGGCTCTACAATGCTGAAGGTCATTTCTAACCATGTAGTAAGTGATAAACAAAATGAGTTACAATTATTTATTTCTAGTATCTCAGGCTGCCAACTGGGTTCTTTACTACTTTCACTTCCTACATCAATCCAGATCATACTTTGTTTAGAAAAATCAGAGGATGTGGTGAAACTCACCATTGTCACACTTGTCCAGGTCTGGAAGGCATTTCAAACATATTTTAGTGTGACAATGTTGGCAGCCCAAAATGTATGCTTGGTCCTCATGCTTTGTACAGCACCTTGTCTGCATCTTTGTAGCCTGAGATCTATAGTCTTCAATGCTAATCTTTTTGTGTTTGCTCAACAGGTCATCATGAGACTAAAATATTGTATAGTACAGTAACTAGTAGAGTATATTGTATACTGAGAGAGAGACAATATATATTTATATATAATGTATGTATTCCATTCAATAACTTACCATCATATGTCTCTCACAGAACTTGTTACAACAGACTGTACAATATATAACTGCTTGTTGTTTATCCATCTTCTTATCTATACATACATCACACCAGTTATTGTCTTCTCCTACCATATCATATGATGGGAGAGTATCTGGTGGTCCCTCAAACACCTCTCTGTATAATATAAGTAGTCATATATATGTAGGTAATGTATAGTATACACACATCTGTATATACAGAGTCAGCGGTAGAAATATTGGCAGCACAAATCTATTGCAGACAACTAAACCTTACATACTTTATCTACTAAACTATAGCCTACAATCATAAGACAACAAGTAGGGGACACTTACCCACAGTCCTCTACAGCACAAACCAATGTATGGTTCTCCTCAAAGAACTCACACAAACACTGAATACAATGTACATGACTACAAGGTAGAATCTTTGGTTCTGGCAACTGTCCATCCTTCCTCAGACAGTAACCACACTCAATAGTAACTTGTGATTGTGCCATTGCTCTAGTAACAAACAAAACATCAGCTATAACTTATCTGTTATACAATAACTGTGATGTAACTACTAGCAACCAAAATAATAATTATTATCAGTAAGTTTATGCTACACAATGTACCAAAGAGGAAGTAGGAGCACCTACCAGTAACGCCTACTTCCTGTTTGGTACATTATATAATATTAGTTTACTGATAATATCTATTATCTTTGATAAGCAACTTTACTAGACTGAGTTCCTAAATTGATACACCCCACCCATGATGAGTGGCCCACTTTCACAAATATTAACAGATTACAAGCTAATATGTTTAGGAGTTGCATCCCTTACTTGAGTATAAGCACAGAGTACAGAGCTACAAAATTAATGTAACAATACAACAACCTCTCTGACGACCAATAACAAATAATAATAATAATGTTATGTGGTTAGACATCAATGGTATGTATGAGTCTCAATGACTGTTGAGAAGTGAGAAAAGACAATTACTGAGCCAAACGGAGCTAACTGAAGGGAGGTCCAATCAAACCGCATTTTTGAAGGACCAAAAACAAATTTTTGTTTTAATCAATTCTAACTAGCCAATCAATATGTTTGTTCTCATAAAAGAGACTGTGTGATACAACAATAATAATATTCTTTCCACGGTTATAGAGCAACACAAACACATCAATTTACAAAAAACGATGAACACGAATACAGGACAATACAACGAGGATCGATCTAGTAGGAAAGTCACCTCAACTTTCATAGAGTTTCCAACAAAGAAAAGTTTTGTAAAACCACAAACACAAACCACAAACAGTATCAACAGCCCAGAGAGTTTACTTTTCGGTCATTTCTTGGAGTGCTACCCAAATTACTTTTGAGCCAGCAGGCTAGCAAGTGAAAACAAATTTGTCAAACTGTGACTTACCTTCTAAACACCGACAACAAAACACAACATAAATTTCAAAAAGTGACCAAAAACCCACCCTAATTTCCTGCAGAGGCCTGTGGTAGGACTACTACTGCCTGTTAGTGCAAGTTGTGTTAGAATACACTATTAACCAAGAAACCGGAGGCTTGAATAACTCAAAGATGATATTGATGTCCTAGATGAGCAAGAAATGAAAAAAAAAGTAGGCAACCACCACAATAAGTAGTAGTAGGCCTATAGATTACGCATTACAAAAAACATAGTTGTTAACCAAATCAATTATCGTTTGTAACAAATAATAAGTAATCGTTGTGTACTGAACAATAATTAATTAATATAAATAATTATGACCCATTAATAAAAAATAAAATTGAGAATGAATTATTATTATTTGACGATATGGTATCAAATTTACTGTGATAATAAATTATAATATTGTGAGGGACGCCAGTACTCTCTCTTATTTTATTATTATTATCTACTCAGTAAGACAGTCTCTCACTATTACCGACTAAGCCTTTGTCTCATTGTCTATTCTTTTGTGCAAGACTTAAGCTTTTAACTCATGAGTAACTCACTGTCTACGCAATGTCTACCTTTGCATCTCAATATCTATTCACTACGCATTATCTATGTCTGTGTAAGGTTCTATTGTTTACATGTGCCTACGCTACAAGGGTCTATCTAAAGTGCTGTTCTATCATGTACCCAAACGCCTATTTTAATTATTATATCATTTTCCACGAGTACAAATTGCAGCTTGGTACTATGTTGTTAACACAAGGCGTGGCTTGCGTATGTTTTTACCCGCCCATTTTATATAAATACTGATGTACATTGCAATAAATTTCAGAGTTAGCCTGGCTCTCAGAAGATTCTTTCTCTCAAGAAGCAGCACAGCTAGAAGCCGCATAACTACAAGCGCTGGTCGACTATTAGCAAGCACGAGGCTTGGAGGAAAGTGAGAACGGTTCGCCCTCTTACTGCGTATTCCCTCGCTACGGTGAGAAGTACGACGCAAAGCACCTGGTGCCCTGATAGTTCGACTCATACTGAAATTCGAACCGTAGAGTTTGACACAAGCTAGCACAACAATAATTCAGCGTAATTATTGTCGATCTCGACTGAGTCGAAGTAGACAAGTAGAATTACCGCATCATTATTGTCGGTGGCAAAAGTTCGCAACAAACTATAAACTAAACAATAATTCGGAATTATTGTAAGTGGCACAGTTCGCAACAAACTATAAACTAAACAATAATTTACAATTATTGTCGAGTCTTGTAAAGGTTCGGATGCAGCCAATAATTAGAGCATAATTATTTTCCACTGCCAGCAAGCATTCCACCCCAGTTTCGGCCGCACCCATAATTGCACAAACCAGTAAATGCTCTCCAGACAATAATAGCAGATTATTGTGCGTTTTCTTGGGCAGAAGCAGAGCACGTCGGGAAGGTACAGGTGGCTACCACCCAGACACAAATTCCTGTACAATACTTTATAGTTATTCTCAAAATTATTTTTGCAATAATAACATCGTACTGTAAGTAACATAATAATAATGAGAAGTAGTAGTAACAAGTAGTAGCAGAAGTAGTCTCATAGCTGATATAATAATGGTATGTAATCATAATGTATAAATATATATAAAAAAAATAACAATAATAGATATTATAATAATATATATTAATTAATTAATAGTAGTTATTATTATAATATTATTATTATCTATTATTATTTATTATGGTACAAGGAAGAATTATTATTAAGTAATATATAATATGCAGCTTTTAGTTGCTATTGCAAACAGATGTGGGTCCTAATGATCAGCCAGGATTCCCACAGCACTCTGCTCTCAGACGATATCCCACTACTACTCCATGCGGGAGCTTTTTTTGTCTGCTGTGTTTCCACCCTCGACCAGTGCACTCCTCTTCAGACAACCTGGAACTCACTGATTACTCTGTAACCACCATGTTGACACTGAGCTTAGTGCAGATGTCTGATCAACACAGCAGCACTGCAAGAACAACTCCTGGCCTCACACAGTCCACTACATCCAGCCTCCAGTAGCAGAATTACAGGAGCTCGCCACAATTCCCAGCTATTCACTACAGTTTCGATTCACTGCGAACTAGATTTGTAGTCCAAGAATTAAAGACAGAATCTCGCAGGTACGCTGACAGTTCATCCTTAGTTACTAAAACTAGCACCCGCACTTGGGAAATGTTGGGAATATACTGTTCAATGACAGCCTCGCCTGAAGCTATTGACATGACAAAACGTTTCTTAGTAGACTGATGTGAAAATACACTGCATATGCATAAATGGGCATTTTCTGGCTATGAAATTATTATTTGTACAAGAAAAACATAAAAGACACAAAGTTTCAAATGTTGGCTTCAATTTGGTGCAAAAATCTTTGAAATCGTATTTCCCAACTGTGAGAAAATGGTTGTGGGCAAAAAATAGAAAAATGTGATGATTCTATGATCTAAGGGCAAAGTACTGTAAAGTTCCAAGTAAGGGCTAGTATTTTATAGAAAGACAATGAGAAAGTTTTAAGCTACAGAATGAAATAAATTTGTTCACAATCGGACAATTAGAAGCAAAACTACTTGATGTGGATTGTATCGGCATTTAGCGAAACAAGCAACGGTTGAAAGCGGATTCTCCGTCCTTAACAAAAATGTGTGATTAATCAAGATCAATTAACAGCACAAAAAGATTAATCTTAAACTAAATTTCTTATTCATGTCATAGTCTTAATTACATGTATAACACACTTCAGAGGTGGAATACAACTCCCTAGACATAAAACACACCATGTTGTACAGTAATGTCTATTGAGTGATAAATTGTACATAAAAACATAATCATAACAAATAGTAACCTAGCAACAGTAACTCTCAAATGTAATTAATCCAAAGTGGGAAAACCCAAACAAGCAATGATTTCTATGACATCACAAAGTAGTAGAGCAGGTTATCCAGTGCAATATACAGAGTGAAGGAAAAGGAAGGGTACAACAGTAATAGCAAATAGTTTGTAGACGTGTCAGCTTGGCACTACAATGTATTACTTGGTAGATTCATCACAGACTGAGTGTTGAATGTAGCCTTTGATCTTTAATTCTATAATATGGGCTCATAAAACAAAGAGAGCCAATTAACATAGTTAAGGTAGATGTAACCAAGAGGAACCTAGGCAATGTTTCTCCATCCGGTCTACTAAATACTAGCAGACTTTGCTCATTCATTATTTAACTGGTAGAAGATAACTTTATAGCCATTATATAGAGGTACAAGAAGGGTGGTATCGTACAAGCCCAAACCGAACACATTTCCACCAGCGATAGCAACATCAGCCACCCGAGACAGTATCTTACCTGTAAAAAATACAAAAATACATATTCTGTGGAAAACTAAGCGACAGAATAGCTTTCCTCTACTTTCCTGTATCCACCTCTTGCCCCTGTTTACTCCGCTCCTTTATCCCCTACCCCCACTACAAAAACACACATACTAACAGACATTACGTTGGTTGGCAAAAGAAAAGAGGAAATCTAAAATGGCAGACACTGAGGATATCATTTGGTAAAAAGTGAAATTAAATGTAAGATACTTATGCATGCAAACAGATATCAGGAATGAAATCACTTGTCTGCTCAGTGAAGTAACCACTACATTACAAAGTATAGTATCATATAATGCGGCTCTATATGTATGTAGGAGTTATGTACTCATTGGAGAGACAACTCCAGTACAGAGAATAATAAAGTTGAAAGCAAACAAACATATAGCATAGACTTGATAGGTAAATACTTGGAGTAGGAGAAATGCATGAATGGAATACATACATGTCTAGTTTTGATAAAAGGTGGACTGTAAGTAGTAATAAGGGAGCAAACCTCTGCCATGGAGTCTAAGGAGAAGGTTCTCCTGGTTCCAGGTATTCTAAGTATGCACCAGTTACCATGAGAACCAGTGAGGTACTTTTTTGTGTGCACCAGTTTAGAATGTATGTAATTTTATAGTGTGGAATGTTGATTTATACATTATATGGTGTGCTGGTTTGATGTTCTGGAGGTTCTCCTGGTCCATTGGGTACCTTTTTGTGTGCACCAGGTGTTTAGAATGTATGGTATTTATTGGTGTGGTATGTTGATTATTTATCGGGTTCTCCCTGTTGATGCCTTTTTGTGTGCACCAGGTGTTTTGAATGTTTTGGTATGTTGATTTAGACACAGATTGAGGGGTTTGAGTATTGTATAGAAATGAAGCGTTGTATTATTGTATAACTTCATTATATAAGCTTGAAAAATCTTTATCATAAGCTCTATTGGTAAAAAAAAGACCCAGCGTATACCCCTAAAATATTTTCGATAGATTTTTTTGGATAATTTTACAATTCTGACAAAAGCTTACTCGTTAGTTTTTTGATTTTTGTTAGTATAATATGTGTATAACATTATTGTATAGAAAACATTATAGATAGATATGGAATACTTCTATAAGTTTGAAAGTATGTACAGAAGATAGCTCTTTATCTATTTACGTGTATTTTTAAACATGAGGTTCGATGTTGTACCAAGATTATTTTAGTTCAATTGTACATGGAGTATATAAGAGTTTAATATATTATTTGGAATAGTTTAGCTGATTTTACATTGAATTGTAAAAATAGTCTACTCATTTTCATCAGCGCCGAGTCCTGCTTCAAAATCATCAAATTCCTCGTGTAGGATATCTTTAAGATCAGCTTCAACAATCGATTTTGGTATCTCCTCTTTGTTTGTTGCTTGATTGCGATTTCGTTTCCAATCAGTAAGACTGAATGAAGAGAGAAATATGATATCGTGATATGCATTAGAATCTTCCCTCCTCCTTTTTCCTTTAGTAAATCATCACACCCGGAGTATATTTTTTAGCTTCTTCAACGTATCTGTTTGGTAAGAGAAGTGTCCTCACCTCTCTTTCTACATTTTTTGCAAGATATATCGGATACAATTTATGACGATTTTTTCCCGTTAAATCGATCAGGAACGAATCTCAGGGTTGTCAACCTTGAACTTTGAAAAATCCTAGTTGAGTTCGCGCGGCGTCATTGAGGGCGCGAAGCGCCCGAATCGAGGCGCGCAGCGCCAAGCAATATCAGCTGGGGGTTTGGGGGGCGCTGTAAGCCCCCCAACGGGGTTCCGGGGCGGAGCCCCGGCCGCCAAAGCTTAATAAAACACTTGACAATCAATCAAAATGAATGTATTGCAAACGGAGACAACGGAAGATGAAGTATGAGAAGCGCTTGGAGTCACAAAAAAATGAATGAAGTGTGATTAGATTAAAATGCTTGACCACATACTATGTTTATGAATCACTGTGTATAATGCGCTTATTTTGTTCTGCTTTGGTTCTATGCTGTTGTGGCCTTTTTACATTTTTTTATCAGCCCTTTATCATCAACATCAACCATCTACATTGCACTGTGTGATTTGAGACCATTGCTCAAATTAGTAGTTATGGTCTTTTTAAACTGCTTTTAAATGGTTCATTATAGTGTTGTATGCAAGCTAGAGACACGTGGTGAGTCATTAATAACCCAGTTTTCCTAATGCAAACACAATAAACATTGTAGCGGGCTATTGGGCAGAAGTAGTGTAAAACCAATATCCGCTGACATGAGATCTCCTACTAAACGTGAAGAAAGAAGAGATATTGACTCATTCAGATTTCATCGATGTCTTTTGTCTTTATTCATCACTTGATCAAAGCATTGTGTTAGATGTCTACATGATTTAGTAATAAAACTGAGGCACTAATAGTTGCAGCGTTGTTGTTGTATTGAAACAACTTGAAAAATTGTTCATTCATTTGTTTTGTTAGGGTTGTAAATGACAGTGGCGGATTTTCGACTTCAGTGAAGGGGGGGGTCTTGATATGGTCAGAGGGTGAGAGGGGAGGGGGTGCAGGGAAGGGGTGGGGTTCGGGTACCCCTCCCTTCAAGAAATTGAACATATGAGTTCTGATATGCCTGGAAAAGCGTTCTAAAGTCAAGGATGTAAATGTAAATTGATGATGAATATATTATAGAAATATAAAATATTATTAATTGAGTTAGCAAAACAAACCACTTTCACCAAATCACATAATATAACATTTGGATGTTCTGGATGCCACAGTAGTACATAACTGTGATGCTTGGTTGTGGAAAAAGGGAGATACATTAGACCCATTGGTTCCAGTGGTCGCAACTGGGTTTGAGAGAATAGATGGAGTGGTTGGTTTTGTAGATGCAAAGTGAGATAACAAGTCATTTATTAGCTCAGAAAGCCAATTGCTGTGATGAACACGGCATAAATATGGAATGGGGTATAAAAAATTACCATGTCAAACCAAATATAAGGACAGTATTATGAAAACAGTGTAAACTCTAAGCTGCCTCAAAGTCAAGTTTTTACTCAATGTAAAAGTGAACGTAAAGTCATCAGGTTTTTGGGTCATTATTCAAATTTCACAAGCTTTCAGGGAGTTCAGCAGTTTTCAGGAGCAGGGAAAATCTTTAACTAATAAGCAGGTAGGTCCCTGACAAATCAGGTGACATGACAGGTATGCCACAGTCGTTTGCGTGTATATATATAAATCAAAGTTAAATTAGAAGAAATTAATAGTCATATGGCTTTGGAAAAAACAGACATCTTTTAAGAGAGGTTATTAATTAATTAATTTATAAATTATTATCAATATGATAATGCTAGTTGTTAAATAATAACAATAATTCATAATAATAATTAACAATAATAATGATTTAGATTTATTAATAATATATAAATAATAAATATAAGAAGGTTAGTAACACAAGAAGTACTTACTAAGTTGATGCTATTTCTATTACTATTAGAAGAATGTTGAAACATCGATAACAACTTGGTAACATCTTCTTGTCTTATTACCACTCTTATACATACAGGCTAGCTCACCTAGGTTTGAGCACTCTATGGTATATGCATTATCTGCACTAATAGATAAATAATAAATAAACAATAATTTTAATTATTATTATTATAATAATAAATAATAATTTTTATTATTATTATAATAATAAATAATAATTTTCATTATTATTATTAAATAACAATTATATTAATCATTTGTTATTTATTATTTTAATAATAATTATAATAACAATATATAATAATAAACAAACTACTGACTAACAGCTTACTTACTAATAATAATAAATAATACTTACCACTACTAGTAGGTAGTAGTAGCCTAGCAGTAGTAGTAGTAGTATTACCAGCATACAAAGTTTTTATTTATTTCTGCTACTAAGTGACTATTGGTTGATGATTATTTCACATTATCATATTACAATAACTATAATGCTATACTAGTTAAAAATAGTTAAGTGGGCAAAATCTTTTCAAGGTCTCTGCGAGAGGATAATAGTGTCATTGCCCAAATTTACGTTGCTGCTCACTAGTTGTTTTGATCAAATAGCATTGTGGGTTGTGTTCCAGAGAATGGCCAGTGATAGCTAGTCCTACCAATTGTTTAATGAAAAAAAATATGAGCACACAGGTTAATAAGTCTCTTGTCTAGGAGGCTAGAAATGTGTTTACTTCTAGAGGACTTTACAGTAGCACATAACTCCAACTAAAAAAGCTTTAAATCCGTGTAACAAAGAACAATATGACAAATCCATCCGAGTGAGATTTGACACCCCCTAAATCCGGGCAATTCGGATAAAATCCGAAAGGTTGACATCCCTGAATCTTTCAACAACATCAATGTAAGGAAAAATCGCGAACTGTTTGAAATCACTGAGAGTTTCGATGTTCAAGCTGGGTTTGAGTTCATCCTTAGTCATCATTCTCAATTGTTAGGCTTCAGCAGTGACTTCAGCTGTAGTTAGACGTTTCGTGCTGACACGTTTAACATCGTAGCAAGTGGTATTTCTATTTTTTGGATTTCCATCTTGCCCAAGTACACAACGTTACAAGGTACTGGATAATTATCAAGATTGAAGTTCTCAACTATTCTACGAGGGCAAAGCACGTTTTTGTGGTCAAACTCATTTAAATCCGCATTACACAAGTAGTGGAGTTCACAATAGTGAGAATCTAGACTTTCGCCATTCACAGAAAAAACCCGCATAACGGTTGGGATAGGAAGATTTGTTAGCGTTTGGTAAGTTCCAACCTTTGATGATTTACTCGTTTGAGAAGTTCCAATCTTTTGCAATTCACTCGCTTTTCATCTTCTGAGAGACTCGACCATTTTTCGAGCTTTCTCCACATAGATAAGTGTTCTCTTAGCAGGGAGAGCTCGCTTTCTTACTACTGGCTTTTTTTGCAACAGGTTTCTTCCTCTTAGGAGTTGATTTGTTTTCTGTTGGATACGAGCTTGTGCAAATGAGAGCTTCAGAAAGTTCATCCATAATATACAAAATAAAAGAATAATATTTTCAATAATATAAACAAATAGAACATTCTGTTTAGTTTTTAACTTTTTAAGCACAACTAAAAATGAATAAATGAAACCTAGTTGTCAACTATCTGATACTTTACATCGTTCCCAGTTGACTATTACCAACTGTTGGTAAATAATAATTTATTAAATTTTACCTTAGTACTATGAATCTTCCTGTTATTTAATGAGAAATCTTTTAGTATTAGTAGTATATGTTGTAGTAGATGCTGCTTCTTCGAATGCTGTTGCTGAAGTGGATGATTTCTGTGTACACTTCTTAAATAGTAAGAGCTGCACTGATCGCCGTGAGGTTTTCGTGCGAATATTGTCTTTTGTTCGCACGACTGAAAGTATTTTCCATGTGAAAAATCTGTGTATAAAATTAAGGGTTGTCGCGCGAAGAATGGTGGTTTTTTGCGAAACCCCCTTTATAATATAGACACATTGGTTCGCGCGAATAACAGTTTTTTCCATGATAAAAATCTGTATATATCATAGAGGTTTCGTTTTCGTGCGAATATTATGTTTTTCTGCGCAATTTATATGGAAAACATGTATATAACAGAGGTTTCTTTCACGCGAATATTTTGCTTTCTCCGCATGAAGAAAGTGTCTTTTTCAGCTGGAAAAGACAAGTTTTTTTCGGACGAAAAACAACGTTATATTTCGCAAGCAAAAGAAAACATTTTTCCGTGCGAATAAAAAAGATTTTTCATATAGAAAACTTATGTTTGATTCGGGCGAAAAACATTACTTATGCGAAAATCCTTTGTGAAAAAATGGTTTATTTTCGCACGAACAAAACAACCTATTTTGTCTGACAAAAACACTTCGTTCGCGCGACTTAAAGTTTTTCATTTGGAAAATGTGTATATAACATAGAAGTTTTGTTTTTGAGCAAATATTGTGTTTCTCTGCGTGTAAAATGTGCATTTTCCAGCTAGGAAAAGTTATGTTTTATTCGCGCAAAAACCAATGACAATTTTCCAGCAAAAAAAGTTATTTTTCATATAAAAAACTTATGTTTTATCCACGCGGAAAAAGAACATCATTTGCGCGAAACCCTTCGTGAAACAGCGGTCTGCTTTTGCGCGAATACAACAAGCTGTTTCGTCTGACAAAAACATATTATTCGCGCGGGGAAAAACACATTCTTAGCGCGGAAATCCTTTATAATATAAACAACTAGCGCAAAAAATGTTCATTTTTAAGGTTAATTCGCGCGAAAACCAATGTCAATTGTTCAGCGAAAAAAATTATTTTTCATATAGAAAAGTTATGTTATATCCCCGCGGAAAAAATAACATTATTTGCGCGAAACCCTTTGTGAAAAAGTGGTCTATTTTCACGCGAATAAAACAGACTGTTTTGTCTGACAAAAAACATATTTTTCACGCGGGGAAAAACACATTCTTCGCGCGGAAAGATTTTATAATATATACAACTCGCGGGCAAAAGTGTTTATTTTTAAGGTTCATTTGCGCGAAAACCAATGTCAATTGTCCAACGAAAAAAATTATTTTTCATATAGAAAACTTGTGTATTATCCGCGCGGAAAAAAATAACATTATTCACACAAAACCCTTTGTGAAAAAGTGGTAGATTTTCGCGCGAATAAAATAGACTGTTTTGTCTGACGAAAAACATATTATTCGGGCAGGGAAAAACTCATTCTTCGTGCGGAAATTTTTTATAATATATACAACTTTCACACGAAAAAGTAATTGTTTTTAAGGTTTATTCACACGAAAAAAATGACATTATTCGCGCGGAACACACTTAAAAAAAAAAATATATATATACATGGTTATAGTAACCTCCCGAAAAATCTTCAAACTTTTTTACAAAAAAAAACATTTTTCGTGCGGAAGAAAAACGCATTCTTCGCGCAAAAACCTTTTACAGTATATATAGTTACCACATGGGAAAAAAATTCTTCGCGCGAATCCTCCCTTATAAGATATACATGAGTTCCGCGCGAATAATAATTTTTAGGTACAAATCATGTCAGTCGGTGCGACTTCAGCTATTTAAGAAGCAATGCTTTCACACAGAAAGCATCCACTTCAACATTAGCAACTGAAGGAACAGTATCTACTGCATCATCTACTACAACTACCAGAAGGACTTTCTGTGTTCAGGTAAAAATAATAAATAATTGTCTTTTTACTAGCTGAGATACTCAACTCAGTACGGTATTGAGTATGTATCTTTAAATTATTTACAAAGAAATAAAAATCAATCTCGCATTTTTATTTTTTCCTTGTAGATTGAATAGTCAAGGCAATACAAGTCAATCGATGAATGAAGAGCCAGATTCCCAGCAAGTTTTTTCTCCACCCTCTTCTCCCATTATCGATCTGTCTTCAAACAAAGTTCTACGATCTCAAGCGACAAAAGAAGATGTTGATGACACGAACTGCAAAAAAAAATAGATGTGACGGATGTTGACGAGAATGCACTTCTTCGATACACCAAAATTCCCTTTCAAGATGCCAGAGTCAACAACCTGACAGGCCTCACCTTCAAGAGCGCCTCTCTGTTAAATACTCTGTCTCCAGCTTGCCGAAAAAAAAACATTAAAAAACAATTGAGATTCGGGATCTACAAATACCGACGGTAATGCAGGTCTTAACCGTTGAATTTCATGATAAAGCGGACTGCACCTTCATCTACAACTATCAAAAGGATAAAACGATAGTTTGAGTAAAGAGTACTATTTCAAGCGAGGTAGGAATACTTGTTGATAAAGCTACGCAAACAAAACTATCGATTTTGATCTACATGGGTGAGGAAAAAACTGGAAGAGCAATTTTTTGTTCTGCTAAAGAATAAGGATGTTACCTAAAGACAAAGAACGCATCAATATTTTGACAGGAAAGAGTATGAGACAACACAATGCTTATGTTGACGAAGCTCACTTGTACAACTTTCCATCAGATAGTGCCATAAGTTTTAAAAACCCGGAAATGCTAAAAAGATGCGACAGACGTTGGAGCCAAGACTGGCGAATCTCTTGTAGCTTAATACAGATGTATGGTAGATGGAGAGCTGCTGGTTGGAGATATGTACATTCCTCCTCAAATAGCTTCAGCTGTGATATCGGAAAGATGTGGAGTTATTCTGTTCAAAGAACTAAAACAAGCTGCAAACAATTCAATTTCATACGACGTCGGCGTACTCACAGCTCATCAAGCTTCCATTCAAGTCTCCGAACTGACTGATAGTCTAAAACCTCATGATTGTCTCAACTACTTTGTTGATGTTAAAAAAGAAGAATGTCCAAAACAAGACCTCCAGAATCTAATCCATAACTCAAGGGAATCATAGCACTATCAATGTTGGTAAGTTTTATTTGTTTTACTATAGATTCAAAAATATTTTCTAAGCTAAATTATATACTGATGTACAACAGTCTCATCAGTTAATATGTCTTTTAGATCTAACTAAAGAATGCATGCTGAGAAAGAGAGATAGTGAGACTTATTCGTGTCTTGCAAGACATGAGCTCAACATTAACTTTGAACATTACACAATAGTTTCATAGGTTTCACAATAAACAACGCATATAATAAACTAGTTGTATTTTTACTCATTTCATTTGCTATAACAAATAAAACTTCATTATAATAATTTATTTAGCAATTCAGTTTCGTGTGTGAGAACTTCATCTATTCCTTCTACCAGACAATAACATAAAAATACTACTTTGTTGGTATTATTCATTTACCAACTATCAATTTGATTGACGCTATTAGTACTAGTTCAAGTTCTACATATATATACATATGTATAATATAACTAGTCTTTATAATATATACAGTTTTCTGTGTAAAACTTTGTGTAGTATAAAAAGAGTTGAAAAGCAACATTTCTGTCTGAAATAAAACAAAGTCTTTACATGAAAAAAAGCAAAATTATTCATGCGATTATCTTTCCTGATACATACAGTTGTTACACAGAAAATCGAATAAAACAACATTTTTTTAAACGTAATCTTCACGTAAAAACCCTTTGTAATATACACTGTTTTTGCATGCAAAGAAATTTTTTCCCTGTGGAAAACCACACTCTTCATGTGAAACGCCATTATAATACACACTGTTTTCGAGAGGATAAAATTTTCTTTTTTACGTTAAACGAGAGTTTTGGACTGAAAAACAATAGTTTTGTCTGAAAAAACACATGTTTTTTGCACGTAAAATACACATTTCCATCCAAAAGGACACAGTTTTTGGGTGAATAAACAATATTCTTCGTGCGGAATCCTTTTTGCGTGAAGAAAACATAGTTTTCTGATAAAAACACTTTCGCGCGAAAAAAATACATATTGTCACAGAAAACCAATTTTTTTCATGAAATCCCTTTATAACATTTACAGTTTTCACAAGAAAACAAATTTTTTTATGTGATTAAAGTAGAATTTTCTAACTGAAAAAATAACATTTGTTATCTGAAAAAAAAAACTTTTTGTGCGAAAAAACACATTTTTTGCATGGAATCTCTTTATATCCTATAAAATTTTTGCGCAGGAAAATAGGTTTTATATGTGAATAAAATAGCATTTTCTGTCTGAAAATAAAATTATTTTTCTGTCTGAAAACGCATTTTTTGCGCGAAAAAACAAAGTTTTTGCACGAAAACAACACGTTGTTCGCGCGAAATTTCTATATGACATACAGTTTTCACCTGGAAAAAATATTTTTATGTGTGAAAAAATAGCATTGTTTGACTGAAAAAAACTACATCTCCTGTCTGAAAAAAACATATTTTTTGCATGAAAAAACAACTTGTTTGCACGAAAAAGAAACACATTTCTCCCACAAATCCTTTATAACATATACAGTTTTCGCGTCCAAAACATTTTTAACTTTTTTATGAATGGTGACCCCGTACACAAACTTTTGGGATATTGTGCATCTACATGTAAGGATACATGCGAAAAAATTGAAGTAGAAATGACCAATTTTTTATTTTTAAATTTTTAAAGCCAAAGGATGAACAGAATAATGTGAAATGTCTGAAAAACACATTTTTCGTGCGGAGAACCTTTTTTTCGTGCAAATAAAACATTATTTAATATCTGAAAACACCTTTTTCGCACGCAAAACCTTATTTTTGCGCAAATAAAACAACATTTTCTGTTTAAAAAGAGAATATTTTCTGTCCGAAAAGAACACATTATTTGTGCAAAACTCCTTTATAAGATATACACAATTCACGTGAAACAAAACCATTTTTCCAAGCGAATAAAACATCATTTTTCTGTCTGAAAATATACATTTTTTCGCGCAGCAGAAAACAGCATGTTTTTCCTGCAAAAACAGTTTTTCTTTGTGAGAAAAAACAGTATTTCTTCGCGCGAAAACGTTGTATAATATATACCGGTTTTCGCGCGGGAAAAACCTTCGCGCAAAACCACTATATATATATTACGATAAACAATTTTTGCGCGAATAAAATCATTATAAATGGGTTTTCGCGCGAGTATTCTCATTGGTTGTAGGGTTAATAGGTAGGTGTAAATTTTAGTACTTAAGATCTGTTCTCTCTACACAGAAATCATTCTCTCCAGCAATAGCTTCTAAAGAATCATCTACTACACTATTCATCACATAACTATCAGTAGGATTCTCGGTGAAAAGGTAACAATTAATAAGAATACTATTTAGCACTAGTTGAAAAAATAAAAAAACTCTAATTATTTTACTTCTTATCACCTTCTACTAATGTATATATCTATATTTTAGAACAATATAATATCAAAAACAATCTACTTAAAAGACTTCCTTTCAGAAGTTTATCATAAATATGTGGGAGACAATGAGGTTGTTCAGGAAAAAGCTGTGTATCGTTTGACATTCCAAGCTATCATATTCTGTAAAACGCAACACATGCTAAGCATGGGAACACGGTACGGAGAACAGGATGATGCTACAGAGTTCTTCGATGATATGACAAAAAACACTTTTAAGATCATTTTAACAATGGTAAAAGTTGTAAACATTAATGACTTTTTAAAAAAATCAAAAGAAACGCTTCGGATCAAGAACCTTTTGAAAAATCATATGAAATGAATTGGAGTAAAAAACTTTTGACAAATTCCGATTTCATATTTATCATTACACGCAAATAGATGAAGAGCTATCTTCTTCTGTTCGTATTTTAGAATTACTGTTAGAAGCATTCCACACATATTTATAATATTTCTTATATAATAAAGTTATACAATCTTACAGCGCTTCATTTTTATACAATACTCAAACCCCTCTATCTGAAACATTCAAAATACCAGGTGCACACAAAAAGGCACCAACAGGGAGAACACGATAAATAATCAACATACCACACCAATAAATACCATACATTCTAAACGCCTGGTGCACACAAAAAGGCACCCAATGGACCAGGAGAGCCTCCGGAACATCCAACCAACACACCATAAAATTACATACATTCTAAACCACTGGTGCGCACAAAAAGGTACCTTACAGGTTCTCATGGTAACTGGTGCATACTTCAAGTACCTGGAACCAGGAGAACCTTCTCCATAAACTCCATGACAGATATCTGCTCCCTTATCACTATTACGGTAGAAAGAAACATCCCAAAACAAAATATTATTACCTAAAACCTAACATTGATAAAAACACAGATAGGACCAAACACAACTAAATTTTTATTTGAGTTTTAAAAAGAGGTAGATTTTCAATTTTCAAATATTTTTATTTGAATTTTAGAGTTTCAAAACTGGGGCATTTGATTTTATATTTGAATGTCTTCAACTGTAGCTCTACTAACTTATTCTTTTCTCAAAACTCTCAAGCTTGTCAAATCATACACTCTACTATCCATACAATTTGAATTTCAATTAAACTGCAAGAAATGAATCAAGTTATTTGGATTTTTATTCGAACTTGATGGTTTAGCTTTGAAGGTAGTTGAACTTTCATTAAATTTGATAAAATATAAAGTATGGTATTTGAAAATTTATTTGAATTTGATGGTTTTATTCTGAGCGTATTTGAATTTTAATTGAATTTGTTATTTAGAGTTGGTGTTATCCCTGGATAAAACTGACTGTAGAAACAAACCACCATAAAATTCATTTTATAACTTCAAACTTGATGACTAATGACTAACCTGTGGTGGTATCTAGTGTGTAGATTGTATTGTTGTTGTGTGCAGCTAGTAAGATATACCTGTAACTTCCATAGATTACCAGACCTTCTGGGTTGATCACATCAGAGAGAGTCCACATCACCTCCCCAGTTGTCATGTTCACTTTAAATACTTTAGATGTACCACAGTTAGATATAACAACAGAGGTATCGTCTACAGCACACAAAGTGGTTATGGTGTTACTTAGCAGAGGGCAGGGAATGTGACGTAGACACTTGCCGCTGAGAGAATATACGGTTATTCTCTGGTTTGGTGGATCTGCTATAACAACCTGATCAGCTACTACAGTCAGCATGTTAGAGTAAGAACTATGGTAAGGGTGATTCCAGCTTGTAATATGTCCACCTGACATATCATAAACATTGACTACAAGGGGGTTGGCACGTGATAATGTATACAACTTGTCCTTATATACAGCGATAGATTCTACTAGACCGGAGGTGGATATAAAAGAGTTATGTAATTGGTAGTTGTTGTCTATTCTAGTAACTGTTTTGTTGTACAACCCTACATAAGTACTCCCTTTGTACTGGCAGACTGCGAAAGGACCAGTTGGTAGCTGGACAGATTTCAGCATTTTCATAGCCTGAGGTAACGGTTGGCGAGTTGTCACCCCCTCTTGACTGAAAAGTATGTCACAGGAGAAGACAACCCCTAACTCAACAGCTCTGTTGTTACCTACATAATATATATGCTGTACTGTATGACCAGAGTATACATAAATATATAACATTGAGTGGGTAAACCCAACTCTCTCATGTGTACAGTACAACAAGTAATATATACTATATAACATATACAACATACAGTTATATATGTTATAGTATCAAGTCTAACATATAATTCATGTCACTCACCCAATTTCTTCAGTTCCACCTCATCCTTGAGTTGTAGTTTAGGTATTTCTTCTTCAACAAACTTTTGCATTTCATCCTTCAACTCTTTCAGTCCCTTCACAACATCTACCTAGACATAGAGTATACATACAGTGTACACACACAGAAAAAAGTGGAACATTTGGGATTAAACAGGTGATTAAACACTGTAATGATTAATATAAGAGTACAATCCGGCATCATTAGGGGTGATATCTGGTGTTTCAGTAGAAAATTTGGGAGTGTTTGCTGGAAGGAGTAATTAAGGATTAAAATCAGACAATAACTTTGCAAGAAATTGTGGGTAGGTCAGTAAATCACTCTCAGGGGATTAAACTCTGGTTTTAATCAGCTAGTAAGAATTTTACTCCTCAAGCGATTACAATGTGGTTCTACAGTGATGTTATTCTACAACTCCTTAATTGTTAGCTTTACTGACCCAGTAAGAACTTTAATCCCGACATGATTGAACTCTGGCTCTTATCTTCAAGTTGGATTTTACTCCTGATATGATTGAAATGGAGAAAAGCCTTGGCATTTATAGTATGATTACCTAATAGCAAGTGGGGGTATCAATGATCGCCTAAGCATACAGTCTTATTGTCCCTGAATAGGCTATTATTTTCCCGCTTCAATTACTAACAAAGAGAGCACACGAGGATGATGAAGGCTTACACAGCTGTCTCAAAACTCTAAGTTAATGATGACACAGAAGCAGGTAAATAAGGTGTACTATGAATACACTACTGTTTGTGTATTGATTAGTAACTAACTAAGTTAAAATACTAAACTGAGCAGATGTTGAATGTTGTTTAGTAACTAATTGATTGTTTTCTTTTTTGTCACATTCAAAACTTTTGAACTTGAAGTGGCTGCAAATAAAAGTTGCTACTGTATCATAATTCTGCATTTTAGAACAGTCACCAACTATAGATGTCCTTCTTTAAACGAAAATTGAATATACATGAAGTCAAGAGCTCACAGATGATGAACAAACAGCTGTGATGTTGCCCAATCTTCAATTTCAACTTCTGAAGGTTTGTTAATTTGGTTTATTTTTTATTTTGGGATACCTTCTTATTGTAAAATGTACCTAATGATATCACTCTTATTTTAGGAGCTTGAAGATCAAAATCAGCCATCATCTCTCAGTTTCAACTTGGAATCTATTGCATGTACGCGGAGTGTACCCCATTGGATCTATGTCCTAATAGACTATACTATACTAATCATCATTCAATCGAGCCAGTTATTTTTAACGATTTCTTTTCTATCTTCTTAGTTGGTTTTATGTTGTAATCGCTATGTTTGCTTTTTAATGGTGTTGTACTGATCTCAGTTTCCTTGTTCAATACAAGTTGCCATTACATTCTGAAATAAGCTTTGTCATTTTCTTCCAGCTAGATTCAATACAAAAGAATTACCTCCAATCCAAAACGCTTCCGATATTTAATCGCTCTCAAACAAAAAACGTACAGAAATAGCACTCAAGGAAGATTAAAATTGATCCTAACTTTAATCAATGACTGGACTAGCAATGCTCCAAATACAATCATCATGCGATTAACAATATGCATATACAGTGATCAGAAATGCTCTTGTTGTTAATCCTTGGGAGACTAACTCAATCGAAATTTTAATCCTAAAGTGATTGAATACGGACCATTAACCAGTGCATTGGCAGTTGTAATAAATCACTCCCTGTTTAATCACATTTCAATCGCTCAGGTGATTACGTTCGCGGATAGTAAGAATTGATTGAAATAGGATTAAAACTCCTCCACGTTTTTCTGTGTGTGTATATAGTTATATCAAGTATATATTACATACCACTAATACCTACTCACACTAGATGTCTATGTAGATAACTCTATTATATTTAATCTTCTCATTAGATAACTACTCACCTGGTGACTACATCTCACTCTAGACTCTATCATCTTTCTATGATTTCTTAGTCTAGTCCGTTTCTTAAGTACAATGTCTTCCATAAACTCAGCCATATCTACCCTCGACTTTTGTCTTTTCTTCATCACTTCATCTTCTAGTTTCTCATACTTGAGCTTCAGTTCATTTATCTACAACAGAATATATAACATAGAGTGAGCGCTGCTCATTTACTCATTGCTGCATCAGGGCTCTCCCAAGAGGGGCTTTTGGGGTGTTACTGCCTCCCCCCTTCCCCCAAGTTCTTAAAGGCCCCCCACCCTTCCCGCCAATGTACCTACTGAGGAAAACAGGATAATACCCTCATGTTTTCTACCTAAATTTTTATAATATTTTTCTCTATCTCTTTCATTATTGAGACCAAACACCAAGTCTTTGAACTTTTCTACACATTTTCCATATGAAACCTTAGTCTTATTTCTGCAAAACAGCTTTGAGGTGTGGCTCCCATCAACCCTATTTTCTAGCTAATGATGAACTTGGACTAAAGATAGTCCAAGTCACAAGTCAATAGGCCAACATCAAGGGACAAAATGTATTTCATTCACGGCCTCCATTAGCAATGTATCAAGCAGCAATGCAGTTATCCAAGAATATCCATTTGCTTTGCCCCATGACAGCACCATGCCTAGACAGCAGAAGTTGAAGAGGTCATCATATCAGTCTTTGCTGGCTGAATTCTGCAAATGTAGGTGTCAATTTTTGTATGTAAAAGTCGGATAAAGTCTATTTTGATAGCTCTCTGTGACAAAAATTTAACCACATGCTCATCAATAAGACAACCCCTGGTCAATCACAGAGGTGATGAATGACAGAGTTGAAGGGAGTTTTACGCACATTGCTAGCACAGTGAGCCATGTATGATTAGTAACAAACGGGCATTGTAGTCAAAGAATGGGAAAAATATTATGAGAAGATAAAATACAAAAGGTGGAGACACTGTCTTCGCATTTTAATCCGACGTGTTTGCAATAAACACCAAAAATATCTACAACAACATAATTTATGACTCAGTTTGAGCTAAACTTTAATCTCTAAACTTTGGTTAAACGAGATTGGTAATTTTTGATAAAATTTTATTCTTAATTTCCGGCACATAGCCATTTTGTGTATTTGGATTTAATGAAACCCTCAAATACCCAACTGCCATTGGCCAAACTGAAGTATTCCTCACACTAACACTGGCTGGTAAGACAATCTTGTAAGTCAATGCCACGAATCATAGACAAGGATGAAGTGTCACAAGTGCCCGTAAATGGTGTCAACAAGTTTTTAGATTTGCAGCATTGATCTGCAACATTATCGTTTGAACCAGCGTTAGTAGTAATATAGGAGCAGATCTCCCTCTTGGAGATAAGGTTCTCCTGGTCCCAAGTGCTTTTTTGTTAGCACCAGTTACCAGGGGTTTTGATGGAGGGGGGGGGGTGCAACCCGAGATGTTCACTGTACATTAGTATTTATTGTATGACTTTAGTGGTAAGGTTTTCCTGGTGCCGTGCCTTTTTGTTAGCACCAGTTAGCATGAGAACCTGTAATTGTATGGATTATAAGGTTCTCCTGGTTCTCTATATGTAAATGATGCCCGTGTTCCCGTGAACCCGATGAGGTGCGTTTTTGTGTGCACCAATTTTTTGAATGGGTGTAATTACTCTGGTGTTTAATGTTGATTAATACATTGTATGGTGTTGGTGTGCGCTGGAGGTTATGCCGGAGGTTATCCCTGAGGTTATTGATGTGATGTCAAATTGCGGGTTTGAGCATTGTTTGAGTATTGCATAGAAATGAAGCGCATGTATTATGTTTATTTGAACAAAAAAACGCTAATAGTAAATATGTAAAATTGCTCAAATAAAGAACTGAGTGTAACTAGTATAAATAGTATTACAGTTATTTTTTGTAGATCTTTGTATCCTGTGATGAGTCCTCACTCATCTAGTTCTCCTTCTTAGAGCAAGCTCTTTGCGCGTGTGTTCGATAGAAATATATGCATTTAGTCGTTCTAGTGTTGTTGTTGTTCTTATCAATGAATTTTCTGAATGCCTACTGTAGTATTATTCCTTAAGAGCTTTAGTGTTAGAAAAGGTTCATATCGAAAACTCCTTAGTTGTTGTACCCAATCTTTCTACATGACACTACATATTATCAGCGCTGAGTCCTCCATCCAAATTACCAAATTCTTCCTCTAGGAATTCTTCAAGATCATCATCAATATCTGGTTTTGATATCTTCTCATTGAATTTTGCTTGAACGCAATTTTCTTTCCAATTACTGCTACTAGTTGAAGAAATAAAGGCGAGATTGTGGTATGTATGAGAATTCGCATCTCTGCTCTTTTTTTCCCTTTGTAAACGATCACACCTGGAGCACATTTTTTAGCTTCTTCGATGTATCTGATCGGTAATCTTTTTCTGACATGTAACAGATGCAATTTACGACCGATTCTTCTCCATTGAAACGATGACGAATGAATCTTTCAACAACATCGATGAAAGGGAAAACCGCACACTCTTTGAAATTACTGAGATATTTGATGTTGAAACTGAGTTTTAGTTCCTCCTCAGTCATTTTTCTCAATTTGTCAGCTTCAGCAGTAGCCTCCATCAAGGTTGAGTGCTTTGTGCCAATGCGTTTGATGTTGTAGCAAGTAGTGTTTGGATTCTTTGTGTTTGCCACCTCACCCAAGTACACAGCATTAAAAGGTAATGGATATTTGTCGATATTGAAGTTTTCAACTACTCCACTCGGGCAAACTACTCTCTGAAAATCTTTTATTACCAAGGTAGGTGATAGCGTAGTAATCGCCGTATACACCCGTATTCTGATCAATAGAAACAACTTGCATAACTGTTGGAACAGTGAGTGTTGATAGCGTTTGAAAAGTTCCAATCTTTTGCAACTCACTCGCCTTCCATCCTTCGAGAGTCTTCGCTATCTTGAGAGCTTTATCAGCGTCGGAGTGTTTCCTTTTTTCCACAGTGTTTTGCGTTGTAGGTAAAACCGATTTTGAGAGAGTTCGCTTCTTTGTTGTCGGCTCTTTTGCAAGAGAAATTTTTCTCTTAGAAGTTGTTTTGGGTGTTTTGTGCTTGTTTTTTGATGGATTTGAATTCATGTGAATGCGAGAATCAGAAATTCCATCCATAGTATTCTAAAAAATTAAGATTAATGTTTGAAACAATATAAATAAAACATATGGTTTAAATTTATTTATAAAAAAATTGAGCCTTTCAAGTGAAACTAAAAGATTAACTATTTGATACTTTACATCATATCCAGAATATTTTCAACCATTGGTATGAAATAATAATTTATTAAGTTTTACCTTAGTGCTGAGAGTCTTCCTAGCAGTTACTGAGAAACCTTTTAGTGCTAGTCGTAGATGTTGCAGTAGATGTTGCTTCTTTGAATGCTGTTGTTGAAGTGGATGATTACTGTCTGAAAGCATCGCTTCTTAAATAGTCAAAATTGCATTGATTGAACTGTGTTATTTCAGACAGAAAACTATGTTTTATTTCCGCAATATACATCGTTCTATTTGCGCGAAAACAAAATTTAATCCAGATTGAGAATGATTGTTTTCCACGCGACAAAGTTAATGTTCATTCGTGTGAAATTGTGTTATTTTTCAAGTCAAACAATTAATGTTTCACCCAGAAAACTACGTTTCATTCGCTCGAAAACGAATGATTGGAAAACGAATTTTTTTCAGATAGGAAATGACTGTTTTCCGCACGACAAATCAAAATTTTATCCGCGTGAAATTATATTGTTATCAGGTAGAAAACTATGTTTCATTCGCGCGACAAAATAAATTTTTATTTGCATGAAATTGTGTTATTTTTCAAGCCAAAAATAATTTATTTTTAGCCAGAAAATTAGGTTTCATTCGCGTGAAAACGAATTTTTTTCAGATTGTTATCCGCACAACAAAATAAATTTTTATTTGCGTGAAATTGTATTGTTTTCAGAGATATTGAAGGCTTTTCCATGAGTCTTTTCATTGTCCTCAAGATATATCAACCAGACCAACTTTGGATATTTAAGAAGCGGTGCTTTTACACAGAAAGAATCCATTTCAACAACAGCGACTGAAGGATCAACATCTACTACAACATATACCAATTACTAGGAGGTTTCTCTGTATGAACGCGCGAGTCTTTTCATCGACCTCAAGACATGTCAATCAGACCCACTTTAGCTATTTAAGAAGCGTTGCTTTCACACAAAAAGCATCATTCCAACAACAGTAACTGAACGCTCAACGTCTACAATATCATCTACCAACTACTAGGAGATTTATCTGCAAGGTAAAAAAATAAAAAAACATTTTTACTAGTTGAGTCAGTCAACTCACCTCTCTATGTGTTATTCATGTTTAAAATTAATTATAAAGAAATAATAAACAATAATTCATGCAGAGTTTGTGATTGACTTTCAGTATTTTGTGTTTTAAATGCAGTTAAACATAATTATTTATAATTTTTTTTGTTACTTTTACAAAAATTAATCTTGTTATTTTAGCACTAAGTATGGAGATGGAAGAGGACAGTGATGTAAAAATACAGGAGGATTGGGAATGGCTCATGAAAAATCATAATGTTATTAGATTTCCGAATTTTGAAGATGAAAACATAGATGATGAATACATTGATGAATACAAAGATGAAATGGATATTGGACTTGAAAATACTTGTCAAGAAGAACCCTCGTCTTTTCAAGTTTCATGATCTACTGAAAATACTATAACTCTTAGTAATCAGTAAGTTTTTAAATCATAAATTAATAGTAGTAGTAGAGTAAACTTTGTTGCTTATTTTCTATATAGATTCCATGATTCAAAGTAGTAATAATACGAATACAACTCTATTGTAGACAAGAGTCAGAATAGCAGGGGATAAATGTAAAAGAAAGAGTTGGGATTCAATCTCATAGCACACAGTAAGTTTTTAAAACTAACTAATAATAATGTTTGAGTCATTTTTTTTGGATAGATTTTGTACAGAATACATGCTCTATAGCAGAACTAACATGTGTTAACATCTCTATTGTAGACAAGATTCAAATTATCAGGAGATAAATGTAGAAGAAAGTCCAGGAATTTCTAATTGGAAATGGTTTGAAGAAAATCTCATTTGTTTTGATGAAACAGTTAATCATATAGGTTTTGGTGTCGAAGGCTCAGCACCAGACGCTAGCACGATAGTCAAAGATGTGGAACCGATTGTGGAAGAAGTAGAAGGAGGAGGAGGAGGAGGAGGAGAAGAAGAAGAAGGAGGAGGAGAAGAAGCACAAGAAATTAATGATTCAAATTTTGAAAGATCTCCTCGAACATCAACTCTAGGTATTGTTGGTGATAGTGTACCTCCAACTTTCCATGATGAAGAATGGGATGATCTGATAGCTAGATATTGGGGGGTTATGAAAACCAAACACAGAGCTGGAAGACTCATAGAGCTTTTAAACGTAAGACTTTGGGATGGGATTCCAAGAGATCAAGCTGATATCTACCAAAACGACTATCAAGGTTCAGGAGTGTTGGAATTGTTGAAAAAAGTTTTGAGACAATTGAGTTCGAGAGCAAAAGTCAACTGTAGCGTAGGTTGCATACTGGAAAATAAAGACGATGGTGAACTCCGATACTTTCACTCATCATCAAACAATGCTACTGAATATCCGAGAGCTAAATTGATTGAAACCGAAAGACAGCTTGATGAATTTTTTGTTGACATTGCAGAGACTGATCCTCGCACTAATAGCTTGAGACGAAGACCAAATACGACTTGGAGGCTGATGCTGATCACAAACGTTACGTTTTATTTTTACAAGCTTCTTGGAATGGGGAGAGTCGGCTCACCACCAATGCATTTACCCCCTCACATCATCAACAACAGGCACATACAAGCTATGTTCAAAACCCAGAAAGGAATACGAATCACTGACAATCTTTGTTTTTTCAGATGTCTAGCATTGCACAAAGAAATGCAAAAAAACAATGGATTTGCGAAAGATCCAACACCCAGCCAGACAAATTCTTACCTAGACCAATATCATAAATTCATCTATGGTGATAGTGCTGAGAAGATATCAAGGTGTAAAGAAAACCGTAACGAAAAAGGAGTAACAGAGTCAGACTTACTGCTTTTGGAAAAAGCATTTCAACCGAAGATAACGGTGTTTTCTCTAAATGAAGATACGACTTCAACAGTTATTTGGAATTCAAATTTCAGTTACAAGGAAAATCTATATCTGGATCTTTATATCAATCACTTCAGTCTCATCACAAACTTGCAAGGATATGTCAAAGCCTACAGATGTCCATCGTGTTCTACTTGTTTTGACAGATTGGGAAATCTGAAGAGACAGATGTTCAACCTCAGATGCAACAACTATGCAGTGTTTTGGAGGTCAATACGCTCCTAGTGCTACAATATTTGATAAACTAAAGATTCAATTCGGGATAGATATCAGGTCAGATGATTCTTTGAGATACAATCCGTTTTTTGCAACATTTGACATAGAGTGTTTGTTACCCGATTGCAAAAGGAATAAAGATACAGACACTACCTTTTACACTAACGAACATAAACTCTTGAGCATTTCAATTTGTTCAAACGTACCGGGATTTGACCACCCTCGATGCATTGTCAATGACGAAGATGATGATGAGTGTGTTGGAAAATTCATTCAATACTTGGAAGAGATTAGTGAAGAATCATATATTCGGGTGAGAAAACAATTTTCGCACATCATAGCACAAGTAGAAGATGAGTTATAACGACTGGGAAAAGCTGAAGAAAAATTTCGTAGTGACCTCAAACAAAGACGATTCAGACAGAGAACAGGAGCCAAGAAAGTTCTGGATGACTTGTTCAAGTATATGAAAAAGCTTCCTATTCTAGGTTTCAATTCACAGACCTATGATATCAATGTGACGAAAGGAAAACTGCTCTAAAAATTGAAAGATGTCTCCGACAAAGATTTTGATTTTGTTGTAAAAAAGGAAGCAAGATGCCTGTTATCGGAATAGGATCTTTTTTGTTTTTAGATTGTACAAACTTCATCGCTCCCGGATACAGCTACGAAATGTACCTAGAAGCATACAAATGCGAAGCTGGAAAAGGTTTTTCCTTTATGAATGGATGAAAGACTTGAGTCAACTTAATTAAAAACATCTACCTCCTAGAGAAGCTTTTTACAGTGCATTAAAACAAAAAACATCAGTGAAGAAGAGTACGTGTTTTGTCAAAGAGCATGGAAAGATAACAACATGAATACGATGAGAGATTTTCTAAAGTGGTACAACAACTTGGATGTAAAACCATTCGTTTAAGCGTTGGAAAGACAAAGATCAATCTACAGAGAACATGGGATTGATATGTGGAAAGATGGAATATCTTTACCAGGATTAGCGACTCGATGGATGTTTAACATAGCTCCCAACCATCTCCTCCGTATCTCTATTCATACTTGGATTTTCATAAGCTTGGTAACTCATTTCGACAGACTCTCCCTATTTGTCTGATTGACAACTGCAATGCGGAACTTTCCCCTCTAATAAAGAAAAACATGGTTGGTGGACCAAGTCTGGTGATGCATAGATGTCACGAAAAAGGTATAACTAAAATTAGAGAACATTGGCTCGGGAAAGAAGCAAAAGTTTGCGATAGAATCTACGGAGTTGATGCAAATGCACTCTATTTATGGTGTATGATGCAATCAATGCCTACTGGTTATCCTCGAAGAAGAAAAATGGAGAATTCCTTTGTTGCTGAACCAGTAAAATTTAGTAAAGTGGCGCATAGCTGGTTACAGTACCAAATGTTTTCAAAAAAAATCAACATAAGACATCAGCTCAATGGAGAAGTCGCTCTTGGGCAACGTGGGTTACCGGTTGATGGGTTTTGTGTTGAAAACCGAGTCGCTTTCAATTCCATGGATATTTTTGGCACGGACACAACTGTTCTTATAACAACGCTAGACAGCAAGAGTCTCAACCTAGTGGACGAAAATCAATGGCAGGACTTTAAAAACTATGATGGAAAATGAAGAATAACTTCAAGCACTAGGCTACACCGTAATCTCGATTTGGGAGTGTGAGTGGATGAAACGTGTAAAAACTCATACAAATCTAAAAAAAATTTGTCAACACATTTTACAATTCTTTCTTTCCTAAAATACTTGGAAAAAGCTAAATCAAGAAGTGATGGAGAGAGTTCAATCAGAGAATTTCTTTGGATTTGTTGAATGCGACATTGAAGTTCCCGAGGAAATGAAAGAGAAATTTTCCGAAATGCCTCCGATTTTTTAAAACACGATGTTGACCAGAGAGCACTTGAGTGACGAGATGAAAGTCTTTGCTGCAGCCGAAGGATTTTTAAAGATCCCTCAACGTTCACTAGTTGACAGTATGTTTGGAAAAAAGATATTGCTAATGAGTCCATTGTTGAAGTGGTACTTGAAACAGGGACTGAAAATCACCAAAGTCTATCAGCTGATAGAATATATACCTAGAAAAGCTTTTGAAGCTTTTGGAACATCAGTTTCAGATGCTAGGAAAATGGGAGATATGGATCCTAGTCAAGAATTACTCGCTACTACTAGTAAGTGGGTAGGAAATGCTGCTTATGGAAAAACAATCACTGATAAAGAAAAACATACAAATATCAAGTTCGTCGAGGGCGCTAGAAAAGCTTCATTTCGTATCAGAGGGATCGAATTCATTTCTACGGAAGAGATAGCAGATGATTTCTACGAAATCGTAACTGCTAAACAATTGGTAAATTTTAAAAATAATCATATTCAATACAAAATTATATTCTTAACATTTACTCTATTAATCATTATATCCATCATTTCAGCTAACTATGAATGTTCCAGTACACTTGGCTTTCTCCATGTTACAGTATGCTAAGCTGAGAATACTACAGTTTTACTACGACCTTATGGATTAGTAAGTAAAACCTAATTTCCCACTATTAACCCTCTAGTTAACTTAAACAGTAGACATAGTTCCAAATAATCCAAACGCTCTTTTTATTTGTATATATATATTGATAGAAGCGATTTCCAGTACGTTGAAATAGATACAGATAGCGCATACATGGCTCTGAGTGGAACATTAGAAACACTGGTAAAACCGAGTATGAAAAGAGAGTTTTATAATGAATACATTAATTGGTTCCCGCAGCCATACTGTGACAAACATAGGGATGAGTTTTTAAGGATCAAAACAATGAAATCAGAATGGATCATGCATGATTGTTGCGAAAAAGTACAAAAAGCATGGAAAAAGAACACCTGGATTGTTCAAAGAGGAGTTTATCGGAGACGGAATTGTTGCGCTAAATTCTAAATTCTATTACTGTTGGGGAGAAAAAGGAAACAAGTTTAGTTCCAAAGGTTTAAACAAACGAATTAATCAATTGAACAAAGACAGTTATCTGAATGCATTGAATACAAAAAAGTCATTTACAAGAAAAAATCGCGGATTCATAGTGAAAGAAAAAAAACGTTAACATACAGTCAAAAAAGCGAGGACTTACATATTTTTATGCTAAAAGACGAGTGTGTTCCGATGGAGTATCTACCGAACCTATTTCCGATTAATAAAAACCTTCATTACAGACTTTAACTTTTGGCAACATTTACTATATATCTTAATCATAGTCATATCTATATAATGATAATATAGATATAAATATGGCTATAGTCATAACTGACTATCTTTATGTACATAGCTATATAATGTATAATGATAATACAAGTGAATACAAATATATGTATGTATGTACTTACGTACGTACGGACGAACGTACGGACGAACGTACGTACATACATATATATACAATAATTCAATGCTTTATTTCTATACAATACTCAAACAATACTCAAACCCTACAATCTAACATCACACCAATAACCAACACCTGGAAAAAGACGTCCAATGGTAGAAATCCAGGATAACCTCCGGGATAACCTTCGGCATAACCTCCAGCGCACACCAACACCATAAAATGTATTAATCAACATTAAACACCATAGTAATTACACCCATTCAAAAAATTGGTGCACACAAAAACGCACCTCATCGGGTTCACGGGAACAGGGGCATCATTTACATTATAGAGAACTCGGAGAACCTTTTAATCCATACAATTACAGGTTCTCATGCTAACTGGTGCAAACAAAAAGGCACGGCACCAGGAGAACCTTATCACTAAAGTCATACAATAAATACTAATGTACAGTGAACCTCTAGGGTCACACCCCCCCCCATCAAAACTCCTGGTAACTGGTGCTAACAAAAAGGCACTTGGGACTAGGAGAACCTTATCTCCAGGAGGGAGATCTGCTCCTACATTACTTACTACTAGCATTGAGAAGACCTCTGTCTGTCCAATAGCAGTGGAGTATTTGAGGATTAAGATACACTCGGGTACACGAAACGGCCATGAACCAAAGGCCAGGCATAAAACTTAATGTTTTATCAAAAATTACTAATCAAAATGAATCAGAATGCAAAGTTTAATGCATCAAAAGAGGGTTTAACAAGTTCCTTTTCAAAAAATTAGCTGAAACTGAGTGATTACGGATTGAGGATTAACAAAGTCTATTTTCATACAGAAATATATGTGCCTGCGGGTGAGTAGAAGATTGCTAAACTCGTTTTCTTGCCCTTGTCGCACTGAGGAAAAGAGTTCCTACTTCTTAAATTTCCCCCACCGTACCCAAATCCTGGTGCCCATTTACTCATGGGTGCATGTATTATCCAATCAAATGACACAATGACAAGATATAAAAGCAAACCTGTGCATCCCTAGTTTGATGAATAAGTTGTATCATCTCTGATGTTTTGTTGTCATATTCAGCTCTGACTTTAGACGTCTCCTTAAATAACATCTCATACTTATCCTCTCTAGCCAACACGTCAGCAGTGAGGTCATCTTTCATTAAGGTAGCTACCAAGTCATCTAGTCGCAGCAAGCTGTGTGACTCCCCTGTGTGCAGGTAACAGTGTACATAAAAGGTCATCTGTGTAAGCCCTCATTTATATCATGGAATTGACCACCCAAACAGACAAAGAAGTTAATGCCAAACAACCAAGTCATCTTGGATTAAAGGTTCCCGGATAAAGTTATCGCCGACCAATCACAGCACAACAAACAAGACGGAAATAGCCCACATTCTTTGGTTGGCAGGTAATGTACCGTGTCATATTAGAAACTGTATTAAACAACCAAACTAAAACCCAGGCTCTACAATGCTGAAGGTAATTTCTAACCATGTAGTAAGTGATAAACAATATGAGTTACAATTATTTATTTCTAGTATCTCAGGCTACCAACTGGGTTCTTTACTAATTTCACTTCCTACATTAACCCAGAGAGTACCTCGTTTAAAAAAATCTGAGGATGTGGTAAAACTCACCATTGTCACACTTGTCCAGGTCTGGAAGGCATTTCAAACAGATTGTAGTGTGACAATGTTGGCAGCCCAAAATGTATGGTTGGTCCTTGTGCTTTGTACAGCACCTTGTCTGCATCTTTGTAGCCTCAGATCTATAGTCTTCAATGCTAATCTTCTTGTGTTTGCTCAACAGGTCATCATGTGACTAAAATATTGTAAGTACATTAACTAGTAGATTATATTGTATACAGAGAGAGAGAGACAATATATATTTATATATAATGTATGTATTCCATTCAATAACTTACCATCATATGTCTCTCACAGAACTTGTTACAACAAACTGTACAATATATAACTGCTTGTTGTTTATCCATCTCCTTATCTATACATACATCACAGCAGTTATTGTCTTCTCCTACCATATCATATGATGGGAGAGTATCTGGTGGTCCCTCAAACACCTCTCTGTATAATATAAGTAGTCATATATATGTAGGTAATGTATAGTATACACACATCTGTATATACAGAGTCAGCAGTAGAAATATTGGCAGCAGAAATCTATTGCAGGCAACTAAACCTTACATACTTTATCTACTAAACTATAGCCTACAATCATAAAACAACAAGTAGGGGACACTTACCCACAGTCCTCTACAGCACAAACCAATGTATGGTTCTCCTCATAGAACTCACACAAACACTGAATACAATGTACATGACTACAAGGTAGAATCTTTGGTTCTGGCAACTGTCCATCCTTCCTCAGACAGTAACCACACTCAATAGTAACTTGTGATTGTGCCATTGCTCTAGTAACAAACAGAACATCAGCTATAACTTATCTGTTGTACAATAATTGTGATGTAACTACTAGCAACTAAGAAAATAATTATTATCAGTAAATTCATGTACCAATGCGGAAGTAGGAGTAACCGCCAGCAACGCCTACTTCCTATTTGGTACATTATATTGCATTAGTTTACTGATAACATCTATTATCTTTGATAAGCAACTTTACTAGACTGCGCACCTAAATTGATACACCCCACCCATGATTAGTGCCCACTTTCACAAATATTAACAGATTACAAGCTAATATATTTAGGAGTTGCATCCCTTACTTGAGTATAAGCACAGAGTACAGAGCTACAAAATTAATATAACAATACAACAACCTCTCTGGCGACCAATAACAAATAATAATAATAATAATAATAATAATAATAATAATAATAATAATAATAATAATAATAATAATAATAATAATAATAATAATAATAATGTTATGTGGTTAGACATCAATGGTATGTATGAGTCTCAATGTCTGCCGACGAGTGAGAAAAGACAATTACTGAGCCAAACGGAACTAACTAAAGGGAGGCCCAACCCGCATTTTTGAAGGACCAAAAACCAATTTTTGTTTTGATCAATTCTAACTAGCTGATCAATATGTTTGTTCTCATAACAGAGACTTTGTGGTACAACAATAATAATATTCTTTCCACAGTTATAGAGAAACACAAATACATCAATTTACAAAAAAAGGATGAACACAAATACAGGACAATACGACGAGGATCGATCTAGTAGAAAAGTCACCTCAACTTTCATCGAGTTTCTAACAAAGGAAAGTTTTGTAAAACCACAAACACAAACCACACACAGTATCGACAGCCCAGGGGATTTACTTTTTGGTAACTTCTTGGTGGAGTGCTACCCAAATTACTTTTAAGCCAGCAGGCTAGCATGTGAAAACAGATTTGTCAAACCATGACTTACCTTCCAAACCGCAACAACAAAAGACAACAGAAATTTCAAAAAGGTGACCCAAAACCCACCAAAGTTTTTGCAGAGGCCTGTGGTCGGATTGCTGATGCCTGCTAGTACAAATTGTGTTAAAATACACTATTAACCAAGAAACCGGAGGCCTGAATAACTCAAAGATGATATTTATGTCCTAAATGAGCAAGAAGCAGACAAAAAAATAAGCAACTACCTCAAGAAGAAGTAGTATAGATTACTCATTACATACAACATAGTTGTAAACAAAATCAATTATTGTTTGTAACAAATAATAAGTAATCGTTGTGTATAGATAGTGCAAAACCGTTGCGGTATACCGCAAATATGAACAAAAGCATTGTTATAAAAAATTGTCCCGACGAAATCGTGATTTTTTTTCAAGTCCCAAAAATCACATTTGTTTTCATATCTTTTAAACTAAAGCTCATAGAGACAAAAATACAATTGCTATAGCTAGAACAATCTACCGCGCAGGCATCTGTCTATGAACATTTTCCTCATTCCAGTCATAGGCTTGGGAAAATGCCTTTAAATTTTCGACTTTTTATCCAAAATCTACCACGTCCCTGAAGGGCATCGACATATTGTTATAGGACTATAAAATAGACTGAGGAGTTAGGATTTGAATGGTGTATTATTATTGGAGTGTGTTCAATGTATTTTGATAATATGAAGGTTTTTCAAAAAGACGCCCCAACTAAAATTATTTTTCATCCTAGCCAAATATAAATTAGCCTAACCACAACCATTGCAAACACATCGCGGGCTTATCATGTGCGCCGCGTGTTTTAAGTAAATAATGGGTTTACAGCAAACGCTACGGTTAGTAGGCATCAGTATCGCGGCTATTTATTTGTTATCATTAGCGTTTTAATTTATTCTGGTTCATAATTAATCTAATATTATATCTGTTAATCCAGAAAAACAACATCATTGAATGATAACAGCTAGTGGTAATAAATATGATATAGCAAAAATGCAAGGTCATCAATAATAACCATTAGTTTTAATTATTATTTATTAATTAATTATTGAAATTTTTATATTAAATTCATTTATTATTATTATTTATGATTATTAAATTAATTACAAGATTTCTGATGATGGCACCTGTCTATATCAACTGAGATACAGAACTTGTTTTTTTTTTTTGTGCAGTCCAGCTACTTCTACAAAATAATGTTATACAGCCAATGCAAAGCATTTATAATTGTTACATATACATTGTATAATTATTGAGGCGTACGCATGATATATATAACATGCGTCGCTTCATGCGTGCGTCAACACTAATTGCCCGCTAATTGCCTGCAAAAAACAAAGAACATTTACCATGCATTTTTTGACTTAAAAGTACATTTGGTAAAACTTGTTTTTAACAGTTAAATATTGAGGTCACAATAGCAAATTTGGTCTCATTGTATCCACAACATATTTTGCTACCCACTGAAACTATTTAAAAGATTTTCAGAAAAATTTGACAAAACTTTTTGCACACTCTATTGTGTAATAAGAACAGTACTGAGCAATAGTTAATTAATAAAAATAATTATGACCCGTTAATAAAAAATAAATTGAGAATTATTATTATTTGATGATATGCTATCAAAGTTATTAGTGTGATAATAATAAATGATAATATTTTATAGTTATTCCCAGAAATTATTTTTGCAATAATAACATCGTACTGTAAGAAACATAATAATAATGAGAAGTAGTAGTAACAAGTAGTAGCAGTAGTAGTCTAATTATGGTTGATATAAAGATATGTAAACATAATGTATAAATATACATAAAAAAATTATAGTCTTCTTATTATAATAATAATTATTATTATAACTAACTACTATATATTAATAATTAATTATTATTTAATTTATAAATTATTTATGGTAATATTATTATTATTATTAAGTTATATATAATAATATACGGTTGTTCGTTGCAATTGAAAAAATATGTGGGTCTTAATGATCAGCCAGGCTTCCCACAGCACTCTGCTCTCAGACGTTATCCCACTACCACTCCATGTGGGAGCTTTTGTCTGCTGTGTTTCCACCCTTCTCGACCAGTGCACTCCTCCTCAGACAACCTGGAAGTCACTGATTACTCTGTAACCACCATGTTGACACCGAGCTTAGTGCGGACGTCTGATCAACACAGCAGCGCTGCAAGAACAACTCCTGGCCTCACACAGTCCACCACACCCAGCCTCCAGTAGCAGGATTACAGGCGCTCGCCACAACTCCTAGCTAGTGACCCTGTATAGAGTCCCTACAGGGTCACTACTCCTAGCTATTTACTGCAGTTTCGATTCACTACAAACTTGATTTGTAGTCCAAGAATTAAAGACAACACTTCGCACAATCAACAGTGGTTGACATACAAGTCGCATGCCTGTTGCGGCCGCATCGCAGCGAGTAAACAAAGCAAACGCCCCAATATAACTCGTCACCGTGAGAGGGCAACTACCTAAATATCTATTCATTTGCAGGGGGAAACAACTCTCTCATTTATTTTGGTTACCAAAACGAGCGCTTGTAGCAAATGAACAAAAATGATCAAACCGGGTCAATGGAGGTCAACAAACCACTTCATATTTATGATGCAGTGAAAATGCAACTGGTAAGTTGTTATTTATATGAAGCGTATAGGTAAATTAAGAATTACTCATCAAGAGTGGATAACACATACAAAAAATATTATCATTTCCATTCAACAGTTTCATTATCATATTTTCGCAATGCAGGGTGAATAAGTTGATAATGAAAGTGCTTCGCGCTATTACAAACCAGGAAATTTATGAAATTCGTAAGTTTACTACAAACAATATTTACTATGATGAGATTCCTTTCCAATATTATTTTGATAGTGAACACTTTTGCGTGTAAAGAGCAGATATTTATACCATTTTGGATTTTGTCAGTTAAGCTTGTAGTTGTCTTCACTAGTGGTAGCCACGTGCACTTCCCCCAAAGGCCTGACTGACATGGTATGCTGTCAGCTAGCTAGCCAGAACCAAGCAGCAGGCTCCTTTAATCAGGGGCAGAGGGTAGGTACAGACTGACTGAGCCTGACCTTTGATTAGCTGAGCCTGACCTATGATTGGCTGAGCCCTGACCTTTGATTGGCTGAGCCCTGACCTTTGATTGGCTGAGCCCTGACCTTTGATTAGCTGAGCCCTGACCTTTGATTGGCTGAGCCCTGACCTTTGATTGGCTGAGCCTGACCTTTGATTGGCTGAGCCTGGAGTCAGATCTCCACCAGCTCTTCTGGCTGCATCCTCCTTCTACTCTGAGTAAGTAAACGATGCAGTCAGCTTATATAAAATAATGATTATGTAGCTATTTATCACATGACTAAAACATACGTGGGTGTGTGACAACAAAATGGTTGCCATGCAAGTTAACATGCAGTATAAAAATGTGTAAAACCAAATATATTTATGACGCACATATTCTCCGATAATTTACTCACGTAGAATAATAAAGCAGTGATTTGTGATGGTGTAGTTGGCAACGATAGTTTTGTTATCGGAAGTGAGTCATAAATGTGAAAAGTGGAATTGTGAGATGTATTTCCTGCACAATACCACACCTTCTCCCAAATATAAACACTCATTGACTTTTCCACTCTTTCCGGCCTCGGGCCATATGAGAGCACAGATCAAACTAACTCACTGTTGACATCAATGTATCACCAAACTAATTCTAGTCAGCATTTGTGTTCCCACGAGTAGTAATATATGAGCAGATCTCCCTACCAAGTGTTTTTTTGTGGATTTGATCTTGGAGTTGAGACAATGGGTTACGGCGTTGGATGAATTCGCCGAGTTTATATTGTATTTTACTTGAGGGGTACTTGAGTGGCATTTGAGTGGCATTTGAGTTTTGATTAGTTTTTTACTTAATTTGAACTTATATGGCATATAGACTTTGAATGTATGGCATTCAAGTTTTGATAACTTTTTTACATAACTCGAACTCATATGGTATCTTGAGAGAGAGGGGAGAGGAGAGAGGAGAGAGGAGAGATGGGAGATGAGAGAGGAGAGAGAGGAGAGAGATTTTTTAGGCATTTAAGTGGCATTCGAGTTTTGATTATTATTTTACTTAATTTGAACTTATATGGTATATAGATTTTGAATGTATGGCATTTAAGTTATGATAATTTTTTACATAATTGTATACATAATTATAACTCATAGGATGTCCAGATTTTGAATGTGAGTCATTTAAGGTTTGATAATTTTTTGTAATTCCGAGTCATACGATATCTTGAGAGAGAGGAGAGAGAGGAAATATATCTACATTGAATAAATACAGTGATTAAAAATGAAAGAATATGTGAATATATACATTTATTGTGTAATAAGTAGGGAAAATCTCATATAATATAGCTAGAGTCAGTAAATACTAAGTTACTGAAGTTTTTAGATATTTCAACTGGATAAAAAAGTACAGTCACTCGTATAATGCTTAGGATAGGAAGATCTTCAAATGTTTTGCAAAACCGGAACTTTTGGTGAGTTAATCACCTGAGAACCTTTAGACTTTTCTATGAATTATTATATGATTATATAGACTTATTGTATAATAAGTAGGGAAAATCTTTCCATATAATATAGTTAGAGTCGGTAAATAGTAAGTAATACAAAACAGTACAACTTGTAATGACAATGATTACACAGGCTTTTTTTTATTCATTCATTATCCGCTTGAGACTACCTGTTGTCAGCATTTGATATTGAGTTTACATACCATCAACACCAAGTGGTTCATCAAAATCTTGTAATTCGTTTTCTAGGAATTCCTTAAGAACTTCATCCTCATTATTCGTTTTTGTTAGCACCTCATTGGAACTTGTTTGTGCGCAATATTGCTCCCAATCACTAGCGTTGGTTGAAGAAATGAAGACAACATTGTGGTATGGAATAGGATTTCCATTCTTACTCTGTTTTTTTCCTTTGTAAATCATCACACCAGGTGCACATCTTTTAGCTTCCTCGTTATATCTGATTGGTAGTAAAAGCGTTCTCGTCTCTCTTTTTCCATTCTTTTCAGTGACATAACGAATGCAATTTACAATGGATTCTTCTCCATTGAATCGGAAAGGAATGAATCTTTCTACAACTTCGATGTAAGCAAAAATGGAACAATCTTTGAAATTACTGAGATAATCGATGTCGTAAGCGAGTTTGAGTTCTTCTTCACTCATTTTTCTCAGTTTTTCAGCTTCAGCAGTAGCTTCCATTGTGGTTAATCGTTTTGTACTGATACGTTTGACATTGTAGTAAGTAGTCTCTGGTTTTTTTGAGTTTTCCATCTCACCCAAGTACAAAATGTTGAAAGGTAATGGGTAGTTATCAACATTGAAGCTTTCAAATACTCTACTTGGACAAACGACTTTCTGAAAATTCGCTCCAGTTGAATTATCAAGATAAGTGAGAATGTAATAGTTTCCGTATGCACCAGTACTCTGCTCAATAGAAATGATTTGCAAAACTGATGGAACAGGAAGTGATGCTAGTGTAAGAAACCCTCCAATCTTTTTCAAATCACATGTCTTCCATTTTTGGAGAGATTTGGCCATCTGGAGAGCTCTGTCAGCATCAGTGAGCAATTCTTTTTGTTCCATATTGTTTGATGTTGTGGGTAAAACCAGTTTTGGAAGAGCTCGTTTCTTTATCGCTGCTTCTTTTGTGACAGAGTTAGAGTTTTTTCTTTTGGGTGTTTTGAACGTTTTTTGTTTGTTTTCGATTGGCTTTAAATCCGTGTAAGAAGCAGAAAAATTCTCCATAGTGTTCTAAAAAAGAAAGAAATAACATATACTTCAGCTTTTCATGTGGAACTAAAAGATTATTTATTTCATACTTTACATTATAGCTAAACTAATTTTGCTCTTTGTTAGGTAGGGAATAATAAGTTTTAAATTTTACCTTTTATAAAGAGAAAGTTTCTAGTAGTTGCAATGGAAAGTGTAGTAGATGTTGCTCCTCCGATCACTGTTGTAGAACTGGATGCTTTCTGTGTGAAAACAGTGGCTCTTAAATAGCTAAAGTTGCACTGGTTGAACTCTATGAATACCAACCTTCTTTATAATATAACTATGAATCAGAATTTTGTCCACGCGAAAACCAATGCTTTCGCGGGAATAAATAATTTATTTTCACGCGAATAGAAACTGTTGCTTTCGCGGGAATACAAATTTTATTTTCACGCGGATACAAACCAATGCTTTCGCGGGAATAAAAACTTTATTTTCACGCGAATGGAAACAGTTGTTTTCGCGGGAATAAATACTTTATTTTCACGCAAATGGAAACTGTTGCTTTCGCGGGAATAAATCATTTATTTCCATGCAAATAGAAACTGTTGCTTTCGCGGGAATACAAATTTTATTTTCACGCGGATACAATCCAATGTTTTCGCGGGAATAAAGACTTTATTTTCAGGCGAATGGAAACAGTTGTTTTCGCGGGAATAAATAATTTATTTTCACGCGAATACAAACTGTTGCTTTCGCGGGAATACAAATTGTATTTTCACGCGGATACAAACCAATGCTTTCGCGGGAATAAATACTTTATTTTCACGCGAATGGAAACCATTGTTTTCGCGGGAATAAATAATTTATTTTCACGCGAATACAAACAGTTGCTTTCGCGGGAATGCAAATTTTATTTTCACGCGGATACAAACCAATGCTTTCGCGTGAAAATAAATTATTTATTCCCGCGAAAACAACGGTTTCCATTCGCGTGAAAATAAAGTATTTACTCCCGCGAAAGCATTGGTTTGTATCCGCGTGAAAATAAAATTTGCATTCCCGCGAAAGCAACAGTTTGTATTCGCGTGAAAATAAATTATTTATTCCCGCGAAAACAACGGTTTCCATTCGCGTGAAAATAAAGTATTTATTCCCGCGAAAACAACTGTTTCCATTCGCGTGAAAATAAAGTTTTTATTCCCGCGAAAGCATTGGTTTGTATCCGCGTGAAAATAAAATTTGCATTCCCGCGAAAGCAACAGTTTGTATTCGCGTGAAAATAAATTATTTATTCCCGCGAAAACAACGGTTTCCATTCGCGTGAAAATAAAGTATTTATTCCCGCGAAAGCATTGGATTGTATCCGCGTGAAAATAAAATTTGTATTCCCGCGGAAGCAACAGTTTCTATTCGTGTGAAAATAAATTATTTATTCCCGCGAAAACAACTATTTCCATTCGCGTGAAAATAAAGTCTTTATTCCCGCGAAAACATTGGTTTGTATCCGCGTGAAAATAAAATTTGTATTCCCGCGAAAGCAACAGTTTCCATTCGCGTGAAAATAAAGTATTTATTCCCGCGAAAACAACTGTTTCCATTCGCGTGAAAATAAAGTTTTTATTCCCGCGAAAGCATTGGTTTGTATCCGCGTGAAAATAAAATTTGTATTCCCGCGAAAGCAACAGTTTCTATTCGCGTGAAAATAAATTATTTATTCCCGCGAAAGCATTGGTTTTCGCGTGGACAAGATTCTGATTCATAGTTATATTATAAAGAAGGTTGGTATTCATAGAGTTCAACCAGTGCAACTTTACCTATTTAAGAGCCACTGTTTTCACACAGAAAGCATCCAGTTCTACAACAGTGATCGGAGGAGCAACATCTACTACTACATCCAACGACTATTAAAAGTTTTTCTGTGTGAATTTGAAAATTTTCATTGAAGCTAAGACTTAATTATCCGCCTTAATTATCTCACTTAAATTTTTGTCTACTTAAAAAGTAATGCTTTCACATAATAAATCACTCGTTCTAACAACAGTAACTGAAGCCTCAACATCTACTATATAATATACCAACTGACTACTAGGAGTTTTATTCACAAGGTAAAATATATTAGCTGAGACATTTAACTTACCTTTTTATGTGCTATTGTCACTTCTATTAAAAAGTAATGATTTTATTGTTATTATAGTGCTATGGAAACAGAAGAGGATGATACTGATGTAGACATACATAAGGAATGGGAATGGCTCATGAAAAATCAAAATGATATCGGTTTTTCAAACGCTGATGATGAATACATGAATGATGAAAGCAATGCTGAATATGAAAATGAAATGGAGATGGAACTTGAAAATGCTTTTCAAGACAAACCTTCGACTTTTCAAGTTTCAGCAACTACTGAAAATACAATAGCCTTTGATAAGCAGTAAGTTTTTAAAATCATAAATTAATAACATTAGTAGAGTAATTTTTTCTTATACTCATCTCATGAATCAGCAAAAATAATGCGTTATCTCTTTATTGTAGACAGGACTCAGAATATCAGAGAATTAATGTAAAAGAGGGAGTTGGGAATTCATGTCATAGTACACAGTAAGTTTTTAAAAACTTAACTAATAATAATGTTTGAGTCTTTTTTCCTAATTCCATTTTAAAAATTAATTGATAATAGTGTTTAAGTCATTTTTTTCTTCTGTTACATTTTATGTAAAATGTATGTGAATGTTTTATAGAACAACTATTATGTGTTAACATTTCTATTGTAGACAAAGTTTAAATTATCAGGAGGAGAGTGTAGAAGAAAAAAACCCTGAAATTTCCCCCAATTGGAAATGGTTAGAAGAAAATCTCATTTGTTTTCGTTTACCCGATGAAACAATCAATCAAATAGGCTTTGGTGCTGAGCCTTCACCACCAAAGACTAGCATAATAGCTCAAGATATAGAGCCGGTTGTGGAGGAGATAGTTGAAGAAAATGAGAATGATCCAATGATAGAAAATGAAGAAGAAGAAGAAGAAGAGGAAGAAGCCCAAGAGGAAGAACAAGAAGAAGAAATGGAAGATTTAAATATTGAAAGACCTACCCGAGCATCAACCCTAGGTATTGTTGATGATAGCACAGCTCCAACTTTTCAAGATGAAGAATGGGATGATTTGATAGCTAGATATTGGGGAGCTATGAAAACGAAACATAGAGCTGGAAAAGTCATAGAACTTTTAAATGTAAGACTTTGGGATGGGATTCCAAGAGATCAAGCTGATACCTACCAAAATGACTATCATGATTCAAGAGTGTTAGAATTGCTAAAAAAAGTTTGGAGACAATTGAGCTCGAGAGCAAAAGTAAACTGTAGCGTAGGTTGTATACTAGAAAATAAAAATGATGGTGAACTCCGATACTTTCACTCATCATCAAACAATGCTACTGTATATCCAAAAGCTAAACTGATTGAAACTGAAGGAGATCTTGATGACTTCTTTGTTGATGTTATGGAGACTGATCATCGTACAAATAGCTTGAGACGGAGACCAAATACGACTTGGAGATTGATGTTGATCACAAACATTTCGTTTTATTTCTACAAACTACTCGGAATGGGAAAGGTTGGATCACCACCAGAGCATTTACCCTCTCACCTCCTTAACAACAGACACATACGAACCATGTTAAAAAACACAAAAGGAAAACGAATTACCGACAATCTTTGTTTTTTTAGATGTCTAGCATTACACAAAGAACTACAAAAAAACGGTGGAATTGCAAAAGATCCGATAATTAAGGAGGTGAAGGAGTACCAACAACAATATCATAGTTTCATCTATGGTGATAGTGGTAAAAGGTGTGATGGGAAAGGAGTGACAGAAGCTGATTTATTGCTTTTGGAGCGAGCATTTCAACTGAAGATAACAGTGTTTTCTTTAAATGATGATATGACTTCAACAGTTATTTGGAATTCAAACTCCAGTTATAAGGAGAATCTATATTTGGATCTTTATATCAATCACTTCAGTCTTATTACAAACTTGGAAGGATATGTCAAAGCCTACAGATGTCCAACCTGTTCTACTTGTTATGATAGATTGGGGAATCTGAAAAGACACAGATGTTCAATCTCAGAGGCAACAACTATGCAGTTTTCTGGAGGGCAATACAGTCCTACTGCTACAATATTCGACAAACTGAAGGTTCAATTCGGGATAGATATCGGGTCAGATGATTCCTTGAGATACTATCCGTTTTTTGCAACATTTGACATAGAGTGTTTGTTACCTAATTGCGAAAAAGATCGAGATACAGACACAACCATTTACACGAATGAGCATAAACTTTTAAGTATTTCAATTTGTTCAAACGTACCAGGCTTCAACAACCCGCGTTGTATTGTCAATAATGGGGATGATGATGAATGCGTTGGAAAGTTCATTGAATACTTGGATGATATTAGTGAAGAATCATATAGCCGATTGGAAAAACAGTTTTCGCGAATCATAAAACAGATAGAAGGTGAATTACAACGACTGGAAGAAGCTGAAGAAAAGTTTCGTAGTGATTTTGAAAAAAATCGTTTCAGACGTAGAACAGGAGCTGAAAAAGTTCTGGATGATTTGTACAGCTATATGAAAAAACTCCCTATTCTAGGTTTCAATTCACAGACTTATGATGTCAATGTGATGAAAGGAAAACTGCTTCAAAAATTGAAAGATGTCTCCGACACAGATTTTGATTTTGTTATAAAAAAAGGAACCAAGATGCCTGTTATCGGAATAGGATCTTTTTTGTTTTTAGATTGCACAAACTTCATTGCTCCTGGATATAGCTATGAAATGTATCTCAAAGCATACAAATGCGAAGCCGGAAAAGGATTTTTTCCTTATGAATGGATGAAAGACTTGGAACAACTTAATCAAGAACATCTACCTCCAAGAGAAGCTTTTTACAGTTCTTTAAAACAAAAGAATATCAGTGAAGAAGAGTACATAATTTGTCAAGAAGCATGGAAAAATAACGACATGAAGACAATGAGGGATTTTTTAAAATGGTACAACAACTTGGATGTAAAACCATTTGTTCAAGCGTTGGAAAGACAAAGATCAATCTACAGAGAGCATGGGATTGATATGTTAAAAGATGGTATATCTTTACCAGGATTAGCGATTCGATGGATGTTTAACAAAGCACCTCAACCACCCCCTCCATACCTCTCTACATACTTGAATTTTGATGAACTTGGTAACTCGTTTCGTCAGACTCTCCCAATTTGTCTGCTTGACAACTGCAATGCAGAACTTTATCCTCTAATAAAGAAAAATATAGTTGGTGGACCAAGTCTAGTGATGCATAGATATCACGAAAAAGGTATAACTAAAATTAGAGAACATTGGTTGGGAAAAGAAGCAAAGATTTGTGATAGAATCTATGGAGTTGATGCAAATGCGCTCTATTTATGGTGTATGATGCAATCAATGCCTACTGGCTATCCTCGAAGAAGAAAAATCGAAAACTCCTTTGTCGCTGAACCAGTAAAATTTAGCAAGATAGCTCATAGCTGGTTACAGTTCCAAATGTTCTCAAAAAAAATCAATATCAGACATCAGCTCAATGGAGGAGAAGTTACTCTCGGACAGCGAGGATTACCAGTTGATGGTTTCTGTGTTGAAAATCGTCATGTCTTTCAATTCCACGGATGTTTTTGGCATGGACACGACTGCTCTTATAACAACGCTAAAGAACAAGAGCTTCAAGCTACTGGAAGAAAATCAAAAGCAAATCTGTTTAAAACTACGATGGAAAATGAAGAATATCTTCGAGCATTAGGTTACACTGTAATCTCGATTTGGGAGTGTGACTGGATGAAGCGTGTAAAAACTCATACAAATTTACAAAAATTTGTCAACACGTTTTACAATTCTTTCTACCCTAAAATACTTGAAAAAAAAGCTGAATCAAGAAGAAGTGTTGGAGAGAGTTCAATCAGAAGAATTCTTCGGATTTGTTGAATGTGACATCGAAGTTCCTGAGGAAGAGGAAGAAAAGTTCTCCGAAATGCCTCCGATTTTTAAAAATACGATGTTAACCAGAGAACACTTGAGCGATGAAATGAAAGTCTTTGCTGAAGCCGAAGGGTTTTTAAAGACTCCTCAACGCTCATTAGTTGGAAGTATGTACGGAGATAAGATATTGCTAATGAGTCCTTTGTTGAAATGGTACTTGAAACAAGGATTGAAAGTCACCAAAGTTTATCAGCTAATAGAATATATTCCTAGAAAAGCTTTTGAAGCTTTTGGAACATCGGTTTCAGACGCTAGGAGAATGGGAGATGCAGACCCTAGTCAAGAATTACTCGCTACTACTAGCAAGTTGGTAGGAAATGCTGCTTATGGAAAAACAATCACTGATAAAGAAAAACATACCACCATCAAGTTCATCGAAGGCGCCAGAAAAGCTTCATTTCGTATCAGAGGAAACAAATTTATCGCCATGGAAGAGATAGCAGATGATTTTTATGAAATCGTAACCTGTAAAAAGCTAGTAAGTTTTAAAACAATTATTTTGCAATTCAAAATTTATATTCCACAAGTTTACTTTGCTAATCAGTATCACCATCATTTCAGCTAACTATGAATGTTCCAGTACACTTGGGTTTCTCCGTGCTACAGTATGCTAAACTGAGAATGCTACAGTTTTACTACGACTTTATGGATAAGTAAGTGAAACCTAATTCCCTACCATTATTATGTGTAAGTAAGTAAAACTTCCAAATAATTGAAATCGAAACAAACTTTTTATTTATAGATATATTGACAGAAGTGATTTCCAATATGTTGAAATGGATACAGATAGCGCATACATGGCGTTGAGCGGAACATTAGAAACACTGGTAAAACCAAGTATGAAAAAAGAGTTTTACAATGAATATGGTGATTGGTTTCCACGCCCATACTGTGACAAACATAGGGATGAGTTTTTAAGAATCAAAACAATGGGTTTAGAATGGAGCATGCAAGACTGTTGTGAAAAAGTACTAAAACACGGAAAAAGAACACCTGGGCTGTTTAAAGAGGAATTTACCGGAGATGGAATTGTTGCACTTAACTCTAAATCCTATTACTGCTGGGGAGAAAAAGGAAACAAGTTTAGCTCAAAAGGTTTGAACAAACGAATTAATCAATTGAACAAAGACAGTTATCTAAATGTATTGAACACAAAAAAGTCGTTTATGGGTAAAAATCGAGGATTTGTAGTAAAGGATCAAAAAATGTTGACATACAACCAAATAAAACGAGGACTCACATATTTTTATGCTAAAAGACGAGTGTGTTCTGATGGAGTATCTACCGAGCCTACTTTGGCTTAAATAAAAACTTTCATAATAGACTTCTTTTACCACAGTTACTATAACTATATATGTATATAAAATACAAAAAATCTTTCATCATCCTTATAAATATCGATAAAGAATAGATGAATATTTAACTTTATCATCTGATATATTTTATAGCATTCAATGTATATATGAGTTCGAATTATGTATCTAGCTATATTATATGAGGAGATTTTACCCCTACTTATTATGTAATAAATGTATATAGCCATACATTGATTCGCTTTTAATCAATGAATTTATTCAAGGTAGATGTATCTCCTCTCTCCTCTCTCTCCTCTTTTCCTCTCTCCTTTCTCTCAAGATGCCATATGAGCTCGAGTTATGAAAAGAAATTATCAAAACTTAAATGCCATACATTCAAAATGTATATACCATATAAGTTCAAATTAAGTAAAATAATAACCAAAACTCGAATGCCACTTAAATGCCACTCAAATGCCACTCAAGTACCCCTCAAATAAAACACAATATAAACTCGGCGAATCCATTCAACGCCGTAACCCATTGCATCACCCCAGATTATGACCCCACAAAAAAACACTTGGTAGGGAGATCTGCTCATATATTACTACTCCCACGCATTTGCGTACTCCTTGGACGATCTGGCGGGCAAGTCTTCTATCGTACAAGTTGTTTTAAAACCAGCACATTTTATAAAGTAAACATTGTAAGCTCTAAACCAGAATGAATAAGGGATGAAATTTCCCATATTATTGCAGCACAAAAGTATTATACCAAATCTAGGCTTTTATTTATACTTTGGGTGAAACATACCAGGAGGATAGCCAGCCTTGTATGCCCACTATTACTGCAGTTTGCTGCAGTTTGTGAGAGTAGCCATGGGAGGCCATGTTTGCTCCATATCCAAGCCTAAACTCTTAATTCATCATATGTATATGTCTATGGAGGGTGTAGCAAAGATAACAAAGTTTATATGGATAATCTTTGGTGTCTAAAATGGAGCAAAAACTACATGAGGATAGCTTTATACACAAATATATATTTCCTACTATTAGAGTGCTATCGGTACCCTACACATAGAGATTAACGATGGGATTAAATGACGCAATTCGAAAACCCTGCCATTCGAATGCAACAAAAATGGTGGCAAACTTGCGACTTTGGTTCAATTATTTGAAGCGACAAAAGAGGTGGGTAGCATTGGTGATGAAATAGAATTATCTCTCCTTTTTATGTTTGACCTTGACTCAGTGTGAGAGCCATCAGCGGTCAAACACAAGTCCAACAAGTCAAACTATTAGATCTTCACTGCCCCTGTTATAAACCTTGTCAATACATTACACCATATGTCAACAATATCACGAATGGTAATATAAATGCAATTAGTTTTCAAAAAAATATAGTTAAGTGGGCTCGCTTTAGCTATAGAGTTTCCATAGAAAGTATGAGAAACCATTAAACGACCCTCATTGATGAACTTTCAACGACTGTTCAGCTACTACCCAACGCATAGGGTTTCCAAAAGTACCCACAGTCTATGTTGGTGAGAGTCGCTACATCAAGTTAGGATTTATTCCAGGTATATTTTATCCATAATTTATACCTCCAAAGTCTATAGAAAAGTTTACCTTGTTTTAGTAACATTTCAAGGTTACGCATGTGTATTGTCAAACTGTGACAAAGAATTGAGGTTCAAGTTGTGTGTACATATAGTAATCTGCTGGAAATTAACTCAGCAGTTGCAGGTTCCCTACTTCCGTATTTGGAAAATGCATTAAAGTAATCATTAGTGTTTTATTTGAGGTTATCATCAGATTTGGGTTGAGATAAAAAGTTTGCTAGACACTTTCTTGATCAATCAACCGTAACCTACAAATGCTTTACCACCGTTTACATAAATATCATTTTATGTGCAGCGTGTTGCTACAGCACCTTTACCTGGCCACTGTAGGAGAATATCTGACTGTACTATTGAGCACTAGAGCTGTGTAGGTACCGTAGCCTACTAGTGTCAAGGCACAACCCGTTATACAGTATCTGCTAACCGTTAGTATAACTCCACTGTATATGGTATTTAATTAATCTCACTGTCTCAATACGGAGACTGTTTCTCTCTATACGGAGATCTGTTTCTTAGCACACAGATCCGGTTCCACATTACTTCTCAAATTTGGTTAGCAAGCACGTGTATGGTTTTTAGCAACCGTGTTAGGCAGACTTGTGACAATTCCAAAGAGTGTAATTTAATCTCTAAGAGTGTAATTATCGACAAAGTTATTCTGCTTAGCAAGTTCATGACAGTATAAGAAGAGTTGTAGTTACTCAGCAACAATGTATTCAACGTAGAAATAAAAAACTTACAACGAGAGGTGTTTCGAAGAGTAAATAGTCCACAATATTAGAACCCACTAATACCTCCAGTCAAGACTACGAGGATGCATAGCGTTACCCTAACGCTTCCAGTGATCAACTCAACACAACTACTCCAAGAACTCTGACTGCAGGCAATCTGCCCTAATACTTATAAAGATTGTATTCAAATAAAGCAGTTGAAAATTACAACACGTGATTGGATAAAATATATACAGTATGATTGGATAAAACAATACAATTCAAATCGTCCACCAGAGCACCGATCATAGACATGCATACAAAAGTGATCGTGCGAATTGGGAACAATAACAATTAATTAATAAAACAAGATGGCTACCGGAACGATCGTAGCTGAGTGTCCTTAGCTTGGTCCTTACTTAGCACGTCTCCTCGATCTGTTGGAACGAAGGCTCTTCAGTTGCTAGGCTCCTGGAGTAACATCAGCTTCTAGTAAGGTAAGATAACTCTGGCTCATCTTGTTTACTCACTGCCGCTTGCATAAATCCATCACAATGCTATCAAAGGTTCCAAACAGTGTAAACGACTTCCAAAAACGACTGATACTAAATATTTTGAGCTTTCGTTATTTTGCATGAATCTTGACAACAGAATTTCATCAAATTTTTATGTAACTCAAGCAGTCATTGGGCAATCAAATGCAACCTGTAACCAATTACTTCTGTCATTACAAACTTATTGTAAGTGATGGAAGCAAAAACTATTTCCACTCAGAGTTGTGTTAACTTTTAGCAAAGACAATTAATAAATCAGTACCTGACCAAAAAAGCTCACACAATACAAGTAGATGTATAAGTATATGTATACATGTATAAGTTTGATGGGTAGTAATTAGCTTTATTGCAATAATATGCAGGTAAAACTGTACGTTCACATGTAGGTAACAAGATATGGGTTCTAATGATCAGCCAGGCTTCCCACAGCACTCTGCTCTCAGACGTTATTCCACTACTACTCCATGTGGGAGCTTTTGTCTGCTGCGTTTCCACCCTCGACCAGTGCACTCCTCCTCAGACAACTTGGAAGTCACTGATTACTCTGTAACCACCATGTTGACACCGAGCTTAGTGCGGACGTCAGATCAACTCAGCAGCACTGCAAGAACAACTCCTGGCCTCACTCAGTCCACCACATCCAGCCTCCAGTAGCAGGATTACAGGGGCTACCCACAATGCTTAGCTGTATTCTGTTGCACGTTTACCTGCAGCCACAAACTGTAGACTAACTGGAGACAGCAATATGCACATTTAATAGATGTCTTATGAAAAAATGATCAACATGTATGGACTGATTCACAACGAATAGGCAACAGAGATAAAGAGAGATCAATAAAAAACGACGTATAAAGTTTTAAATGATGCTTCTAACGAGGCAAATTTACATGCACGTAAAAATTTTATGCTCGCTTATGACATCATAAATTTTATGTTGCAATTCCAAAAGTGATACATTACATGGAGAGCACAACTTCTCACACTTTCTAAAATCAAAAGACAGCCGGTTGATGCAAACCCAGTTTGTTTAGTTTGAATTCTATTGTTTCAAGTGAGTCAGTGTTTGAGCACTTCTTAAGGGGATAGAAGATAGGGCAGTTCTCAACAAGTTCCAAACTGTATGCAGTGTGTACACAAGTAAGTTGGTGATTCAGTTGTTGAAACAAGACAATGCCAACAGCTGAAGCATTGCAACTATTACATAATAGCCACAAGCTTCTGTTAAATGATAAAACTTATCTGTCCTTTTGTTATTGTCTCTAAATTATCGCGTGTAAAAGAAAAATCTGTGAACATACAAAATTGGACTCACCATAAATAGGCTGAATAGATATAGAATTTATTATTTGATTGTAAACAAACGACTGAAAATCAGAAATTGTAACCGGAGAATGAAAGTAATATAAGATAGCACAAAACAAGTATGATTTGGTAGCAGGGATAAGTAATAGTAAAGGTATAACAAACTATATGCAGGTGGACATAATCACAAATATAAAAGTTGAGAGAAGACAAAACCAAAAATAATAAGAAACAAACCAGCTACAAATGTAATTGTGTGATGTAATATTGTAATAACAAACTGTATGTAATTCTGTCACTTTCAGGTCTCAACAGAAGTTAATCAATAGATTGTGTCTCATGTGTACAATAGAGGGTCCACTTTAAAGGGAAGGAACAAGTAGCAGACAACTCCCTATCTCACCTACCAAATACTACCCAAGTCTATTCATTTCTCACTCAGCTGGTAGAAGATAAGTTTAGAGCTATCGTATAACGGTACAATAAGGGTGATATCACACACCCCCAAACCAAACACATATCCACCACCTAGGGCACAATCTGTCACCTGAGACACTACTTTACCTGTAATGTATACAATAATGTACATACTAACAACTATGGTGTGGGAGGGGCAAGGGTAAACAATGGATGGCAAACACAGAGGAACAAGGCCATTGGGTAGAAAGCGGGATTGAGAATCTGATATCAATATAAACTGGATGGGCATATTCTGAGTATATCTGGCGTGAGGAGTAGGAAGTGTGCCACTTGTGGAAACTACCATTGGAAGTGAAAGTACTGGTCTGCTTAGTAAACAAACAGAGCAGTGACTTGGTAAATGTAAAGTGTAGGAGAAGCTCGTGAATGCAATACATATTTGGTTGGCTGTGATAAAATTGGCTGTAGAAAAGACACCTCAAAAGTTCACTATATAACCTCAAACCTGACAACTAATAACTAACCTGTGGTGGTATCCAGTATGTAGATTGTGTTGTTGTTGTGTGCAGCTAGTAAGATATAACTTCCATAGCATGCCAGACCTTGTGGGTAGTTTACATCAGAGAGAGTCCACATCACCTCCCCAGTTGTCATGTTCACTCTAAATACTTTAGATGTACCATAGTTAGATATAACAACAGAAGTATTGTCTACAGCACACAAAGTGGTATGGGTGTTACTTAGCAGAGGGCAGGGAATGTGACGTAGAGACTTGCCGGTGAGAGAATATACGGTTATTCTCTGGTTTGGTGGTTCTGCTATAACCACCTGATCAGCTACTACAGTCAGCATGTTAGAGTAATAGTCATGGTAGGGGTGATTCCAGCTTGTAATATGTCCACCTGACATATCATAGACATTTACTACACAAGGTTTGGCATAGGATAATGTATACAACTTGTCCTTGTATACAGTGATAGATTCTACTGGACCAGAGGTGGAGATAAAAGAGTTATGTTATTGGTTGTTGTTGTCTATTCTAGTAACTGTTTTCTAACCCTACATAAGTACTCCCTTTGTACTGGCAGACTGAGATAGGATGAGCGGGTGGCTGGTCAGACTTCAACAGTTTCATAGCCTGAGGTAAAGGTTGAGGGGTTGTCACTCCTTCATCACTGAAAATAATGTCACAGGAGGAGACAACCTCCAACTCCACAGCACTGTTCTCACCTACATAATATATATGCTGTACTGTATGACCAGAATATACATAAATATATAACATTGAGTGAGTAAACCCAACTCTCTCATGTGTACAATACAACAAGTAATATATAATATATAACATATACAACATACAGTTATGTATGTCATAGTATCATGATTAACGTATAATTCATGTCACTCACCCAATTTCTTCAGTTCCACCTCATCCTTGAGTTGTAGTTTAGGTATTTCTTCTTCAACAAACTTTTGTATTTCATCCTTCAACTCTTTCAGTCCCTTCACAACATCTACCTAGACATGGAGTATACATACAGTGTATATAGTTATATCAAGTATATATCACATACCACTAATACCTACTCACACTAGATGTCTATGTAGATAACTCTATTATATTTAACCTTCTCATTAGATAACTACTCACCTGGTGACTACATCTCACTCTAGACTCTATCATCTTTCTATGATTTCTTAGTCTAGTCCATTTCTTAAGTACAATGTCTTCCATAAACTCAGCCATATCTACCCTCGACTTTTGTCTTTTCTTCATCACTTCATCTTCTAGTTTCTCATACTTGAGCTTCAGTGCATTTATCTACAACAGAATATATAACATAGAGTCAGCGCTGCTCATTTACTCATTGGTGCATGTATTATCCAATCACATACAAGGATACGATGATTTAAACATAAGTAGTAATATATGAGCAGATCTCCCTACCAAGTGTTTTTTTGTGGATTAGATCTTGGAGTTGAGGCAATGAGTTACGGCGTTGGATGAATTCGCCGAGTTTATATTGTATTTCATTTGAGGGGCATTTGAGTGGCATTTAAGTGGCATTTGAGTTTTGATTATTTTTTTACTTAATTTGAACTCATATGGCAGCTAGATTTTGAATGTATGGCATTTAAGTTTTGATAATTGTTTTACATAACTCGAACTCATATGATATTTGGAGAGAGAGGAGAGAAGAACAAGGAGATATAACTACATTAAACCAATATATGATTATATACATTTATTACATAATAAGTAGGAAAATATCCTTGTATAATATACCTAGAGTTAGTAAATACTAAGTAATACAAAGCACTACAACTTGTAATGATAATCAATACATAATCTTTTTTACAATGTCATCATTGATGTACTTGATGTACTGATGTTATATCTTAGGAAGGAAGACTTCTGTTCTATGTACTTTTGATTCCATAATGAACTAAAATAAAAAGTTATGTATTAGCATAGGATGATTAAACAAAAATGAAAGTTATGTATTAGTATAGAATGGTTAAACAGAAATTTAAAACAACTACAAACTTTTACTAAATAGTGTTTTTTTTATTAATTATTACCTTATCATCAAAAATTGACTGTTAATCAGATGTTTTTGTAGCTTGTCGTGCCTTACGTTGTTGAGTCCTTACCCTTCTAGCTTGTCTTTGAGCGGACTGTCGTTGCATGTTTCTTTTTTTTAGAGCAAGATCTTTACGAGCACACTCGATAGAAATTGGTGTGCTTACCTGTTCTAGTTGATATTGTCGTTGTTGTAATACATGATGTAACCTCTGAATGTCTGATGTAACATCATTCCCTAAGAGCTTTAATGTTAGAAAAGATTCAGTTCGAAAACTATTTAGCTGTTCTATCAAGTCTTTCTGGATGAATTTACAATTGTTTGAGATAATTCGCACTCTCTCTTCAATTTTTTTATTGCATAGGTTTTGTAGAAGTATCAAGTCCTCTTGAGTCAAAGGTTTAGGCTGAGTTTCTGATTCTGTGTTGTTAACTATTTCCATTTTTTGTGGTTGAATCTAAAAAAATACAGATGATTAATTTTTTTCAGTTGTTTTAGTATAATAAATAATGTATGAGTAAAAACTGTAATTTATTAAGTTTTTACCTTGATGCTCTCCTAATAGCTGTAGTAGATGTTGCTTCTCAGTTAGCTGTTGTAGAACTGGATGCTTTCTGTGTGAAAACGATGGCTCTTATATAGCTAAAGTTGTACTGATTAAACCCTATGAACCTCATCTCGTGTCAATCTCTATGAATCAGCATCTTTTCAGCGAAGGAAAGTCAATGTTTTCGCGAGAATAAATGAATTATTTTCACGCGAATACAAACCGTTGCTTTCGCGGGAATACAAATTTTATTTTCACGCGAATGGAAACCGTTGCTTTCGCATGAAAATAAATTATTTACTCCCGCGAAAGCAACGGTTTCCATTCGCGTGAAAATAAATTATTTATTCCCGCGAAAGCAACGGTTTGTATTCGCGTGAAAATAAAGTATTTATTCCCGCGACAACATTGACTTTCATTCGCGGGAAATGAAATCATTTATTCCCGCGAAAGCATTGGTTTCTATTCGCGTGAAAATAAATTATTTACTCCCGCGAAAGCAACGGTTTCCATTCGCGTGAAAAAAATTATTTATTCCCGCGAAAGTATTGGTTTCTATTCGCGTGAAAATAAATTATTTACTCCCGCGAAAGCAACGGTTTCCATTCGCGTGAAAATAAATTATTTATTCCCGCGAAAGCAACGGTTTGTATTCGCGTGAAAATAAAGTATTTATTCCCGCGACAACATTGACTTTCATTCGCGGGAAATTAAATCATTTATTCCCGCGAAAGCATTGGTTTCTATTCGCGTGAAAATAAATTATTTACTCCCGCGAAAGCAACGGTTTCCATTCGCGTGAAAATAAATTATTTATTCCCGCGAAAGCAACGGTTTGTATTCGCGTGAAAATAAAGTATTTATTCCCGCGACAACATTGACTTTCATTCGCGGGAACTTAAATCATTTATTCCCGCGAAAGCATTGGTTTCTATTCGCGTGAAAATAAATTATTTACTCCCGCGAAAGCAATGGTTTCCATTCGCGTGAAAATAAATTATTTATTCCCGCGAAAGCAACGGTTTGTATTCACGTGAAAATAAAGTATTTATTCCCGCGACAACATTGACTTTCATTCGCGGGAAATTAAATCATTTATTCCCGCGAAAGCATTGGTTTCTATTCGCGTGAAAATAAATTATTTACTCCCGCGAAAGCAATGGTTTCCATTCGCGTGAAAATAAATTATTTATTCCCGCGAATACAAACCAATGTTTTCGCGTGAAAATAAATTATTTATTCCCGCGAAAGCATTGGATTGTATTCGCGTGAAAAGATGCTGATTCATAGAGATTGACACGAGATGGGGTTCATAGGCTTTAATCAGTACAACTTTAGCTATATAAGAGCCATCGTTTTCACACAGAAAGCATCCAGTTCTACAACGGCTAACAGTGAAGCAACATCTACTACAGCTATTAGGAGAGCAACAAGGTAAGAAGCGCTAAAATAATTATTTGTTTTTAATTAATTGAAACATCTAGGTTTTTGAATCTTAGTTTTTAAAAACAATCTTTTAATAAAACAATAATTTCAGTATATTTACATCATTAAACCAAGTTCTTTTACTTTTTGCAGGTATGATGACATCACACTCCAAAGCACTTCCTAAGCTCCATATTGAACCAACCACAGCTACCAACAACACTAACGTTATTTCCACTACATCCATCATTTCCACCACCAACGGCATTCACATTGATGATAGAAGACCCAATACTAACACCTTTAATGATACATCTTCTCGCTCAAACATCAATACTCCTGCTGATATAGCAATGAAACATCATGTAGTTTCAGCTGACTCTCCTTTGAGTCCCACACCGGACTACCCATATCTGCATGAGAACAGTGAAGTCAAACGAACAAAGGATAACAAAAAACCGACAGTGACATTATCTCGAGCTTCAATTTCCTTTTTATTCAGCAACAGCAAGAATAATACCGTAAACAAACTTAGAGAGTTCGAATTGCTCGAGATGGGTGGAATAATGACAGGAGCTATGCAGAAAGGAATGTTGGAAATCGGAAATTTTGTGAGTTTGTTGGATTTACCAATTCCTACGATATTGGAGGTTTTCGATGTCAATTACGTTGAAGATTATGGTATATTGGACTATGAATATGTTTTAAAAAACAATCATCGAATTCGAGTCAAGTCACTGATTGACAAAGAACTTACGGTGGAGCTACAGGAACTTGATCCCAGCTCTTCACAAATCCTAGTGTACATGGGAAAGCTAGAAGAAAATCAACCCGATCTGCGTATTGTAGGAGATAATCATCATCAAGGGCTAAAACAACGAGTTATAGCCAAAATCTTGAGAAAAAAATCATTGAAACAGTTGCAAGCATACTTTGATATCATCACTTTCGATAATATTCCTGTCAACACTCTTCTGACATTCACTAGACTTTCAGTTTGGAAAAATTTGAAGTCGAAGCAGCGAAAACGAAAACAAGATACAACGCCTCTACGTATCACTCACACTGTCACTTACAGATACATGATGAATGATGGATCTTTGATGACTGGGAAGATTGTTGTCCCTCCTGAGAACGTTTTGAAGATCAAAAATCATGAATGCGGTATGATCCACTATAAAAGTACGATGACAACTGAAAGCGGTACAAAGAAACACATTCTCACGATTCTGGGTGTTGAAGAAGCTTTAATGCTTCTATCTACTTCAAGTGAAAAAGAAGGAATAGCTTTCAGACTTTCTCTATTTGACGATGCTGAGCTGATGAAAAGTCATGATGATGATGATGTTGCTGCTGCTGATGATGATGATGATGATGATGATGATGATGATGATGATGATGATGATGATGATGATGATGATGATGATGATGATGATGATGATGATGATGATGATGATGATGATGATGATGATGATGATGACGATGATAACATTGATGCTTATACTGATGATGAAGAAGATGATAATATGACGGATGATGACTCTGAAAACAAAAAATTTGAGGAAAAAGATGAAGTTGTCGACAATGGTAGTGAGAAAAGCAATGAAGATAACAATCACATTTCAAGCGAAGCTAGCAGGATTTCGATATCGGAAATTTAATTAAGGTATGTTAATCTTCACTAGTAATAAGTAACTACTAATAACCGTATTTTTCACCATAGTATAATGTAGTTGTTATAACGACATCTATGTATGCTTTTAGATAGAATACGTGTACAAGTGAATGACTGTCGGCTCGCCAAATCTATCAGCAACAACTCATGAACATTAAATTATATATTATTTGTATTGTGCAATAATTTGTATATATTTAGTGTAATAAAGTATTTTATTCATATTTAACATTAGTAATTTAGTCAATTTGTAAAACTTTCGGGGTTACAACTCTAAAATGTTACAAAATTTCAATGTTCCGACACAAAAATAAATATTTCAAGTTATCGTCACATTTTCAAAAATGTTAAGACAACTCCCATTTATAATTTCTAAACTTCGTTTTTGAAAAATATGTAAAAGTTGTCGGTACATTTTGTCAAAATGGTAAGACAACTCCGCTTTTACACAAAAAATTGTGAAAATGTTTTATAATTTGTTTGAGAAACCAAGACAGTAGAAGACTTTTTTACAACCACAAGCTTTATACTTTAGGTTTTACAGTTTTGTGAATTGGGTGTTGATAGTTTGTCACGATATGACATAATAATTAAGTAATTATAGTCTTTTTCATAACAATGCTATAGATTCAGTAATACAGATGTGAAATTTACTGTTTCATCACTTGGATGCAGTATGAAGGTAGTTGATGTAATATTTATTTTGTAATATTATGCAAAGTAATACAGTAAGAATGAAGCATATGGAGTTCTCAACCACAAAACAAATAAAATAATGCATTAGGTAAACTAATGACAGAACAATTTTACATGAAGTGTATACATATGAATAAAGTATTCATAAAAACACAGACTATTGTCTGTATATATAATATATATAGAGAGTATTTATAAAAAACATCCTATTAACTATATAATTTGTGGTAAGAAATTATAAAATAGGACAGTTGCATAAAGCCTATTCCAGAGCCATGATAATATTAAAAACTATAGTGAAATAAAAATTTTAAAACTCACCTAAGAGTGCAGTTAATACAAGAATTTCTTCTTGAGAAAAATCTGAATTTTTTTGCATTTTCTGTCTAATAGACGCTAATTTCAATTTAACACAATCATTAAAACCCTTTTTTTTCAGTCCATCTTTTATATTCAAAATTAATTTAAGTGAAGTTATATCAATCTTTTGGCTTTGTTTTAAATCTACTTGAGTTTGTGGGTTATCTGTTACAGTATTAGATTCTAAAACACTGGTTTTTGGACTGCACTGTGAACTAGCAACAGAAATTAAGTCATTATTACTTTCTTCAGTTTCTGAAAGATCAGAATCTGAAGATATAAGTGCTCTCATTTTTTTACACTGGCTTTTAAGTAAAAGCTTTCGATCTCCAGCAACCGGTTTTTTAGCTATTGCCAACCATTTACACCCTAATTCAAAATCTAAATCAATGTTTCCAGAAAAATAACCTTCTATTGGATAGAGAAATACTAACATAAAATTTTTTGGAAAAGTAATATCCATAACTAACTCAGAATATTTTTTATTAATAAATAAAACAAAATTATTATAACTAGCAATATCAACAATAAAAAACATTTTAGTTTTCAAAATACAACTATGTTGCTGGAGTTCTCTCAAAGTTGTATGTGATTTTCCGCATAAACAATAAAAAATAAACAAGTAAGCAAAAAAATGTCTTGAAAGAACTTGGCCAGGCTCATGCAACTTCCCTAATTTAAACTTCTTACCACAAAATATACATGAAATGCTGTCTTTTTTTTCTTTCAGTGCTTCGCTCAGCGTCTTTGTACAATATGCTATCAATAATAACGTAAGCACTGAAAGAAAATACCTTGTCCTTTTGTTATCAATATCTACAAGCAAAATAAACAAATTCTCATTATATATAGATAACCGTCTTGAGTATGGTATATGTATATAAAGATAATGCATATCACTTACACTTGAAGCACTCCTTATCATCTTTTATTTCCCCATCTATAACACTCATGTTCCTATATTGTTTTAGTTGCTGGTTCTCTGCTTGAACTAAAGTAGAAAATACGAATGTAATTATGTTAGTTTTTGAAAAAAATTTATTAAAATTGAATGAGTATGTAGTAAATAATATTTTCATCATACTCACATTCAAATGTATGACGGTCGTAGGAGAGAAAGGATTCATCCTTCCCTATATATCCTCTGCTTGCAATAAAGCGTGTAGATGTTTTCTCTACAAAAATAACGTAGTAAATGTAGAGTCGTTATTATTTTACCTACAGAAAAATTTACATTTTTCATAATACAGAAAAATACTTACTCATAGCAATGTGCGTGGTAGCCCTGGTCTTTTTTACCTTCTCTTCTTCACCAAAGCATTCCTCAATCCATCTCAACGTTTCATCATCCGTAGAGCTTAATAAAACAATAAATCAAGATTGTGATTAATTAAAAACTCTATATAATACAGTTGAATAATAAAGTTTCAATAATATACTTACATAGCACTGAAATCTATTTCATCTATATTTAGATCTAGTGCATCATTTGAGGTTGTAGACCTACAAGTGATATATATATATATACATTTGTATAAATTTATAAATGTAACTGCAACAAAATTGTAAAAGATAGTATAAAATAACTTACTCATTTGTTGTAGGAATATTGCTAGCCATTGTTTGTAGTTTCGCAGACTAATACTTGAAATGAAGTACAAATGAAAACTGATACTGTTTAGAAAAAATAGTTTCTCTTATATACAAAACATTGAAGTCATTTATCAAGATTAATTTGTAGACTGATTTTCTGATTATTACTATGATAAATGATATTGTTTTTTAAAAAAAGTGGAAGCCAATTAGGAAATTGGTTAAAAAAATAGGAAGATAGAGATTAGATAGATTAATAAGCTTAAGCACCACATACACCCCTGTAAACTTTCTTTCCACCTAGCTAAAATTTTTGAATGTAAAGCATTGGATAAACAAATTTTACAACCTCTAGATTGATACTCTTTTAAATATAACTAGCTAGGATGAAACTTACATTTCATTTGAATGACAACTCACATCCTTCAAACATATTTTTATAGCAAAAATATGATGTGTGATTAACTAGTTCAATTGCAATTCATTGATATGCTCTATTACAACACACACTACTTCGAACTATGCGGTCAACTGAAGATATTCACAAACAATCATATAGACACATCAACAGCAAAACATTGATGCAGTGTAGTTCCATCTTTATATCATCAGACAGTAAATTAATATGTGAGAGCTTCAATTATAGTTTACAACATTAAGTATGAGTTCGGAATGTAATAAAATACTTTACAGGTATCTGATAGCATTTAATAACTAGTTCAATTGCAGTTTATTGATATAGTCTACTATAACACACACTACCACAAACAATCATATAGACACATCAACAGCAAAACAATGATGTAGTGTAGCTCCATCTTTATATCATCAGACAGTAAATTAAAATGTGAGAGCTTCAATTATAGTTTACAACATTAAGTATGAGTTAGGAATGTAATAAACACTTTAAAGATATCTGATAGCATTTAAATATGTATATGTAACATATAACTCTTGATTTATTAGACAAAACAGCTTCCTAAAAATAGAAAATATACTATGTATGTTGATACATTGTTTGTATTTCACACAAAAAACAATGAGATATTTAAAAAAAAGTAACAGTCTAACTAATAAAACAAGTGGATAAAGTCATGCTTTGTTCATGTTTTTTAGATGATAGCGGAGATAACTAGAATTAAAAGTAAAACCACAAATCCGTTTTGGTGAAAGGCTGTAGCTGTATTAACTAATATGTAATTAAACAATAAAAAACAGGAGATAGATGCAATCAAGTTCTCTTCCTTTTTAGGTTGAATTCGACCTATAATTCCATCATCTATGGACGTTTGTTGTTTTGTTTTAAATAGAAATAACATGATAATAAATAGTGCTTAGGTGTAATTAATGACTTTTCTCGAGCGGCTTTATAACACTTAATATTAAAAAGATCAAAACATATAGGATTAAGCGAGAGATGATGATTAATGACTTTTCTGGAATGAGTTTATTAGTAAAGTGACACTTGCGCTATATTATAATTAATTACTTTTTAAAAATGAACTGGTAACATTACGTCGACTGAAATAATACCTAAAACGTCTCGCATAAATTTTGATTTGACCGAAAATGGACTGAAAACCTTCAAGGTGCGTAAAAATTATCGTAACTCGCTATAGCGGATATTCTAAGAAATATTTATTTTCTCGTTGCTAACTTGACGTAAATTATTTTGTAACGGATGTCACACGATCTCAATCGATTTTTTTCAACTGAATCACTTAGTTACTAGTAAACATTTGATACTCGCTTGATTTCTTTGATAACAGCAATATCCCAATTGTGTTTATCGTAAATATTTCAAAAACGGATATTGCGTGTTTCAGTTGGTTTTTCCTACTGAATCACTTAGTTACTCGTAAACATTTGAGAATTGTTTGAATTTTTCGTTGATAAAACATGTTGCAAGTATCTTTTAACAAATATTACTGTGATTTCAATCAGTTTTCTTTACTAGATTACTTAGTAACTCATCAACATTCATAATTGCTTTTATTAATAGTTGTTGCAAAGCAATGTTGTATTTAAATAATATTACTACGATTCCAACCAATTTCCTTACTGAATTACTTAATTACTCGCCAGTATTTCATAATTTCTTTCACTAATAATTACAAAGTAATATTGTAAATATATAATGCAGTAGATACTAAATTGACACAAATTTTATTCATATGATTTTAAAACTTAACTAATGTAGTTTTTTTACCAGAAATAATAATAATTTTTAAAACAAAATCAAAAATTGGTGATTACATGTATGGTAAACATAATATCTGTAAATATATATATATAACTAAAAGAAATATTTATGCTCAAGCCTCCTCTCTCTCTCTCTCCTCTAACCTCTCTCCTCTAAACTCTCTCTAGATATATACAAATACAGTTATTTTTATATGTAGACTTGATCTCGAATGCTGATGATATGTAGTCTCAAGTGGTTAAATGAAGTTAAAGTACTTTGTATTACACAAAACTTACTGTAAATTTTAATCATCCAGAGGGTTAATGCTCCCCTTTCTCCTCTCTCCTCTTTCCCTCTCTCCTCTCTCTCAAGATATCATATGAGTCGAAATTACAAATGTATTACACAAAATTTACTGTAAATTTTAATCATCTAGAAGACTAATGGTATCTTCTCTCCTCTCTCTCAAGATATCTCCTCTTTCTCTCCTCTAACTACTCTCCTTTCTCCTCTCTCCCCTCTCTAGATGTATACAAATACAATTATTCTTATATGTAAACTCGATCTCGAATGCTGATGATATGTAGTCTCAAGTTAATAAATGAAGTTAAAGTACTTTGTATTACACAAAATTTACTGTAAATTTTAATCATCTAGAGGGCTAATGCTTCCCTTTCTCCTCTCTCCTCTTCCCCTCTCTCCTCTCTCTCAAGATGTCATATGAGTCGGAATTACAAAACATTATCAAAACTTAAATGCCATACATTCAAAATCTAGATGCCCTATGAGTTAGAGTTATGTATATAATTATGTAAAAAATTATCAAAACTTGAATGTCATACATTCAAAATCTATATGCTATATAAGTTGAAATTAAGTAAAAAAATAATCAAAACTCAAATGCCACTTAAATGCCACTCAAATGCCACTCAAATACCCCTCAAATAAAATACAATATAAACTCGGCGAATCCATCCAACGTCGTAACCCATTGCCTCAACCCCAAGGTCTAATCCACAAAAAAACACTTGGTAGGGAGATCTGCTCATATATTACTACTAACATATAAACTTGACAAACGTCTGTCTGTATGTCTGTGTATGTATGTATCTATTGGCTACAAATGGCCATTGCATCTGCATCAGCTGAAATTTAGCTTACTATAACTTCCATTGATTGCAGAGTATGTCATCTTTGGATTGTGGGCGTAGTCAATCATTATGAATAATAACAAACTTTTATAAACGAAGTTACATCGTCTGAGTTTAAAGTGAAATCTGATTGGGCAATTCATTTAGTCTTGGGTCTAATGAAGGCCATTGCAACAGAAATAAAGAATCCTTACGCAGACACCCGATCAAAAACTGATTCTAAGATTTAATGGTGGGCTTTACTGTTACGCGCCATTTTTCATCTGGCTTGAATTTGCACGCTGCACGCATAAAATCGGAATTAGTGGTTTCCCTCAATATGGACATAATTAGTGTACTGTACACGCATAGTAAACAAAATCAACGTTTGTTTATGACGCAAACTTCATATGTGAAATGGCAACAAGAGACAATTGCGAGATTTGTTAGGTGGTCCAATGTGATCACGATCACAAGGATCATCTTATCCTCTTTACATCAACAGGATCGAAAAAAATGAGCTTGTTTTGGTGAGTTAGGGAACAAAAAATGGTATTCATACAAGAATGGACAGTAGTATGTCGGTAGAATAATAATAAATAAAATAATAATAGAAATAAATAGCAGGATGTGACAGGCCAAATAAATACCAGTGGCGGATCTGGAGGGTGAGCCCTAGGAGCCCAGGCTCCCCCCCTACCCATGAATGTGAGGCAAAAAATTTCTGAGAAATTAGCTGAAAATTTCCATCGATATCAGCTTCTAGATATCTCTTGTAATAAGAAGCCCCTTATTAATCAATAAAGATGATTGTGAGAAACAGCTACATAACCCAAGATCCAATAATTTTGACTCTAGTTCAGGGCTGTTTAAATGGGCAAACATTTTGTCTGCTTTTTGGTGCAAACATGCTCAGCCAAAAGGTCAAGGTCTTTCAGTTTACGTCTGGTTGGGTCTGGTCGTCAAAATTGCAGAAGCTACTAATACCAATATTATTATTAATAAAGAAAAAGTCCCATTATTTTTTTTTCATTGCAAGAGTGGTTGACCTCTGCAAAAGTTTCAGCTCTCAAGTAAGCATTGTTACTTGCCGTTTATTCAATGCAACCAACAACCCAAATTTTACTATTAGTTGTCAATTATAAATAATTTAAATAATAACGATTATTTATTATTAATTATTTATTTATTATTATTTATTTATTATTAATTATTTTATTAATTATTATTAGTTAACTATTATTTATTAATTCTTATCATTTTTTATAATAATGTACAGGATTTTAGTAGTTGCGGTATCTCGCACACCTATACAACTCCCCACAATCACAAGTGCAATGGTAGTGGCTGTTCGGCCCTTTCTGTAATCAGTCGGTGCAACAAAGGTCGACTTGTCTGTGCCGAAATATCGGGTGAGTAGGAATGCTTGGCACTGTACACCGACAAGCGGGAATACACAGCAAGGATCGAGTTGATCGATTGCTTTCTACCAAGGTTCCTTACTGCACTGATAGTCGGTAGTGCAAGCTGTAGTCTGTATCCTGTGCTTATTGTTTGTGCTACTGACTAAGTCTGTGTAGTAATAAACAAGCATTTGAGGCTCACAGTTGCTCTGACTTTATTATTGATGACAGCCATATTTATATGCATGATTATATAATAAAAAGTAATATACAATGGATGCCACACCTCACACAAATAATTGGTCAGAGTGGGCCAATAGAACAATATGGGTGGTATTAACATATTCGCATGAGTGCTCGCACATGGTAATTATATAAGTTTACATGTGTACTGAAAAATAATAATGAATGCATAGAATTACTTATGTTCGAGTGTCAACATAGAACTGCTTAGATTGGCAAGAGTGTATGTAGTGGCGATTGTTCGTATGGCGTCCCTAACACACTTCCCCCCATTGGCAACATTACGCCAATAATAAAAAACTGGGGGGACATAGAACAACGTTACGGTAATTAGTCTCTTACAGTGTACTCTTTTCCTTTTTTATCTTCTCCTTGAGTTCCTCGACTCGGTGTAGTCGTCGATACACTTCCTTAGTAATTTGGTACATTTCTTCTTCATACCTTTTAATGCGTTGTCGTTTCTCCTCTCTTCTCTCTTCCTCTCTCCTGGGGGATCTCTGTTGTACTATTGAGTGCTGCCTGTCAGCCTTTTGGCATGGGGTGCTTTCTCTGGTTGCGTTACTTGCTTTTGGCAGTTCTAGCTTCATAATCTTAGAAGGTGGCTCGTCGGTACGTGGTCCCAGTCTGTGTTTGATGTTGCTGTTCGGTACACTATCTTTTGTGGGAATGGGTGTGCCGAATGCTACTGGCTTTCTCCATCGTACGTATTTGCAAAAGTCATCGTAAGATGCTGCGTCGACTTCATAGAGAGGTCGGGAGTCTCCACCGTGGGCAAGGTCACCATCTTGTTGTCGGATGTGCCTTAATATGCTGTCCCGTGAGCTGCTTTTCTTGCTGCAGTGACAGAAGTAGAACACATAATGCTGTCGAGTGTGGTAGATTATTCTTTTCCTAGGCAATCGTAGTCGACAGACTGTACATTCCCACTCGTCGGTGGTGGCGATCTGTTTGGCGGCTCGTTTGATAGCCTCTCTTGTGGCGTCGGTGATCCACACCTCTGTTGGCTTGGCTGTCGGTGGTGGGGGTATCGCCACCTTCTCCTCTCTCTCCCTACATCTGGCTGCTCCCTGCTCTGGTATTACCACTCTTCTTACTCTAGTTGGAGATACGGCATTCATCATCTCCTTCTGAGGCACCCGACTTCTGCTCTGTCTCTCTTCCCTTGCCACTATTCTTGCTGCTACGTCGGCATCCTCTTCAATCGATAGGTAGCCGTCGTTGTTCTCAGCCATTTTCTTTTTAAATAAATTGATTGCAGCAATTATCTTCTGGAGATCGTTGTCTATCTGTGGTGCTGTTGCTGGCGAGAATGATTCTTTTTTCCCGCAGCGTTCGTTGTTATCAACTCTGTCATTGGTTAATTTCTCCTCCCCTTCTTTTGTTTCTGGATCCCACGTGGTATGACGTAGGGGCTGGGGGGCGTCGCTATGGTTGTGTCTATGTGGTGGACGTAACTCTATGCTTCTCTGTTGGGGAGTTGTCTGTCCTTTACTCTTTTCGTCTTTTATTTGGGTTTGCACCCCTGTTTTGGTACCCCCACCGACAATGAATGGTTGTTTTGTCGATCTATTTATTCCTAGCCGATTTTTGGTGTCCTGGCTATCTGTCCATGGTTTAGGGGTAGTTTTTTCTGCTCTTTCACCTGGTGGTGGTTTAGAGTTACTTTCTTTCCCTCTAGCATGGTAACAGTGGTAGTCAGTGAATTTCACTGGCTGCCTTCTGTTTCTTTGTGGTCTCTCTGGAGTGGTGTTGGCTTGACTAGGTAGTGCCGGCCAGCTTTCATCATCTAGCTGACTGGTTCCCTCTGCTACCTGTCCTGGGGCTACCTCGCTTTCTCTGGGGGTTACTGGCCTCGTGACCTCTGTTCTTTCTTCTGTTCTTTCTTCTACTATTTCTGCTGGTGTTGGGTCAAGTTCTGGTGGTATTGCTGCTGGTAACTCAGCCTCTTGGTGTGTTGTGCCCAGTGGGTTGGGGGCTTCTGCCGCTGCCGGGGGTCCCGGCCTAGGGGGCGTCGGCTCCCTGGGGAGTTGTCTCTCCTCTCTCTGAGTTGGTTGCCTTTGTCTGTAGGCGCCACGCATGTTAGGTCGCACCGCCTGTTCCCTGCTGGTGGGTGCTCGGCCGACAGGCCCTTCACATGTCCTGTACAACTTCAGCCGTCGCCCATTCTGTACAAAACCTTGGCCGTCCTTTTCCAATCGATAGGTATGGTTAAGGTAGGCGTGCGTAATTGTGTATGGTCCTACGTAGCTAGGCTGTAATTTAGGGTTGCTACCCTTTGTTCTGCGACGGTTCTCTATCACCACCAGGTCTCCTTCTTCGAACCGGGGTGGCTCTCCTGTCTCCTCTTGTCGGATCTGGTGCTGCTGTTGCCGGACATAGTCATGTGCCACTTGTAGGTTCTCCTGGACGCGTTGGGTATGCTCTGTCAGCCCATGACTGTCCAACGTGGGAGGGGAACCGGTCAGCTGGTCTGGGAGTCGAACCTCTCTACCAAGCATCATCATGTTTGGTGTTTCTTTCGTTGTTGAGTTGGGGGTGCCTCTGCATGCACGCATGATCTGTGGAAGCAACTGGTCCCATTCGTCCTGTCCTTTTGTTAAAATGAGGGTTCTGAGGGCGTCCCCAAGCGTCCGGTTTTGGCGCTCGACCATGCCGTTTCCTTGCGGGTGGTAAGGTGTGGTCCTGGTCTTTTGTATCCCCCAGAGTGTACACAACTCTGCTAGTATGACCGATTCGAATTGTGCGCCCTGGTCTGTGTGCACCTGTTCGGGCAGTCCCCAGTAACTGAAGACGCGCTCGTCTAGTGTGCTGGCCACTGTGGGTGCTGTGGCGTCTGGTATGGCAATTGCATCTTGCCACCTGGTGAAATGGTCTGTTAGCACCATTATCCATCTGTTTCCTCTCTTCGTGAGGGGAAGGGGGCCCACTAGGTCCACCGCCAGTTTCTGGAAGGGTCTCCCAGCGTAGAGCCTCTGGCCTTCTGGTGGGGTGGGTCTCTTGCTCTTCTTAGCAACCTGACATATCTCGCAGCTATTTACCAGCCTGCGGGTCAGAGCGGACATGCCGGGCCAGTACCAGTCCAGCATCAAGCGTGCTCGGGTCCGGTGTATGCCGGCATGAGCCAGTTGGTGTGTGTCCCACACGGTCCTCTGTCTCCAGGATGGAGGACAGACTGCACAGAACTTCGTCCTGCCTTGTTGGTCGAACCTCATGACCAATACCTTGTCGGCGCGGATGCTCAGGGCCTCCTTCCTGTCGTACAGGATTCTGAGTTCAGAACTGCCTTCTTCTAGCTCTCGCCGGGTCAAGGTCCCTGGTGTCTGTATCTCTGCATACAGTCTGGCCACGGGATGGTTCCCGTCTTTCTGTGCTTGAGCCAACTCCTTCCCACCAGTAGTGGGGTTGGTAACCATGAGGTTGACTTGTCCGGTTGGTGTATCTCGTTGTAACTCTGTGTGAGTAGGGCCACCATCTCTTTGCTCGACTGCGTTGCATTGTTTGCAGTCGAGGCACTGCTCCTTCCTGCTGAGTCCATCGGCGTTCCCGTGACGGGATCCAGCTCGGTGCTCTAGCTTGTATTTAAACTCCGCCAGGATTTCTAGCCACCTGGCTATTTGGTTCGATGGCTCCTTGCGTCTACACAGCCAACGGAGGGATGCGTGATCCGTTCTGAGTTTGAACTCCTGTCCGTATAAATACGGACGGAAATGTTTGACAGCCTTTACCACTGCCAGGAGTTCTCTGCGGGTCACACAGTAATTGCGTTCGGCTGGTGACAGCGTCTTGCTGTAATAGGCAATTACCCTTTCCTTTCCGTCTTGCTCCTGTGATAACACGGCCCCTAGTCCCACGGCGCTAGCGTCCGTGTCTAGAATGTACTGGAGTGTGGGGTCGGGGTACCCTAGCACTGGTGCTTGGCTGAGGCCGACCTTTAACCGGTCGAATGCCCGCTGCTCCTCTTCCCCCCATGTCCAGGGGATACCTCCTCCGGTGAGCACCGTCAAGGGTTTTGCCGTAGTGGCGTAGTCCGGCAGGTATTGTCGGTAGTATCCGGCGGTTCCCAGAAATGCTTGTAAAGCACGGACGTCCTTGGGTTCCTGCCATCTCTCTACCGCCGCAACCTTGTCTGGATCTGTGGCTACTCCTTCTGCACTGACTACGTGGCCTAGGTATCTGACTCGTTGGCTCAGAATCTCGCATTTCGAGGGCTTTACCTTGAGGTCCGCTCGTTGAAGGCGGGAGAGTACCTCTCCTAGCCGCTCTAGGTGTGTGGAGAAATCTGGGGCTATGATGATCACGTCATCGAGATACAGGAGTAGGGTTTTCCAATGCAGTCCCTTCAGAACCCTTTCCATCAACCGTTGGAACGTTGCAGGGGCCGAAGTGAGGCCAAACGGTAGCACTTTCCACTTCCAGAGGCCACTTCGGGTGATGAAGGCCGATTTGTGCTGTGCGTCTTGGTCTAGTGGGACTTGCCAATAGCCGCTGGTGAGGTCAAGGGTGGAGAAGTATTTACTTCCGGCTAGTGCGTCTAAGGAGTCGTCTATTCGGGGGATCGGGTAGGCGTCCTGCCTAGTGACGTCATTTAATCTCCTATAGTCCACGCAGAACCTCCAAGAATCGTCCTTCTTCCGGACAAGCACGACGGGCGAGCTCCATGCTCCGTCTGCTGGCTCTATCAGATCCTTAGCCAATAGTTCTTTTACCTGGCGTTCTGCCTCCGCCTCCTTCTCCGGCCCTAACCGATGGGGTGGACAGCGGATGGGTCGGGTTCCTGGCTCTGTTGGGATGGAGTGCTCGGCGAGGTGTGTCCGCCCAATATCGCTGTCGCTCCGGCTAAACACATCTTGGTAAGTCAGCAGGAGTGTCCGGAGTTGTCTCTCCTCTCTGGTGTTCTTACACCCTTGTCGTGCCTGTTGGAACAGGGCCTGTAGGTGGTCGGGAAGGTCACCATACATGGGTCCGGCTTGAGGTTCTCCGGAGGGAAGGGATTGTACCTCTTCTCGTCCGATGCCAGTGTACGTACCTATCACTTCGCCGGCCGGTATGTGGAGGGCGTCCTGTGTGGGGTTGATACACCGTACCAGTACTCGTCCTCGGCTGTCAGGGGTGTTTACGCTGGCAGCGAGCAGTAGTCCGCCCTCTATGCTCTCGATTATCCCTTGTTCGCAGGGATCTCTGTCGGTGAGGTGACAGGAGACGGTAGCTTCGGCTTGAGGGGGTATGCTCGTGTTCTGGCGTACTTGAACTTTGGAGATCAGGTTTCTCCCATGCCTGTCTGTACAAGTCAACTCTTGCTCCTGGATCCTTAGGATGGGTCTGTCGAATCCCATTTGGCAGTGGTGGTTAGTTAGGAAGGGCATACCTAGGATGATGTCCTCATTCACTTGACTGACGACGAACGTCTCTTTATACTTAACTTGGCGAATGCGGCCCGTCAGTGTGATGAGTCCATAGAACGGTAACCGAGTTCCATCCGCCATCAGCCCATGTGAATCGTAGTCTTGCAGGTGTGCTTTCACTCCGTTTGGTAGCTGGTCGAATATGCGCTTCGACAGTAGATTGGTATTACAGCCCGTGTCTATCAAGTAGGACACGGCTCGTCCCTCTATTCGTCCCGGCAAGTAATAACTAGACTTGTATGGGCGCTCAATTTGGTTGAGGTGGATGGTCATAGGCTGTCGGTCGACCTCTGGGTCTTCCGGTGGTGGTGGAGTCTGGCTAGCGTTGTGTTGCGGCCGCCTTTTCTTAGTGGGGGGTTCTGTGAGCTCTTCGTCTTCTTCATCTGTAATCTCTTCCTCATATACTAGGGGTGTATATCGATTGGTTAGTGGAACAGGGGCAGGTGGCGTCGGCATGTATCTGGGGCGCCTGGTGCTCTCCTGAGTCTCTGTCCGGTGGTGCTGGAATTTTCGTGTTTTCCCGGGTGCCCTGCTGCAACGAGTAGGTGGCCCTACTGTTGCGGGCCGTACCCGTTTCCCTGGACGCTGGTCCAGGGAGCCGTCCTGCACTCCTTTCTCAGGTGTCCTGTCCTTTGACATCCCCAGCATCTTTTGAGCGGGGGGTCTTTATTCTTGTCTTTTATCTCCGCCACCTCGCGGCTCAGCTCTGCTATGCTGGCCATCAGCTTCCCCAGCGGATCCTCTACCTCCTTGCAAGCGGCTGGTGGTACCTCCTCTTGCTGGTCTTCGTGTACCACCCGTATATTGGTGTGTGTCAGCGGCTGGTGTTGGATTTGTAAGAATTCATTGCCCGCTTGTATGGCTTCCTCCACTGTCGCCGGTCGAATGGCCAGTAGGTGCCTCTGTAGGTATGTGTGACCTAGCGTGCTTTGAAATGTTTGTAACGTCAGCTCGGTTCTATTCTGTTGTGGGAGGTCTTGATACGCTGCCTCTATCAGTTGTTCCACTGTCAGAGCGTGCTCCCTTAAAGTGTCTCTTTGTGGCTTCCGATAGTGCATCAGCTTGTTCTGAGCTTCTGTTCTGGTGAGTCCGAAGCTGGCTCGTAGGGCATGCATGATAGCCTGTAGTGTCAGGCTACGTCCACACTGTTCTGCTTTTCCTAGCAGCGACTGTCGGAGGTGTATGATCGTCTCATCCTCTGTCCATCTGTTGGCTCCTGCTACTTCTTGAAAGCGCTGTAAAAAGTAGTTCACATCACCTTCTCCATTGAATTTTGGAGCCTGGAATTGGTTCTTGTTGTTGGTGATCGTCATTCTATCCAGAATGTCGGTCAGGGTGCCCATAATGTGCATGGGTGCTCCCTCTCTGTCTGTGCTGACTGCCCTACGTCGGTTGGCCATCTTTCTGTCACTTTATTGCCTTTTTGTGTGCTGGTGTGGGAGTTATCTTCTCTGGGAACTGTCGGAATCCCGCAGCTGCCACCACTGTACAGGATTTTAGTAGTTGCGGTATCTCGCACACCTATACAACTCCCCACAATCACAAGTGCAATGGTAGTGGCTGTTCGGCCCTTTCTGTAATCAGTCGGTGCAACAAAGGTCGACTTGTCTGTGCCGAAATATCGGGTGAGTAGGAATGCTTGGCACTGTACACCGACAAGCGGGAATACACAGCAAGGATCGAGTTGATCGATTGCTTTCTACCAAGGTTCCTTACTGCACTGATAGTCGGTAGTGCAAGCTGTAGTCTGTATCCTGTGCTTATTGTTTGTGCTACTGACTAAGTCTGTGTAGTAATAAACAAGCATTTGAGGCTCACAGTTGCTCTGACTTTATTATTGATGACAGCCATATTTATATGCATGATTATATAATAAAAAGTAATATACAATGGATGCCACACCTCACACAAATAATTGGTCAGAGTGGGCCAATAGAACAATATGGGTGGTATTAACATATTCGCATGAGTGCTCGCACATGGTAATTATATAAGTTTACATGTGTACTGAAAAATAATAATGAATGCATAGAATTACTTATGTTCGAGTGTCAACATAGAACTGCTTAGATTGGCAAGAGTGTATGTAGTGGCGATTGTTCGTATGGCGTCCCTAACAATAATAGTAATGCTAATGATAATTATAACAATAATTATAAATGAGTATTTAATTATTATCATCCTCATTGAAGTAATTTTTTTTGTTATCGTGTGTATTATTATTATTGTTTACTATTAAATTTATTATGATGATCTATGATGATGTAGTAGCTTAATTATAATAAATGATGGTAGTTCAATATTATTATAATGTAATAATAATAATAATAATAATAATTTATTATTGATAAATAGTGTATAATAATATTTAGTAATTATACTACTGTTACGTCATCATAATGAAGAACTTGTTGTTGTTATTATTATTATTATTATTATAACTGCTATATATTAATTTAAAGTAATAAGCATCATTATAAATAAATAAACTTTTTTAAGTATTGTCATTTTTTAAATTATTATTATTGTTTCCTAGGTTTGATTCAAATGCATTTTAGGTGCTATACAATGGCAGTTGTATTATAATATCTCTGAAACTTGCAAAATACTGGTTCTAGAATCCAGTGTCATAGCAGTTTCTTCAACACTGTACATGGGGGGATCCAATTTTGAGTCATTAGGAGAGCAAATTATTTTAAAAAGCGCCGAAATATTTTTTTACAAATGGGCTCCCCCCTCTGTGACTGTCCAGATCCGCCACTGATAAATACTGTACAGCAAAGAAGTAAATATCCGAAGATGACAACAATTTTAAGCGGTGTAAAAATTGGAGAGCATTTCTGGAGGAGGGGTATTTGGCAGGCTTGTAGATCAGCACTGAGTAGGTTGAGAAGGTTGTTCAATACATTAATCTGCTGCTTAAGACTCGAATATTCAAAAATTCAACGAAAAATTGTTCAATGCTGGGATGCAAAAAAAACCACTGACTACAGTTTGCCTAATCTTGAAATGATTCTTTCCTGCAAGTTTCTTGGCATTAAACTAGACCAACATTTGACATTCAGACTCCATTCAGACAGCGATAACATTGTTAAAAAATTTGACTACAAAACAATTATTTGAAAGTTTCGAAATAATAAAAAAATTGATAGATCTTCGACACATTATCATTGTGTTGTTATTTAATAATATTGTTGTTATTTATTATTACAACAAATGCTGCCATAATGTATTTTCTACTAATTACTTGTAACAGTTACTGTCAAAGTATTGTAATGGATTTCGGTGGAGTTCTGTCATGACCAGTGTATCAGAAAGGTGCCTCTGATAGCCCTTTGGCATCAGGCAGACCGGTGGTAAGCACCTCTGATAGCCCTTTGGCACCAGACAGACCTGTGGTAAGCACCTCTGATAGCCCTTTCGTACCAGACAGACCTGTGGTAAGCACCTCTGATAGCCCTTTGGCATCAGACCGACCTGTAGTTAGCAAAGGCACAAGCTGTGTAATGAGACGGCAGAGTTGCTACCAAATAAAAGACTGATTTACCTCTACAGGCAAACAACCGGCAGACTACCGACACAGTACCGGTCCTGGGAAGGTATCCCGGGTCGCCATAGCCAGAGGAGCAACACCTAGCATAAGGACCCCAATACCACCTATCCATACCTTATATGCCTCCAGATGTCAAGATATCAAAACCAAAGGCTCGTAAAAGACCAAAAACCTACTCAAGAGATGCAGAGATATCTAGTGACTAATTATTTTGGCTATGGGACTATTAGCTCTGCCACCTACTTCTGGGCGCCACCTATGATTAACTTTATGCTTATTACTTGGTTGGACTGTATATATATCTTGTGTGTACCATTCGTTAACTTATATACATTGTATGCTTGATTGGTCTACTCCTAAAGTAGGCCAACTACTTCCTGTATGCTTCCGGTGGCTTGGCTTGACTGTATTCTTGAAAGCACCGAGCTATATGTTTGAGCTGAGAGTTCACCATTAGTTGTGGAGTTGAGATACTTCTCCATAGCAGTTACCTGTAGCCATACCTGCACAGGGTCCTCTCTGGTGAGAGGAGATTGTGATTGTCAGGCCTGTAGAGGCTGACCGAGTTGCTGTGCCGACAGACAGGTGTCTGCCCGTATTCAGCCGTTGGAGAACAGTTGGTGGTTTTGTTGTATGGATGGGGAAAACCACCAGCGTATGCATTCATGACAAAATTGTTATTAAATATGAGGGGAGTAGTAATATATGAGCAGATCTCCCTACCAAGTGTTTTTTCGTGGATTAGATCTTGGAGGTTATGCAATGGGTTACGACGTTGGATGAATTCGCCGAGTTTATATTGTATTTCATTTGAGGGGTACTTGAGTGGCATTTGAGTGGCATTTAAGTGGCATTTGAGTTTTGATTATTTTTTTTACTTAATTTGAACTTATATGGCATATAGATTTTGAATGTATGGCATTCAAGTTTTGATAATTTTTTTACATAACTCGAACTCATATGGTATCTTGAGAGAGAGGGGAGAGGAGAGAGGAGAGATGGGAGATGAGAGAGGAGAGAGAGAGAGGAGAGAAAAGAGAGAGAGGAGAGAGATTTTTTAGTTTCCTATACATTCATGTATATATGGTTAATTATGTACATATTTATGGCTATATTTATATCTACATAGAGAGAGAGGATATATATCTACATTGAATAAATATATTGATCAAAAATGAAACATTTTATGGTTATATAGCTGATTACATAATAAGTAGGGAAAATCTTCCCATATAATATAGCTAGAGTCAGTAAATACTAAATAATACAAAGCACTACAACTTGTAATGACAATCAATGCATTCATACACACATACATATGGTATCTTGAAAGAGAGAAAGAAAGAGAGGAGAGAGAGATCTTTTAGCTCTCTATACATTAATGTATATATGGTCAATCAATTATGTACATAGTTATGGGTATATTTATATCTACATAGAGAGAGGAGAGAGGAGATATATCTAAATTGAATAATAACATTGATTAAAAATGAATCATTGTATGATTATATACATTTATTACATAATGAGTAAGGAAAATCTCCCCATATAATATAGCTAGAGTCAGTAAATACTAAGTAATGCAAAGCACTACAACTTGTAATAAATACAAAGTAATAACAGTTAATGCATAGTTTGTTCCTTTATAATGTTGTCTTTGATGTACTGATGCTATATCTTAGGAAGGAAGACTTCTGTTCTATGTGCTTTTAATTTCGTAATGAACTAAAATAATAAAGTTATGTATTAGTATAGAATGATTAAGCAAAAATGTAAAATAATTACATGAATTTGAATTATAGTTCTAGTCACATTGGATAGTTTACATTATTAGAAAAGGGAAATAACTCACCAAGTTACATTGTTCAACTTGTTTTTTCTTGAGCATTATTTTCACCAAGTGCTTTTGATTCTCTTTCATCTATCTAAAACAAAACAAAAAATACTTGTTTTATAAATATGTTGTAAAAAATACACTAATTAACCAAAAAAGTGGTTTTTTTTACCTGGAAAAATGTACATATTCAACATTTTGTTGTAAAAAATACATTATTTTACACCAAAAAGGTCCTTTTTTCACCTGGAAAATGTATATATTCAGCATTTTGTTGTAAAAAAATACACTAATTACATCAAAAAAGTCCTATTTTCACCTTAAAAATGTATATATTCAGCGTTTTGTTGTAAATAATACACTAATTACATCAAAAAAAGTCCTTTTTTTACCTGGAAAAGGTATATATTCAGCATTTTGTTGTAAAAAAATACATTATTTACACCAAAACAGTCCTTTTTTCACCTGGAAAATGTATATATTCAGCATTTTGTTGTAAAAAAATACACTAATTACATCAAAAAAGTCCTTTTTTCACCTGGAAAATGCATATATTAAGCATTTTGTTGTAAAAAAATACATTATTTACACCAAAAAAGTCCTTTTTTCACCTGGAAAAATGTATATATTCAGCATTTTGTTGTAAAAAATACACTAATTACATCAAAAAAGTCCCTTTTTCAACTGGAAAATGTATATATTCAGCATTTTGTTGTAAAAAAACACACTAATTACATCAAAAAAGTCCTTTTTTCACCTGGAAAATGCATGTATTCAGCATTTTGTTGTAAAAAATGACATTATTTAAACCAAAACAGTCCTTTTTTCACATGGAAAATGTATATATTCAGCATTTTGTTGTAAAAAAGACACTAATTTCACCAAAAAAGTCTGTTTTTCACTTGGAAAATGTATAGATTCAGCATTTTGTTTAATTTATGGTAAAAAGTAGTAAAACTCACCTATAGTGATATGATTGTCTTGAGTTATAGATTAGCTTCTTGAGCTCTTGTTCTGGACAGTTTTTTCAGCATCATCGAAGTATAATCCATGTAGTTTGAGTCTTCATTGGTTTGGTATCATCTAACTCGGAGAGAAAGTAATGTTGTGTAACATTGACTCTTCATTGGTTTGGTATCATCTTGTCTTCAAAATCCATGTAGTTTGAGTCTTCATTGGTTTGGAATCATCTAAGTAGGTGGTAGATCTTGAAAGGAATTCTTGCTGTGTTGGAGAAGTATGCTGTCTTCAAAATCCATGTAGTTTGAGTCTTCATTGGTTTGGTATCATCTAAGTAGGTGGTAGATCTTGAAAGGAATTCTTGCAGTGTTGGAGAAATATGCTGTCTTCAAAATCCATGTAGTTTGAGTCTTCATTGGTTTGGTATCATCTAAGTAGGTGGTAGATCTTGAAATGAATTCTTGCTGTGTTGGAGAAGTGTGCTGTCTTCAAAATTCATGTAGTTTGAGTATTCATTGGTTTGGCATCATCTAAGTAGGTGGTAGATCTTGAAAGGAATTCTTGCTGTGTTTTAGAAGTGTGCTGTCTTCAAAATCCATGTAGTTTGAGTCTTCATTGATTTGGTATCATCTAAGTAGGTGGTAGATCTTGAAAGGAATTCTTGCTGCGTTGGAGAAGTGTGCTGTCTTCAAAATCCATGTAGTTTGAGTCTTCATTGGTTTTTATCATCTAAGTAGGTGGTAGATCTTGAAATGAATTCTTGCTGTGTTGGAGAAGTATGCTGTCTTCAAAATCCATGTAGTTTGAGTGTTCATTGGTTTGGTATCATCTAAGTAGGTGGTAGATCTTGAAAGGAATTTTTGCTATGTTGGAGACGTGTGCTGTCTTCAAAATCCATGTAGTTTGAGTCTTCATTATGTTGGTATCATCTAAGTAGGTGGTAGATCTTGAAAGGAATTCTTGCTGTGTTGGGAAAGGAATTCTTGCTGTGTTGGAGAAGTGTGCTGTCTTCAAAATCTATGTAGTTTGAGTCTTCATTGATTTGGTATCATCTAAGTAGGTGGTAGATCTTGAAAGGAATTCTTCAAAATCCATGTGGTTTGAGTCTTTATTGGTTTGGTATCATCTAAGTAGGAGGTAGATCTTGAAAGGAATTCTTGCTGTGTTGGAGAAGTGTGCTGTCTTCAAAATCCATGTAGTTTGAATCTTCATTGGTTTGGCATCATCTAAGTAGGTGGTAGGTCTTAAAAGGAATTCTTGCTGTGTTGAAGAAGTGTGCTTAGGTGGTAGATCTTGAAATGAATTCTTGCTGTATTGGAGAAGTATGCTGTCTTCAAAATCCATGTAGTTTGAGTCTTCATTGGATTGGTATCATCTAAGTAGGTGGTGGATCTTGAAAGGAATTCTTGCTGTGTTGGAGAAGTGTGATGTCTTCAAAATCCATGTAGTTTGAGTCTTCATTGGTTTGGTATTATCTAAGTATGTGGTAGATCTTGAAATGAATTCTTGCTGTGTTGGAGAAGTATGCTGTCTTCAAAATCCATGTAGTTTGAGTCTTCATTGGTTTGGTATTGTCTAAGTAGGTGGTAGATCTTGAAAGGAATTCTTGCTGTGTTGGGAAATGAATTCTTGCTGTGTTGAAGAAGTGTGCTGTCTTCAAAATCTATGTAGTTTGAGTCTTCATTGAGTTGGTATCATCTAAGTAGGTGGTAGATCTTGAAAGGAATTCTTTCTGTGTTGGAGAAGTGTGTTGTCTTCAAAGTCCATGTGAAGTATGTTGTCTTCAAAATCCATGTAGTTTGAGTCTTCATTTGTTTGGTATCATCTAAGTAGGTGGTAGATCTTGAAAGGAGTTCTTGCTATGTTGGAGAAGTGTGCTGTCTTCAAAATCAATGTAGTTCGAGTCTTCATTGGTTTGGTATCATCTAAGTAGGTGGTAGATCTTGAAATGAATTTTTGCTGTGTTGGAGAAGTATGCTGTCTTCAAAATTCATGTAGTTTGAGTCTTCATTGGTTTGGTATCATCTAAGTAAGTGGTAGATCTTGAAAGGAATTCTTGCTGTGTTGGAGAAGTGTGCTGTCTTCAAAATCCATGTAGTTTGAGTGTTCATTGGTTTGGTATCATCTAAGCAGGTGGTAGATCTTGAAAGAAATTCTTGCTGTGTTGGAGAAGTGTGCTGTCTTCAAAATCCATGTAGTTTGAGTCTTCATTGATTTGGTATCATCTAAGTAGGTGGTAGATCTTGAAAGGAATTCTTCAAAATCCATGTGGTTTGAGTCTTTATTGGTTTGGTATCATCTAAGTAGGAGGTAGATCTTGAAAGGAATTCTTGCTGTGTTGGAGAAGTGTGCTGTCTTCAAAATCCATGTAGTTTGAGTCTTCATTGGTTTGGCATCATCTAAGTAGGTGGTAGGTCTTAAAAGGAATTCTTGCTGTGTTGAAGAAGTGTGCTGTCTTCAAAATTCATGTAGTTTGACTCTTCATTGGTTTGGTATCATATAAATAGGAGAAAAAGTCATGTTGTGTTACATCTATCATTGGTGTTGGTAGATCTTGACCAGATGTTTTATAGTCTTTGCTGCTACTGCGTTTTGTCTCAAACAAGAGTCCAAAGTAGGCATTGTGTCTACAAAATACAAAAGATTGATTGTTACAATTGATTCATTTATTTTCATCGGCTTTATCTACATAAAGTAGCGAAGAAAAAGTTTGTGTGAGTATGAAACTATCTAGTAGAGATAACTTTATATCTAGGTTCAACTAGCATTAAATAATTATTTTGGTAATATTAAATAATTAGAGTCGGTTACTTTACTAGTGCTCGGGCAAACACACAATTTTGGTAATGTCAAAGTCTGTGATCTTACAAAGAAATAGCTTAGATGTTATTAGCATAAAATTTAAAAATAAATAATTAGAGCTTTCTACTAGTGTTAAATAATTATTGATATTGATTATTTTTTACCTTATCACCACTTAGAGCCAGATGATTTAATTAACTAAAGACAAATAATTATTTTAGCATTTCTTACCTTGATGGTCTCCTAGTAGCTGTAGTAGATGATGCTTCTCCGCTTGCTGTTGAAGAACTGGATGCTTTCTGTGTGAAAACAGTGGCTCTTAAATAGCTAAAGTTGCACTGATAAAACCCTATGAATCAGCATTTTTTCCAATGCTTTCGCGGGAATAAATAATTTTTTTTCAGGCGAATAGAAACTGTTGCTTTCGCGGGAATAAATAATTTATTTTCACGCGAATAGAAACTGTTGCTTTCGCGGGAATAAATATTTTATTTTCAGGCGAATAGAAACTGTTGCTTTCGCGGGAATAAATAATTTATTTTCATGCGAATAGAAACTGTTGCTTTTGCGGGAATAAGCAATTTATTTTCCCGCGAATGGAACCTGTTGCTTTCGCAGGAATAAAAATTTTATTTTCCCGCGAATACAAACCAATGTTTCCGCAGGAATAAAAATTTTATTTTCCCGCGAATACAAACCAATGCTTTCGCGGGAATAAATAATTTATTTTCCCGCGAATGGAACTTGTTGCTTTCGCGGGAATAAAAATTTTATTTTCCTGCGAATACAAACCGATGCTTTCGCGGGAATAAATAATTTATTTTCCCGCGAATGGAATCTGTTGCTTTCGCAGGAATAAAAATTTTATTTTCCCGCGGATACAAATCATTGTTTTCGCAGGAATAAAAATTTTATTTTCCTGCGAATACAAACCAATGCTTTCGCGGGAATAAATAATTTATTTTCCCGCGAATGGAACTTGCTGCTTTCGCGGGAATAAAAATTTTATTTTCCTGCGAATACAAACCAATGCTTTCGCGGGAATAAATAATTTATTTTCCCGCGAATGGAACTTGTTGCTTTCGCGGGAATAAAAATTTTATTTTCCTGCGAATACAAACCAATGCTTTCGCGGGAATAAATAATTTATTTTCCCGCGAATGGAACTTGTTGCTTTCGCGGGAATAAAAATTTTATTTTCCTGCGAATACAAACCGATGCTTTCGCGGGAATAAATAATTTATTTTCCCGCGAATGGAACCTGTTGCTTTCGCAGGAATAAAAATTTTATTTTCCCGCGGATACAAATCAATGTTTTCGCAGGAATAAAAATTTTATTTTCCTGCGAATACAAACCAATGCTTTCGCGGGAATAAATAATTTATTTTCCCGCGAATGGAACTTGTTGCTTTCGCGGGAATAAAAATTTTATTTTCCTGCGAATACAAACCAATGCTTTCGCGGGAATAAATAATTTATTTTCCCGCGAATGGAACCTGTTGCTTTCGCAGGAATAAAAATTTTATTTTCCCGCGAATACAAACCAATGTTTTCGCAGGAATAAAAAATTTATTTTCCCGCGAATACAAACCAATGCTTTCGCGGGAATAAATAATTTATTTTCCCGCGAATGGAACTTGTTGCTTTCGCGGGAATAAAAATTTTATTTTCCTGCGAATACAAACCAATGCTTTCGCGGGAATAAATAATTTATTTTCCCGCGAATGGAACCTGTTGCTTTCGCGGGAATAAAAATTTTATTTTCCTGCGAATACAAACCAATGCTTTCGCGGGAATAAATAATTTATTCTCCTGCGAATGGAACCTGTTGCTTTCGCAGGAATAAAAATTTTATTTTCCCGCGAATACAAACCAATGCTTTCGCGGGAATAAATAATTTATTTTCACGCGAATGGAACCTGTTGCTTTCGCAGGAATAAAAATTTTATTTTCCCGCGAATACAAACCAATGTTTTCGCAGGAATAAAAAATTTATTTTCCCGCGAATACAAACCAATGCTTTCGCGGGAATAAATAATTTATTTTCCCGCGAATGGAACTTGTTGCTTTCGCGGGAATAAAAATTTTATTTTCCTGCGAATACAAACCAATGCTTTCGCGGGAATAAATAATTTATTTTCCCGCGAATGGAACCTGTTGCTTTCGCGGGAATAAAAATTTTATTTTCCTGCGAATACAAACCAATGCTTTCGCGGGAATAAATAATTTATTCTCCTGCGAATGGAACCTGTTGCTTTCGCAGGAATAAAAATTTTATTTTCCCGCGAATACAAACCAATGCTTTCGCGGGAATAAATAATTTATTTTCACGCGAATGGAAACCGTTGCTTTCGCGGGAATAAACAGTTTTTATTCCCGCGAAAGCATTGGAAAAAATGCTGATTCATAGGGTTTAATCAGTGCAACTTTAGCTATTTAAGAGCCACTGTTTTCACATAGAAAGCATCCAGTTCTTCAACAGCAAGCGGAGAAGCATCATCTACTACAGCTACTAGGAGAGCATCAAGGTAAGAAACGCTAAAATATTTATTTGTCTTTAGTTAATTAAATCATCTGGCTCTAAGTGGTGATAAGGTCAATAATCATTTAACACTAGTAGAAAGCTCTAATTATTTATTTCTATGACTATTTTCCAAGATATTTTATAGTATTCAATATACTTATTATGTAAATAACTAAAAGAAATATTTACGCTCAAGCCTCCTTTCTCCTCTCTCCTCTACCAAATACTCCTCACTTGCAGTTATTTCCCAAATACTGTAAATTTTAACCATCTAGACGACTAATTTGGTGATTTCCAACATATTTTGTAGCATTCAATATAGTTATTATGTCATAAATGTATATTATTCAATCTAGATATAAATATAACCATAAATATGTACATAATTATCCATATATACATGGTTGTATAAAAAACTATAAAGTAACTGACTCTAATTAGTTATTATTAACAAAATAATAAGTGATTATTTAATGCTAATTGAACCTAGATCTAAATTTATCTCTACTACATAGTTTCATACTCACACAAACTTTTTCTTCGCTACTTTATGTAGATAAAGCCAATGAAAAAAAAATGAATCAATTGTAACAATCAGTTTTTTTGTATTTTCTAGACACAATGCCTACTTTGGACTCTTGTTTGAGACAAAACGCAGTAGCAGCAAAGACTATAAAACATCTGGATAAGATCCAATTGAAGTAACTGCAGATAACTAAAGGAAAAACATGTGCTACAGCATACATAGTGAACAAGGTGTGTGTAGATTATTACTCTGTCTCATTACACTACTATTACTAAGAATTATTGTAGGTGTTGGATAAAGGATTGAGCAGTAATTTTAATAACTTCTAACCAATGTAAATAATACTTCAACTCAAATAAAATTAATTAAAATTGAATGGAATAAAAGTATATTTCACCTAATACCCCAGTTTTCTTGTGTATATATATAAATAGATGAATATCTAGCTTCATTTATTTTTTTCATTTGAGTGCAATTATTTCCCCTCCTCTCTCCTCTTTTCCTCTCTTCTTTCTCTCAAGATACCATATGAGTTCGAATTATGTAAAAAACTATCAATACTTAAATGCCATACATTCATAATGTTTTTTATTGTAGTTATTTCCCAAATACTGTAAATTTTAACCATCTAGAGGTCTAATTTGACTATTTTCCAAGATATTTTATAGTATTCAATATACTTATTATGTAAATAACTGAAAGAAATATTTACGCTCAAGCCTCCTCTCTCTCCTCTCTCCTCTACCAAATACTCCTCTCCCCTCTCTTGCAGTTATTTCCCAAATACTGTAAATTTTAACCATCTAGAGGACTAATTTGGTGATTTTCCAACATATTTTGTAGCATTCAATATAGTTATTATGTCATAAATGTATATTATTCAATCTAGATATAAATATATCCATAAATATGAACATAATTATCCATATTTACATGGTTGTATAAAAAACTAAGAAATCTCTCTCTCTCCTCTCTTCTCTCTCCTCTGTACATAGCTATAAAATGTTAATATGAACATGAATTTGGACATGCACATGTACATAAATATGAACATAGGTATGTACATAGATGGACATGAATATGGGCATGTACATAAATGGACATGAATATGGATATGAATATGGACATGAATATGGACATGTACGTATTCATGTCCACTTATGCACATGTACATGAATATGGACATGTGCGTATTTACTGACTCTAGCTATATTATATAGGAAGATTTTCCCTACTTATTATGTAATAAATGTATATAATCATACAATGATTCATTTTTGATCAATATATTTATTCAATGTAGATATATCTCCTCTCTCCTCTCTCTATGTAGATATAAATATACCCATAAATATGTACATAATTAACCATATATACATGAATGTATAGAAAACTAAAAAATCTCTCTCCTCTCTCTCTTTCTTTCTCTCAAGATACCATATATATCTCTTCTCTCCTCTCTCCTCTCTCTCTATCTTCCTCTCTCCTCTCTCTCTCCCTCTCTCCTCTCTCTCTTTCTTTCTCTCAAGATACCATATGTATGTATGTATACATTGATTGTCATTACAAGTTGTAGTGCTTTGTATTACTTAGTATTTACTGACTCTAGCTATACTATATAGGAAGATTTTTCCTACTTATTATGTAATCAATGTATATAATCATATAATGTTTCATTTTTGATCAATATAGTTATTCAATGTAGATAAAACTCCTCTCTCCTTTCTCTCTCCTCTCTCCTCTCTGTCTTCTTTCTCCTCTCTCTCAAGATGCCATATGAGTTCAAATTATGTGAAAAAAGTATCAAAACTTAAATGCCATACATTCAAAATCTAGCTGCCATATGAGTTCAAATCAAGTAAAAAAATAATCAAAACTGAAATGCCACTTAAATGCCACTCAAATGCCGCTCAAGTACCCCTCAAATAAAATACAATATAAACTCGGCGAATTCATCCAACGTCGTAACCCATTGCATAACCCCCAAGGTCTAATCCACGAAAAAACACTTGGTAGGGAGATCTGCTCATATATTACTACTGAGGGGGTAGCCACAAGATGGGCCTACCATGAGATGGGCCTACCACAAGATGGACGACCATGTGATGGGCCTACCACAAGATGGACGACCATGTGATGGGCCTACCACGAGATGGACGACCATTTGATGGGCCTACCATGAGATGGGCCTACCATGAGATGGGCCTACCACAAGATGGGCCTACCATGTGATGGGCCTACCACAAGATGAGGCGACCACGGGAGGAGACACACACTGGATGAGAGGCAGCCATGGGAGAAGGCGATCATGGCAGGGGGTGACAACAGGGACCAAGGAAAACAAGGCTGGGAGAAGGGCAACGACATATCAGAATATATTCATTCATGGTTGTTTACAATAGGTCAGCCAGCATCATTTAAAAGAAAACCTGTGCATCCCTAGTCTGATGAATAAGTCGTATCATCTCTGATGTTTTGTTGTCAAATTCAGCTCTGACTTTAGACGTCTCCTTAAATAACATCTCATACTTATCCTCTCTAGCCAACGCGTCAGCAGTGATGTCTTCTTTCATTAAGGTAGCTACCAAGTCATCTAGTGACAGCAGACTGTGACATCCCCCTGTGTGCAGGTAACAGTCTACATACAACCTCAGAGGGGAGATAACTCCCTGTACAAAGGGTACAGGTGACACAATAATACAAACCACAGGTAGTTAGTCATTTATGTGAGACCCAAATGATCAATAGCTGGTGATGTTACAGTAAACCAGTTTGTGAGGAGATAATCTACTGCCTATTGCTGTAATGTCACCTGCTGACTGCTTTTAATCAGATTAATCTTCGCTGCTACATTATTTCTTTCATCTTCAATTAACTGGTTATTTGTTCTCGGGTTAAATAATGTCTATGATCAACCCATTTACATACATACAATAGAAAAGAACACTCGTAAGCTCAGAATACGAGTCTATACTTTATAACGATAACTAAAACTATTTGAGTTTATGTCCTCCCTAAAAACTACAGAGCCAAATAGATTATTCATATTTGCAAACAAAAACATGAAATAACATTATTACAAAAATAAGATCAATTTTGCATAAATTAATCTTAATCATGAGATGATCCGCTTTATTTTTTAATTAACTCGATTAACAGACACGACTATGAAACAAAAATTATTTGAAGCCTCTGAGGCTCTAGTATGTAGAAAGTTGTCTCTAAACCATGTAGTATATAATAAACAAAATGAGTTACAATTATTTATTTATAACATCTCTGGCTACCAACTGAGTTCCATTATACATCATATTTCCCACCTGGACCAAACGTAACAAGACTCTACCTTTTTGAGATATAAACTTCAGTAAAACTCACCATGGACACACTTGTCCAGGTCTGGGAGGCATTTCATACAGATTATAGTGTGACAGAGCTTACAACCCATAACGTATGGTTGGTCCTCATGCTTTGTACAGCACCTTGTCTGCATCTTTGTAGCCTGAGATCTATAGTCTTCAATGCTAATCTTCTTGTGTTTGCTCAACAGGTCATCATGTGTCTAAAATATTGTGTAGTACATAAACTAGTAGAGTATATTGTGTACCGAGAGAAAGAGGGAGGGGGGGAGAGAGAGGGGGGAGAGGGGGGAAAGAGAGGGGTAGGGAGGGACGGAGAGGGAGGGGGTGGGGAGACGGAGGGAGACAATATATATTTATATATAATGTATGTATTCCATTCAATAACTTACCATCATATGTCTCTCACAGAACTTGTTACAACAGTAAGTACAATATATAACTGCTTGTTGTTTATCCATCTCCTTATCTATACATACATCACAGCAGTTATTGTCTTCTCCTACCATATCATATGATGGGAGAGTATCTGGTGGTCCCTCAAACACCTCTCTGTATAATATAAGTAGTCATATATATGTAGGTAATGTATAGTATACACACATCTGTATATACAGAGTCAGCAGTAGAAATATTGGCAGCACAAATCTATTGCAGACAACTAAACCTTACATACTTTATCTACTAAACTATAGCCTACAATCATAAAACAACAAGTACGGGACACTTACCCACAGTCCTTTACAGCACAAACCAATGTATGGTTCTCCTCAAAGAACTCACACAAACACTGAATACAATGTACATGACTACAAGGTAGAATCTTTGGTTCTGGCAACTGTCCATCTTTCCTCAGACAGTAACCGCACTCAATAGTAACTTGTGATTGTGCCATTGCTCTAGTAACAAACAGAACATCAGCTATAACTTATCTGTTGTACAATAATTGTGATGTAGCTACTAGCAACTAAGAAAATAATTATTATCAGTAAATTCATGTACCAATGAGAAAGTAGGAGTAACCACCAGCAACGCCTACTTCCTGTTTGGTACATTATATTGCATTAGTTTACTGGTAATATCTATTATCTTTGATAAGCAACTTTACTAAACTGCGCACCTAAATTGATACACCCCACCCATGATTAGTGCCCACTTTCACAAATATTAACAGATTACAAGCTAATATGTTTAGGAGTTGCATCCCTTACTTGAGTATAAGCACAGAGTACAGAGCTACAAAATTAATATAGCAATACAACAACCTCTCTGGCGACCAATAACAAATAATAATAATGTTATGTGGTTAGACATCAATGGTATGTATGAGTCTCGATGTCTGCCGAGGAGTGAGAAAAGACAATTACTGAGCCGAACGGAACTAACTAAAGGGAGGCCCAACCCGCATTTTTGAAGGACCAAAAACAAATTTTTGTTTTGATCAATTTTAACTAGTCGATCAATATGTTTGTTCTCATAACAGAGATTTTGTGGTACAATAATAATAATATTCTTTCCACAGTTATAGAGAAACACAAATACATCAATTTACAAAAAGACGATGAACACGAATACAGGACAATACAATGAGGATTGATCTAGTAGAAAAGTCACCTCAACTTTCATCGAGTTTCCAACAAAAGAAAGTTTTGTAAAACCACAAACACAAACCACAAACAGTATCAACAGTCCAGAGGATTCACTTTTTGGTAGTTTCTTGGTGGAGTGTTACCCAAATTACTTTTAAGCCAGCAGGCTAGCATGTGAAAGCAGATTTGTCAAACCATGACTTACCTTCTAAACCACAACAACAAAAGACAACAGAAATTTCAAAAAGGTGACCCAAAACCCACCAAAGTTTTTGCAGAGGCCTGTGGTCGGATTGCTGATGCCTGCTAGTACAAATTGTGTTAAAATACACTATTAACCAAGAAACTGGAGGCTTGAATAACTCAAAGATGATATTTGTATCCTAAATGAGAAAGAAGCAGACAAAAAAATAAGCAACGACCTCAAGAAGTAGTATAGATTACTCATTACATACAACATAGTTGTAAACAAAATTAATTATTGCTTGTAACAAATAATAAGTAATCGTTGTGTAATAATGTGCAGGATTTCACTGTGGGGGTGTAAGTTGGTAGCTAGGCCTACCTGCACAACCTCCCGAACTGTGATGGCTATCTGTATCTATTGCTTGAGCAATACAACCCGCCCAAAGGTCGACTAGTATTCTTGGGAATAGTGCTTGACCATTCTAGATTACTGTCTAGCTGTCGGTTGCGTTAGCTATTTCAGTGTGCAAGCCAGAGGCCGAACTTTGAAGGGCGAACTAGCTAGAGCTAGGTTCGGCCAGCAGAGGTTTGGTGATCTGCTTATTAATTACTACTCGAGTAATAGAGCCTTTGTTGTACGTGCATGTACTAGCGCAAGTGAAGTTATTGTTTGAGAACAAAGAAACTTCTGAGAGTGTGCAAGCTGACTCTGACTTTATTGACAATGACATCAGTATTTATAAGAACAATTATGCAATATAAAATAAGTATACAAAAGAAGCCACACCTAACACAAGTGGTTGGCTAGAATGGACTAATGAACAAACAGTGGGTGTAGCTAGAATAATTGCATGACTGACTTGCTATATGCGATGTAAGATATAAGTTAACATAGAACAGTTCGATCTAGAGTGGCGACATAGAACTGGTAGAATAATAGAACGTAAGTAGACTGTACTGTGAATGTGAGTTACAACATGGCGCCGTCCGTCACAATCAGAATAGTACTGAGCAATAGTTAATTAATAAAAATAATTATGACCCATAAAAAAAAATAAATTGAGAATTATTATTATTTGATGATATGCTATCAAAGTTATTAGTGTGATAATAATAACTGATAATATTTTATAGTTATTCCCAGCAATTATTTTTGCAATAATAACATCGTACTGTAAGAAACATAATAATAATAACGAGAAGTAGTAGTAACAAGTAGTAGCAGTAGTAGTCTAATTATGGTTGATATAAAGATATGTAATCATAATGTATAAATATACATAAAAAAATATAGTATTCTTATTGTAATAATAATAATTATTATCACTATCATTATCATTATTATAACTAACTACTAACTATATATTAATAATTAATTATTATTTATAAATTATTTATGGTAATATTATTATTAAGTAAGTAGTGTATAATATACAGTTGTTCGTTGCGATTGAAAAAAGATGTGGGTCCTAATGATCAGCCAGGCTTCCCAAAGCACTCTGCTCTCAGACGTTATCCCACTACTACTCCATGTGGGAGCTTTTGTCTGCTGTGTTTCCACCCTCGACCAGTGCACTCCTCCTCAGACAACCTGGAAGTCACTGATTACTCTGTAACCACCATGTTGACACCGAGCTTAGTGCGGACGTCTGATCAACACAGCAGCGCTGCAAGAACAACTCCTGGCCTCACACAGTCCACCACACCCAGCCTCCAGTAGCAGGATTACAGGAGCTCGCCACAACTCCCAGCTATTTACTGCAGTTTCGATTCACTACAAACTTGAATTGTAGTCCAAGAATTAAAGACAACACTTCGCACAGTCAACAGTGGTTGACATACAAGTCGCAAGCCTGTTGCGGCCGCATCGCAGCGAGTAAACAAAGCAAACGCCCCAATATAACTCGTCACCGTGAGAGGGCAACTACCTAAATATCTATTCATTTGCAGGGGGAAACAACTCTCTCATTGATTTTGGTTACCAAAACGAGCGCTTGTAGCAAATGAACAAAAATGATCAAATCGGGTCAATGGAGGTCAACAAACCACTTCATATTTATGATGCAGTGAAAATGCAACTGGTAAGTTGTTATTTATATGAAGCGTATAGGTAAATTAAGAATTACTCATCAAGAGTGGATAACACATACAAAAAATATTATCATTTCCATTTAACAGTTCCATTATCGTATTTTCGCAATGCAGGGTGAACAAGTTGATAATGGAAGTGCTTCGCGCTATTACAAACCAGGAAATTGATGAAATTCGCAAGTTTACTACAAAAAATATTTGCTATGATGAGATTCCTTTCCAATATTATTTTGATAGTGAACACTTTTGAGTGTACAGAGCAGATATTTATACCATTCTAGACTTTGTCAGTTAAACTTGTAGTTGTCTTCACTAGTGGTAGCCACGTGCACTTCCCCCAAAGGCCTGGCTGACATGGTATGCTGCCAGCTAGCTAACCAGAACCAAGCAGCAGGCTCCTTTAATCAGGGGCAGAGTGTAGGTACAGCCTGACTGAGCCTGACCTTTGATTAGCTGAGCCTGACCATTGATTGGCTGAGCCCGACCTTTGATTGGCTGAGTTCGACCTTTGATTGGCTGAGCCCTGACCTTTGATTGGCTGAGCCCTGACCTTTGATTGGCTGAGCCCTGACCTTTGATTGGCTGAGCCTGACCTTTGATTGGCTGAGCCTGGAGTCAGATCTCCACCAGTTCTTCTGGCTGCATCCTCCTTCTACCCTGAGTAAGTAAACGATGCAGTCAGCTTATATAAAATAATGAATATGTAGCTATTTATCGCATGACTAAAACATATGTGGGTGCGTGACTAAAACATATGTGGGTGCATGACAACAAAATGTAACAAAATGGTTGCCATGCAAGTTAACAAACAGTATAAAAATGTGTAAAACAAAATATATTTATGAACGCACATATTCTACGATAATTTACTCACGAAGAATAATAAAGCAGTGATGTGTGATGGTGTAGTTGGCAACGATAGTTTTGTTATCGGAAGTGAGTCATAAATGTGAAAAGTGGAATTGTGAGATGTATTTCCTGCACAATACCACACCCTCTCCCAAATATAAACACTCATTGACTTTTGCACTCTTTCTGGCATTGGGCCATATGAGAGCACAGATCAAACTAACTCACTGTTGACATCAATGTATAACCAAACTAATTCTAGTCAGCATTTGTGTTCCCACGCATTTGCATACCCCTTGGACGATCTGGCGGGCAGGTCTTCTATCGTACAAGTTGTTTTAAAACCAGAACTTTTTTATAAAGTAAACATTGTAAGCTCTGAACCAGAATGAATAAGGGATGAAAGTTCTCATATTATTGCAGCACAAAAGTATTATACCAAATCTAGGCTTATATTTATACTTTGTGTGAAACATACCAGGATAGCCAGCCTTGTCTGCCCACTATTACTGCAGTTTGCTGCAGTTTGTGAGAGTAGCCATGGGAGGCCATGTTTGCTCAATATCCAAGCCTAAAGTCTTAATTCATCATATGTATATGTCTATGGAGGGTGTAGCAAAGATAACTAAGTTTATATGGATAATCTTTGGTGTCTAAAATGGGGCAAAATCTACATGAGGATAGCTTTATACACAAATATATATTTCCTACTATTAGAGTGCTTTCGGTACCCTACACGTAGAGATTAACGATGAGATTAAATTACACAATTCGAAAACCCTGCCATTCAAATGCAACGAAAAATGGTGGCAACATACAACTTGGGTTCAATTATTTGAAGCAACAAAATAGGTGGGTAGCATTCGTGATGACATAGAATTATCTCCCCTTTTTATGTTTGACCTTGACTCAGTGTGGGAGCCATCAGCGGACAAACACAAGTCCAACAAGTCAAACCATTAGCTCTTCACTGCCCCTGTTATAAACCTTGTTAATACATTACACAATATCAGAACAATATGACGAATGGTAACATCAATTTATTTGGTTTTCAATAAAAAAAAAATAGTTAAGTGGGCTCGCTTTAGCTATAGAGTTTCTATAGAAAGTATGAGAAGCCATTAAACGACCCTCATTGATGAACTTTCAATGACTGTTCAGCTACTACCCAACGCATAAGGTTTCCAAAAGTACCCACAGTCTATGTTGGTGAGAGTTGCTACATCAAGTTAGGATTTATTCCTGGTATATTTTATCCATAATTTATACCTCTAAACTCTATAGAAAAGTTTACATTGTTTTAGTAACATTTCAAGGTTACGCATGTGTATTGTCAAACTGTGACAAAGCATTGAGGTTCAAGTTGTGTGTACATGTAGCCATCTCCTGGCAATTAAATCAGCAGTTGCATGCTCCCTACTTCCGTATTTGGAAAATGCATTAAAGTAATCACTAGTGTTTTATTTGAGGTTATTAAGAGATTTGGGTTGAGATAAAAAGTTTGCTGGACATTTTCTTGATTAATCAACCGTAACCTACAAATGCTTTACCACCATTTAAATAAACATCATTTTACATGCAGCTCCCCTCTCCGGATCATATAGAGATTGTAGGCTATAGTCCGTAGCAGCAAAATTGACCAGAATCGTAGAAGAATGGGTAACGCGAAATGAATGCACAACATGAGTAGAGAGACTCCACAAATGCTAAGGGCAATCGCTAGCGCAATCGTTAAATGTTTAGCTAACTTTATTCCAGCCAATGAAAACTAGGGAGAAAGGGCCAATAGGGTTCATTCTTTGACACTTACAAAATATTTTTAAAAGATGAATTAGTCAATTGAGACCTATTTGGGCTTGAAAAAATGAATTTTTGTTTTCTATTGTTTTAGCGATAAACCGTGTCCGTGGAGCATGGTTTCCAGTCCAATAAACCTTTTATCATTAAAAGAGAATTCTTATACTTGTAGGCTAATGCACACTGCAGCTCTAGCTCTTGGCTAAACTCTATTATAATTTTATTCAATCACAAAAAACCCGTTCTTAAATCACTAGTAAGACCTTTGTCAGACATACTTGTGTGGACATCAACTGATGAACCCTTCCGGTAATACTATCAAAGGTTTCAAACAGTGTAAACTTCCAAAAAACAACTGATACCAAATATTTTGAGCTTGCGTTATATTGCATGAATCTTGACAACAGAACTTCATCAACTTTTTATGTAACTCAAGCAGTCATTGGGCAATCAAATACAACCTGTAACCAATTACTTCTGTCATTACAAATTTATTGTAAGCGACGAAAGCAAAAACTATTTCCACTCCGAGTTAGTGTAAACTTTTAGCAAACACAATTAATAAATCAGTATCTGACCACAAAAGCTCACACAATACAAGTAGATGTATAAGTATATGTATACATGTATAAGTATATGTATACGTGTATAAGTATATGTATATGTGTATAAGTACACATGTATAAGTATATGTATGCATGTATAAGTATATGTATACATGTATAAGTATATGTATACATGTATACATGTATAAGTATATGTATACATGTATAAGTATATGTATACATGTATAAGTATATGTATACATGTATAAGTATATGTATACATGTATAAGTATATGTATACGTGTATAAGTATATGTATACGTGTATAAGTATATGTATACGTGTATAAGTATATGTATACGTGTATAAGTATATGTATACATGTATAAGTATATGTATACATGTATAAGTATATGTATACATGTATAAGTATATGTATACATGTATAAGTATATGTACACATGTATAAGTATACATGTATAAGTTTGATGGGTAGTAAATGGCTTTATTACAATAATATGCAGGTAAAACTGTACGTTCACATGTAGGTAAAAAGATATGGGTCCTAATGATAAGCCAGGCTTCCCACAGCACTCTGCTCTCAGACGTTATCCCACTACTACTCCATGTGGAAGGCTGTGTCTGCTGTGTTTCCACTCTTGACCAGTGCACTCCTCCTCAGACAACCTGGAAGTCACTGATTACTCTGTAACCACCATGTTGACACCGAGCTTAGTGCGGACGTCTGATCAACACAGCAGCACTGCAAGAACAACTCCTGGCCTCACTCAGTCCACCACATCCAGCCTCCAGTAGCAGGATTACAGGAGGTACCCACAATGCTTAGCTGTATTCTGTTGCACGTTCACCAGCAGTCACAAACTGTAGACTAAGAACTAGAGACATAAATATGCACATTTAATAGATGTCTTATGAAAAAATGTATGGACTGAGTCATAACAGCAGCATAGATAAAGAGAGATCAATCAAACTGATGTAGAAGGGTTTAAATTATGTGTCTAATGAGGCACATTCACATGCATATAAACAAATTTTACTCGTTTATGACAGCATATATTTTATGTCGCAATTCTAAAAGTGATACATTACATGGAGAACACAACTTCTCACACATTCTAGAATCAAAAGACAGCTGGTTGATGCAAACCAAGTTTGTTTAGTTAGAGTTCTATTGTTTCAAGGGAGTCAGTGTTTGAGCACTTCTTAAGGGGATAGAAGATAGAGCAGTTCTCAACAAGTTCCAAACTGTATGCAGTGATTTAGTAGTTGAAACAAGACAATGCCAACAGCTGAATCATTGCCATTATTACATAATAGCCACAATCTTCTGTTAAATGCTAAAAATTATCTGTGCTTTTGATATTGTCCCTAAATTATCGCGTGTAAAAGAAAACTGTTTAAATATCCAAAATTGTACTCACTATATATAAATAGGCCTAATAGACATAGAATTTATTATTTGATTGTAAACAAAGGGGTAAAATCAGAAACTGTAACCGAAGAATGAAAGTAATATAAAATAGCACAAAACAAGTATGATTTGGTAGCAGGGATAAGTAATAGTAAAGGTACAACAAACTATATGTAGGTGGACATAATCACAAATATAAAAGTTGAGAGAAGACAAAACCAAAAATACTAAGAAATAAACCAGCTATAAATGTAATTGTGTGCTGTAATATTGTAATAACAAACTGTATGTAATTCTGTCACTTTCAGGTCTCAACAAAAGTTAATCAATAGATTTTGTCTCATGTCTACAATAGAGGGTTCACTTTAGAGGGGAGGAACAAGTAACAGACAACTCCCTATCTCACCTACTAAATACTACCCAAGTCTATTCATTTCTCACTCAGCTGGTAGAAGATAAGTTTTCTGCTATCGTCTAAAGGTACTGCAAGGGTGGTATCACACATCCCCAAACCAAACACGTATCCACCACCTAAGGCACAATCTGTCACCTGAGACACTATTTTACCTGTAATGTATACAATAATGTACATACTAACAACCATCGTGTTGGTGGGGCAAGGGTACACAATGGATGGCAAACACAGAGGAACAAGGCCATTGGGTAGAAAGCGGGATTGAGAATCTGATATCAATATAAACTGGATGGGCATATTCTGAGTATATCTGGCATGAGGAGTAGGAAGTGTGTCACTTGTAAAAACTACCATTGGAAGTGAAAGTACTGGTCTGCTCAGTAAACAAACAGAGCAGTGACTTGGTAAATGTAGAGTGTAGGAGAAGCTCGTGAATGGAATACATATTTGGTTGGCTGTGATAAAATTGGCTGTAGAAAAGACACCTCAAAACTTCACTTTATAACCTCAACTAATAACTAACCTGTGGTGGTATCTAGTATGTAGATTGTATTGTTGTTGTATGCAGCTAGTAAGATATAACTTCCATAGCATACCAGACCTTCTGGGTAGTTCACATCAGAGAGAGTCCACACTACCTCCCCAGTTGTCATGTTCACTCTAAATACTTTAGATGTACTATAGTTAGATATAACAACAGAAGTATTGTCTACAGCGCACAAAGTGGTATGGTGGTTACTTAGTAGAGGGCAGGGAATGTGACGTAGAGACTTGCCGGAGAGAGAATATACGGTCATTCTCTGGTTTGGTGGATCTGCTATAACTACCTGATCAGCTACTACAGTCAGCATGTTAGAGTAATACACATGGTAGGGGTGATTCCAGCTAGTAATATGTCTACCTGACATATCATAGACATTTACTACACGAGGTTTGGCATATGATAATGTATACAACTTGTCCTTATATACAGCAATAGATTCTACTGGACCAGAGGTGGAGATAAAAGAGTTATGTAATTGGTAGTTGTCGTCTATTCTAGTAACTGTTTTGTTATCTAACCCTACATAAGTACTCCCTTTGCACTGGCAGACTGAGAGACTACGAGCAGGTGGCTGGACAGACTTCAACAGTTTCATAGCCTGAGGTAAAGGTTGAGGGGTTGTAACTCCCTCCTCACTGAAAATAATGTTACAGGAGGAGACAACCTCCAACTCCACAGCTCTGTTCTCACCTACATAATATATATACTGTACTGTATGACCAGAATATACATAAATATATAACATTGAGTGGGTAAACCCAACTCTCTCATGTGTACAATACAACAAGTAATATATACTATATAACATATACAACATACAGTTATATATGTTATAGTATCAAGTCTAACATATAATTCATGTCACTCACCCAATTTCTTCAGTTCCACCTCATCCTTGAGTTGTAGTTTAGGTATTTCTACTCCAACAAACTTTTGTATTTCATCCTTCAACTCTTTCAGTCCCTTCACAACATCTACCTAGACATGGAGTATACATACAGTGTATATAGTTATATCAAGTATATATTACATACCACTAATACCTACTCACACTAGATGTCTATGTAGATAACTCTATTATATTTAACCTTCTCATTAGATAACTACTCACCTGGTGACTACATCTCACTCTAGACTCTATCATCTTTCTATGAGTTCTTAGTCTAGTCCATTTCTTAAGTACAATGTCTTCCATAAACTCAGCCATATCTACCTTCGACTTTTGTCTTTTCTTCATCACTTCATGTTCTAGTTTCTCATACTTGAGCCTCAGTGCATTTATCTACAACAGAATATATAACATAGAGTCAGCGCTGCTCATTTACTCATTGGTGCATGTATTATCCAGTCAAATGACACAATGAGAAGATATAAAAGCAAACCTGTGCATCCCTAGTTTGATGAATAAGTTGTATCATCTCTGATGTTTTGTTGTCATATTCAGCTCTGACTTTAGACACTTCCTTAAATAACATCTCATACTTATCCTCTCTAGCCAACATGTCAGCAGTGATGTCTTCTTTCATTAAAGTAGCTACCAAGTCATCTAGTCGCAGCAGGCTGTGTGACTCTCCTGTGTGCAGGTATCAATTTACATACACCTCCATGGTCATCTGTGCAAGCCCTCATTTATATCATGGAATTGACCATCCAAACAGACAAAGAAGTTAATGCCAAACAACCAACTCATCGGTGATTTAATTGCAATCTTGGATTAAGGGTTCCCAGATAAAGTCATCGCTGATCAATCACAGCACAACAAAGAAGTTGCAAAGATCCCTTATTCTTTGGTTGGCAGGTAATGTGCCGTGTCATATTAGAAACTGTACTGAACAACCAAACTAAAACCCAGGCTCTAGCATGCTGAAGGTCATTTCTAACCATGTAGTAAGTGAGAAGCAATATGAGTTACAATCATTTAGTTCTAGTATCTCAGGCTACCAACTGGTTTCTTTACTAATTTCTTTTCCTACATTAATCCAGAGAGTACTTCGTTTAGAAAAAATACAGGATGTGGTAAAACTCACCATTGTCACACTTGTCCAGGTCTGGGAGGCATTTCCAGCATGCAACAGTTTGACAGAGCTTACAACCCATAACGTATGGTTGGTCCTCATGCTTTGTACAGCACCTTGTCTGCATCTTTGTAGTCTGAGATCTATAGTCTTCAATGCTAATCTTCTTGTGTTTGCTCATTGTATCATCATGAGACTAAAATATTGTATATTACATTAACTAGTACAGTAGATTGTATACTGAGAGAAAGAGAGGGTGAGGGGGAGAGAGAGGGGGGGAGAGAGGGGTAGGGAGGGATGGGGGAAGGAGAGAGGGAGGGAGAGAGGGGGGGGGGGAGAGACGAGGGAGAGAGGGGTAAGGAGGGACGGAGAGGGAGGGGGTGGAAAGAGGGAGGGAGACAGTATATATTTATATATAATGTAAGTATTCCATTCAATAACTTACCATCATATGTCTCTCACAGAACTTGTTACAACAGTAAGTACAATATATAACTGCTTGTTGTTTATCCATCTCCTTATCTATACATACATCACAGCAGTTATTGTCTTCTCCTACCATATCATATGATGGGAGAGTATCTGGTGGTCCCTCAAACACCTGCCTGTATAATATAAGTAGTCATATATATGTAGGTAATGTATAGTATACACACATCTGTATATACAGAGTCAGCAGTAGAAATATTGGCAGCACAAATCTATTGCAGACAACTAAACCTTACATACTTTATCTACTAAACTATAGCCTACAATCATAAGACAACAAGTAGGGGACACTTACCCACAGTCCTTTACAGCACAAACCAATGTATGGTTCTCCTCAAAAGACTCACGCAAACACTGAATACAATGTACATGACTACAAGGTAGAATCTTTGGTTCTGGCAACTGTCCATCTTTCCTCAGACAGTAACCGCACTCAATAGTAACTTGTGATTGTGCCATTGCTCTAGCAACAAACAGAACATCAACTATAACTTATATAGCAACCAATGTAATAATTATTATCAGTAAGTTTTTGCTACACAATGTACCAAAGAGGAAGTAGAAGTAACCACCAGCAACACCTACTTCCTGTTTGGTACATTATATAGCATTAGTTGACTGATAAAATCTATTATCTTTGATAAGCAACTTTACTAGACTGAGCACCTAAATTGATACACCCCACCCATGATGAGTGGCCACTTTCACAAATATTAACAGATTACAAGCTAATATATTTAGGATTTGCATCCCTTACTTGAGTATAAGCACAGAGTACAGAGCTACAAAATTAATATAAGAATACAACAACCTCTCTGGCGACCAATAACAAATAATAATAATGTCATGTGGTTAGACATCAATGGTATGTATGAGTCTCAATGTCTGTTGAGGAGCGAGAAAAGACAATCACCGAGCCAGACAGAACTAATTGAAGGGAGGCCCAACTCACATTTTTGAAGGACTAAAAACAAGTCTTTCTTTTGATCAACTTTAACTAACCGATCAATGTGATTTTTTCTCATAAAAGTGACCCCTGTTGTACAACAATGGTAATTGCCTTTCTACAATTATAAAGAAACACAAATACATTAATTTGCAAAAGGAGATGAACATGAATACAGGACAATACAACGAGGATCTAGTAGAAAAGTCACATCAACTTTCATCGAGTTTCCAACAACGGAAAGTTTTGTAAAGACACAAAAGTTGACAAAACAAGAACTAACTAAGGAAAATAGCAAATTTATTTGCCTTCTCCCAGAAAAATATGTCAAGTAGCAACCAGGGCTGCAAATTGAGCCTAACAATGGCAATATCGATTTATTATAACCGCTTCAACGCGTTGTGATCTGAAGTTTTTCAGGATATTCACTGCGCTTACCCAGAAAAGTCCAGGAGGAGCAAATGAAGTTTATATAGCCTTAATTGAAATTAGTTCTGCAAAACCAACATAAACTTGGACACTGCCAATCATAGAAGTCATTTTTCATTCTTCTCTCTAAGTACATACAGCAGGAACTATTTTCAGTAAATGTAGCCAATAGAACATACATTTGTACTAATATCAATTAGCACATGATTTCCGTGGTAACTGTAGGGAACTTCTCATTTATACGAGATATGTCTAGAAAGTATCACCTGACTTTAAATATCTTGTATTGCTTAGACTTTCAAATTAAACTAGTGCTGGGAATTGGAAAGCCATAGAAAAAATGCGGGATTTGATAAAGCTGATGGCCCACTAGGGTGGTTCATACCATCAAACGCTTTTGCTTTCAAATACATATGAACAGTTTGAAACAGTCTTGATGATTGCAAGGTGTCTCCCACGATGAAGATAAATGGGTAACTACAGTAAAAGCCTAATGAGCTTTATCACAAGGCGGGATTAGTACTGATAATAAGTAAATGTCAGCCTTGGTAGCCACAAGATCTCATGCAATAAAACTGTATTTCCTGTCTAACAACCATGAAAGTTTACAATCTGTTTAGCTGCTTTGTAAATAATCCAGATGGTTTTGAAATGAATCAGACGGTTTAAAAAAGTACAAACTGTAAGAACGCTTCAGAAACAGTATGTATCCAATTTACAAACCATATCAACTATTTTGAAATGATATGAACTTTTTTAAAATTAACTGAATAATTTTGTTAGGGTTTGAAAGTTTTGTAGAGCAAGTGGCTTTCGAACCAACAACAGTCGCTTCACAAACTCTATGCAAAATATGTAACATAGATGTAACAATCAATGGACATGAAACAAATGATTCAACCATATAGCCAGCTGTTGGATATAGTCTCTAAAACTAATCTTCAAAAAAATGAATAATCTTCAATCAGTATTTAAATTAATAATAATTAAATAACAAACACAATTTGTTTCACTAATTACTTCAAATATTTTTGTTCAGTGTTTAATGACAAAAACATATCATTAAGTAGACTCAATAAATATATATTATCATTAAAGTGGACCGGCAAATAAACTTTGATTTCTAAAATGAGTGAACGATTTGGCAAAGCGTTTGGAAGATTTGCAGAAACTCAGACAAGTTTGGAAGCATTCAGACGGTGTAAAAAGCGTTCAGAGTCACCATAGCATACAGTATGTGATATTAACGTTAAACACCAGGACAACACACTGTTATTTGTAATATTCTGAACAACCAACAAAGTTACAACAAAGAGCCATAGAGACTTATTAAAGACCTGTGTTGGCTACTTCCGATTTAAATAGCAAATAAAGACGACTTCCGCACTGGGTAGAAAGCTTGGAAATTTACAAATCAAAGTGTCAGCGTAGTGAAAGTAAAGTTAAAGCTTAGATGAGTACCCTTTGTCGCCCCAGGAAACTAGGACTTGCTAATTAGGAGACTCAGGTGATCACAAAAAATTTTGCGTGACGGGCCATTTGTAAGCACAAGTTTTGGAAACATGCTGTTGCTGCTTCTCAGATAGTCATCTGATTGGAATAAAACAAAGTCAGTATCGACAGCCCGGAGAGTTTACTTATTGGTAATTTCTTGGTGGAGTGCTGCCCAAATTACCTTTGAGCCAGCAGGTTAGCATGTGAAAACAGATTTGTCAAACTGTGACTTACCTTCTAAACACCGACAACAAAACACAACATAAATTTCAAAAAGTGACCCAAGACTCACCAAATTTCCTGCAGAGGCCCGTGGTTGGTCGGAATGCTACTGCCTGTTAGTACAAATTGTATTAAAATACGCTATTAACCAAGAAACCGGAGGCTTGAATAACTCAGAGATGAAATTGATGTCCTAGATGAGCAAGAAATAGAGAAGAAATAAGCTACTACCACAATAAGAAGTAGTATAGATTACGCATTACAAACAACATAGTTGTAAACAAAATCAATTATCGTTTGTAACAAATAATGAGTAATCGTCGTGTAATAAGAATAGTACTGAACAATAATTAATTAATATAAATAATTATGACTCATTAATAAAAAATAAAATTGAGAATACATTATTATAGTTTGATATGCTATCAAAGTTACTGTGATAATAATAAATAATAACATTTTTTTATACTTATTATCAAAGTTATTATTGCAATAATAACATTGTGCTTGTACTGTAAGTAACAAAATAATGAGAAGTAGTAGTAGTAAGTAGTAGTAGCAGTAGTAGTCTCATGGCTGATATAAAGATATATAATCATAATGTATAAACATATATAAAAAAATATAATAATATCATAATAATAATAGTTATTATTATAACTACTACTATTATTGTCTATTAGATTATCTAATAGATATTATTATTTATTATGGTAGAAGTATTATTATTAAATAATATATAATAATATACAGTTTTTCGTTGCAATTGAAAAAAGATGTGGGTCCTAATGATCAGCCAGGCTTCCCACAGCACTCTGCTCTCAGGCATTATCCCACTACTACTACTCCATGTGGGAGCTTTTGTCTGCTGTGTTTCCACCCTCGACCGGTGCACTTTTCCTCAGACAACCTGGAAATCACTGATTACTCTGTAACGACCATGTTGACACCGAGCTTAGTGCAGACGTCTGATCAACACAGCAGCACTGCAAGAGCAACTCCTCCTGGCCTCACACAGTCCACCATATCCAGCCTCCAGTAGCAGGATTACAGTTTACAGGAGCTCGCCACAACTCCCTGCTATTCAGGGCAGTTTCGATTCACTACAAACTGGATTTGTAGTCCAAGAATTAAAGACAGCACTTCGCACAATCAACAGTGGTTGGCATGTAAGTTGCGAGCCTGTTTCGGTCGCATCGCAGCGAGTAAACAAAGCAAACTCCCCAAAATAACTCGTCACCGTGAGAGGGCAACTACCTAAATGTCCAATCATTTGCAAGGGGAAACAACTCTGTCACTGACTTTGGTCACCAAAACGAGCGTTTGTAGCAAATTAATCTCAATTTAGCAGAAAATTAATGTCTTTTACATGTTGTGTTGAAGTCAATAAGAACCGCTTCACAACAGACATCATGTTTTATGACGAAGAGTGAGCAGAAACCATTATTTCCATATTTGAAAGGAACTCAGCATCCTTAATTAATATCAAACTTGTAACTTGCCTGATTGTAAAAGGTCAACTCAGCAGTGATCTAACAACTGTGAATATCACCAAGACGGGGTGTCATAATCTTTTAGTAACGAGGTCAATGGAAAAAACCCTTAGTCTTTTTTTAAAATTTTAGAAGTCTGTAGGTGTGCAGCTACATTAGTTTTCAGCGATTCTTGCAGTCTTTAAAATGGCTAACAATTCACCAGTTGCCATCAGGTAGAAACCAAATGTTTGCCAGAAAAAATTGTTCCCGTTAAAATACAGAGTTATTTTTGCAGTGTCAAATTGTTTGTCATTTATCAAAGCTCTAGAGATAAATATTAATGAGAATTACGGTTAACCAGAGTAGTAAACGCATGCAAGAGCTGCTGTGGTTTGGCATCCACACAAAAAGCATAAACTGAAAGCTTCGTGAAGGACGACACCATCCGGTGAGGGAACATCTACTAAAGGATCTTCACTCAATATCAATGGCTGTGAATGAACACGGTCTACCAGAATGTTAACAGCTGTTTTCGTAGCCTTGTGAAAAACCTACATTTTTATATTCCTATAAAAATGTCGAATTAGAGCTTGTTGACCAATGTCTTAGTAAAAAACTGGTTTAATAAACAGTAAACTCTTTACGACTTTGTCTTTGCAATAATAATTAAAATTATGAAGGTTAATTTTAGAACTACTTGTGGCCAGCATAGTTGTTTTTATTTCAGTCGGCGCCTCGTAACAAAAAAAGTAAAAATAACTTTTTGATAGCACAAGTTCTTTAACATCAGTTAATAGAGCAGTCAACATTTCACTACAGCGTGAACAGTAACTACACTTTATTGGCCATTTGAAGCAAGCAAAAAGCCACTATGTACTTGTTTGTAACAACCATAATCCTAAGACTCAGCATTAGACTACAAGAGCTTCCATACTACAAGGTGATTTTCATTATGATGTGCAGTAGATAGTCTTAGATCCACTGGTTTCTTACACACCAAGACTTGATTACATAATTAGGAGCAACATACATACAAAGTACTAAATGATTCATATTATACAGGGATTTACTAGCTGATGAGGTATAACTAACCTATAAGCAGCATGCTCTGAATGTAACAGTATTGTGAGTATCCAAAACATATTTATTTTTTATAAGGAAACAAAAAACTATCTAAAACTTTCAGCAGATAACACCAAATGCTTGTCAATGTATTCAGTGAAAGGGAAGATGACTCCACAAATCAATTGTTCAAAAAAATCCAAAAACTATTAGACATGTGCAGCTATGATTTAGCTTTATGTCTCCGACAAAATGCATAGCCTTAGTTCACTGCTGGCATTCTCGAGGTATCTCTGATTCTGGCTGGCAATCTACTCGTATCACTTGCACATCTCGTCTTCGTATCTCCTACAAACACATCATGCTCAATGTTTCTATTTATCGTGACATGTACAAAGGTGCTGATATAAATAAAGTGGACAAACTTTGCTGCCGTATCAAAAATCAACGGATGTGGTATACTGTAGCAGAAGTATTTACTAGATGATGTGTTATCACATAAGCTTATATCCCATTGCAGTATTGTTAGAAATTCCATTAGTCATCTACTAGAAGAAACTATAATATCTAGGCAGCACAAATTATTAGCCATTTGATCTCAGATAACTCCTGTAAACCAAACATAATTTTATGTTTTCGTACATATTTCATAAAAGTCACACCGGCTGTAGCTCGTGAAATTTGAATAATAAAATCAAATTTGAACAGGAATTTTTCTTCAGTAGGGTGAATAAAAACTGAAATAATAAGAATGAATAAAAGGTTATGTTATTAATACAGAATGCAAGTTTGGGAATCCGTGCTACTAGTATTGCTTTGCATACTCAGACATGAAATGAAAGTAGGGAGCGTCCAAAACCTCACAGATAACATCTATAACCAGCACGCTTAATTGAAAGTATCATCTTTGCCTACTTCATTTCAAAGAAAACCAATTTGGATGGCTATTCAGCATTGATGGAGGGATAATTACCCAGTGGCCTTGGGTCGCTGCAATGATTCTGCACTATTGTTACCTAACTAATACAAAGTTGAGTAGATTGTGACCACAGGGGTCACCAAAACTCCCGCTTCGTACAGTTTATTTACCATTTCTGAGCAATTAAATCGTGTCCATAATAAAAATTGGGAAATCATAAACTGTAAACAATGTGTGAGTGCCGATTCAGACCAGGTTGGTTTACAGTTCTACACGAGTTTATAAAATGATGCTGGCCACAGACGGCTGATATGATTGCATAGATTGTTGAGACATAATTTTTAAAGTTTTCATGAAGATTGTTTGAGGGTCGGTCAAGTTGGTCAGACGCTGAAATCGTAACAACTTATAGAAAATGATCAAAGATTTATTACAAACAATTACGCATTAAACAAACTTTTTATTTATCATTTTATAAAAAAAAATGGCCAAAAACTATCACTAAAGCCTGACCAAGCTGCCAAATAAGTTCTTATGAGATATGAGCAACGATTTTTGCAATCAAATAATTGGGTTGTTTGGAAAGAAAAATTCTCAGCCTGATTTATACAGAGGCTAACGTAGTAGCAGAAAAGGGAAGTCAAAATAACGATGGGATCTAGGGCACTGTTTTTATTAAATGTGAATTTTTATTATTTAGTTATTATTTTTTATTTTAAAGGTTAATGGACGCAAAAAAGAACCAATTAATTAAAATTCTCAGCAAAATATTCTTTTTCAGAATTTAAATCAATAAAGAAAAAAAAATTACTGCAATTCCTAATTGCAGATGGACACAAAATAATTAACAATAATAATATTTAAATATAATGATAAATTTTACATATGTTGGTGTTGGGATGATATCTAGCAGTCCAGAAGTTTTTGGGAAATCTTGAAAAAATACTGAGAATTTCCTTTTTAGAATTTGTGTTACTACTTGAAATGTTTATTTTAAAATTTTAAAACAATTAAAATTTTATGCTTTTTAACTGTTAATTAAGTTTTTTAGTTATTATCACACAAATAAATTTACTTAACTTTAGGTGAGAGTTGATTGAAGATAATTATGGAATCTCAAGGATTTCTCAGGACTTCAGGGCCGATAGATGTCATCCCAGCACTGAATAAATGATTTAAAATTATTATTTTATTTATTGTAGAATAAAAACAGCATTCAAACTAGTCATACGGGGCTGATGTCCATACATCTAGTGGAAGCTCTTAAGGAGTACTATGAGCACCAGTAGCGTTTGGAGTACAGATTGTTGGTGGTAGAGAAACATTGTGACAAAATTTGACACTACATTCAAGTGACGATAAGAAGCTTTAAATTATAAGTACAGTCACAGAGTGTAGGTAGGCCTGTTTGTTTTCTTTTAAAACAAAGGTTGGCAATAAAATAGTTTCTGACTTTCGTTAATAAAAATTGTAAATTGATTGCGAGAAGTAACAAATGATAATTAGTTCAAGTTACAGCACGATATCTATCGTTATTGTTATTAGTTTCTAGTGAGTAGCTACGTCGCATAAAGAGAGCGTCGTAAAAACTGCAGAAAATTTCAACATGTTACAGTTTTTCACGATATCCCGTGAGCACCAACAATCTTAAGAATGTCCAATTTGTAGAAAGTTCTAGGACATTCCATAATACCGTGAGCTCTACAGCCTGTATGGAGATCAACCTTTAGAAACATTCGGACCGACATAATTACAGGGCGATTATTTGATAATGAGAAAACTGTGTGATAACTATGGTGGCTCGTAGCGTTAGACTAATTCGCTATCAAAATTGTATGAAAAGTTTTTAGATTGTCTAGACGATTTGCAAAAGGGCTTTTACTCTGAAAATAATTGGTTGAAGTAATAAATAGCCTAATGAACTGTATCTCAAAATGAGCCAAGTATTTATAATAAGTAATAGTCGGCCTTGGCAGTTGCTAAAGTTCAAGGAAAACGCTGCATTTCCTGTCTAACGGCCATGAAATTGTACGAACTGTATCGTTGCATTGCAAGTAAGCGAGATGGTTTTGCAAAGATTCGTGCGATTTGGAAGAGTACAAATTGTGTAAAAGTTTTATAAACAGTATGAATTATTTCCAAACCGTATTTTGGAAATGTTTGCAAAGCACATACATGGCTTTCTAATCAAAAGTTATATCATAATTTTTTATATAACCGATATGGAGAATGTCTAACGCAGAAGCAGATCAATAGACAGATCATCTAGTTATATAGACGATAGTTGAGTACAGTCTCAAAAGCTAATTTGTCAAAACCAAAAATACTTTGTACATATTATTTACAATAATATGAATTAAATAACAAAAAATATTTTTTCTCTTCTATTTCATTATCATTTAACTGTTCAGTGTTTAGTAACAAGTGGACTGAAGACATTTAATCAATAGAGCGGACCAGCGAGTGGCTTGGATCTTCCAAGCATACAAGCAATTTCACAAAAGCATTCAGGTTTGTGAAAATGCGAACTTTTCCAAACATTACAGACATTTTAAATCGCAAAACACAACGCACCCTGGGCCACCATAAAAAGCAGCAATTATGAGGGAGATTTTCTGATAATTTATTTTTCAAATAGCCCCATTTCTTCAATTTGTTAGTTTGTTTCGAAGCTTGCCGTTTAACGATTGGGATATAATTCAATTTTACAACAATTATTGATTTTACTAGCAACTAGTACTTTCAAACAACATCTACGATAATCATTAAATAACAAAAATATAATAAATAGGTCGATGCAGCCTATCAAAGTCACCCACAGGGCTTTGTAGGTCACAATGCTACATCACATTCACTGGAAATGGCAACACTATATAATTATTTTTCACAAGAATAAAATTTATCGGTAAACAAACCTCTATCTCACTGGGTAACATAAAACTTCCTTAGCTCCACCCACAAGAATGCAGCAAAAGTGATTTTGTAAATGGGACAGACTCCAGCATCTTCCACAATAAATAGCATGAACATACCTACAATATATGTAACAATACCAAACCAAACATGTTATACAATAGTTATAACATAGTGCATACAATTGTATTAGTTTTTAGGTGTGCTAGTGACAAGTAAGCTTACGCAGAGTTGTCCTCTCTTTGGTGATGAGTTGGGTTATGACAATTGGCCCCACTTGCTTAGAAGAACGACCTCAGCGAAAATCGACATTGTTGTGATTTGGTTTTTTGGGACGGTGTGAATGAGTCAGCATTTCTTTCACCCTAGCTCAACCTATGGAGTAATATGTGTTTCAATAGGTAAATAAAATGGTTCTACCTATTATGATATATTTATTCTCTGATTAATACAATGCTATCGCTTATTATGGGAGTTATCCTCTTTATTATCTTTACAAAGGGAATACAACTTTAAACTAAGCAAATCCAACAAAATTAAACTCCATATACATATATAATAATAAAAACATACATTGTATTACATTCACTCCATGATTAGGATACTGATATTATCAGTACTGTGCGATGATAAGCACAAAGTCGATAAGCGTATGAGAACTAAGGATGTCATAACAACATTATAAATAAATCTGTAGTGCCAAGTAACTTCACATTTATACCGAGTATAGAAACAGGCTGACTGGCAGCTTAGATGTAATGAAGTAACGTTACATACGTTTCTAATAGGAAATAACAAAAAATACTGTAGAGACCACAGGCTTACTGCAAAAAAATGAATTGAACCAAAAATTGAAATTTTGGGCCACATTCAGGAACCTGATGTTGTGTTTTGTTGTTGGTGTTTCAAAAACAAATCAGGGTTTGACAAATCTTTCATTATTTGCTGGCCCGCTGGTCCAACAATAATTCGAATAGTACTCCACCAAAAATTAAACAAAAACTACACCTTCTGGCCTGTTGATACACATCTTATAACTACAACATGCAACATTTTAATACATCACAACCACAATAACCGAAGGTCTCCATCATATAATTAACCAACAAGTCATCAACAAAAACTGACACCAAAATATAAATAGACAAGAAATCACTAAATGGTGATTATAAATAACGGCAAGAAGACTGTACACTGCTTAAATTATCTATGGAATGTGTTGTTAGATTAAAACTTTATTACCATTTATTTTTTATCATGGTTTACCTAAAAATATAGGATCTAAAACATAATATAACCTGTTGACCTCTGATAAAACAAACCTAAGATAACGAAGACTAATTTGAACAAGAGTAAGGCAATGTAATAGTTGGCTATATATTATATAATGGTAATAGTTTGTGCACAGAAAAATTAATAATAAGGAAAACACATAAGTATTGCACTTGGGAGTATTCCAGATATTAATTATGTATAACTAAAAGTAATTGCGCAGATATCAAGAAATACCAGGTGAGGGAGCATGGCATGTCTGCAATTCGTTCGAAAACTTGGTTTCGTGAAATAAAAATGTTAGATGTACGAGATTTTATATGCTTTCAAGTGGTAAACAATTTTGATAACTAGAGGTGCGGCTTTACTGTTCTAAAGTTTTTATTAACAAAGGTACAGAAAAGGCAATTGCGTCTGCTCTTTCAGCAGTGATAGAGAGCTGTTTAGGTGCTCATAAAAGGACTCAGATGGATTTTTTCTGGACTAATTCTAATAGGATTAGGGTGTTATTGAGATGTAAAAAGAAAAAGAAAGGATCAGGACTCTGATGTTAGTCTAACATTGGAGTTAAAAGTCGAGAGAGCCAGTTCAAGAGATGGATATTTTCTTATTTTACTAAATACTATAAGTGGGTAACCTTATTAGCTTTAGTAGTGATTTGATCAATATGGGGATTAAAATTTATTTTAAGGTTAAAAGTCACACCGAAAACAGTGAGGTTGTCTTGGGAGTAACTTTAGTGTTCCCCACGAAAGAGCGTACAATTGAGGTGGTTCTCTATTTGTGAACAGACAAAATTGTGTTTTGCCTATTATTAATCATTGGGATAAATATTTAGATTATAAGAAATATCTTCATCACAAGGCTATTGCAGAAAACAGGTGAGTTTCCAGCCTATTTTACAAAACTTTTGTTGTGTTTTGTTGTTGGCGTTTAGAAGGTAAATCATGGTCTGAAAAGTCTGTCGCCTCGTGCTGTCTTGCTGGCTCAACAGTAATTTGGGCAACTCGCCACCGAGAATTTATTAAAAATTACACCCTCTGGGCTGTCGATACGAGCCTGTTTTGCTTCATTCAAATGACTACCTGAAGAGCAGCAATAGCATGTCTCCAAAATGTGTGCTTGCAAATGGCGTATTAAGCGAAACTTCTTATGCTCACCAGAGTCTCCTAACCAGCAATTCTTAATTTACGGGGCCGACGAAGAGCCCTCATCTCGGCTTTGAAAGTGCGAGCACCTTGTATTAGTGAGCGGTACATGTTGTTCGGATCCACGACGCGTTTGCCAGCAAAAATAGAGATGATCGTCCTATAATAAATGATTGGTTTTAACGCAGTTTGTCTAAACTGTTGGGTGAAAACGCTCGGTTAGTACAATATTTTGTTACAAGGTGCTCCATCTTTATTTTTTTGGCAAAATTTTTGAGGCCCCTGCCGTGGATCCTCGCGAAATTTACCATGTGCCAATACGAGCTGCTCACTATTTAAAGCTGAGATGAGCACCCTTTTGTCACCCCCTTAAACTACGACTTGCTAGTTGGAAGACTCAGATCATCATAAGAAACTTTGTGTGACACCCCATTTACAACCAAAAATTTTGGAAACATACTATTGCTGCAGCTACTCAGGTAGTCGTCTGATTGGAGTAAAAAAAGGTCTGTATCGACAGCCGAGGAGGTTTTCTTTTTGTCAAATTCTTGGGGAAGTGCTACCCAGATAATTTTTGAGCCAGCAGTCCAGCACCTGAAGACAGATTTTTTAGACCATGACTAACCTTCCAAATTCCAACAACAAAACACAACATAAAGTCCCTAAAAGTGGTCAACCCAACAATTTTTTGCAGTAGGCCTGTTATTCTCACCATTATTAATAATATATGTTATTATTATACATTAACAATAATAATTAAGATAAATAAATGATAAATAATAACTATAGTAGTAATAAAATACCATTAAACAATATTTAATGTTATTACGGTAATGAATTATAATCATTTAGAACAAGAAAAAAATAATAATATTATTACTATCTTATTTATTAAATTAATTATTATATTGTAACTGTTGTTATTAATTTTAATCAATTATTATTAATTATTATCATTATTATAATTATTATTATTACTATCTATCTATATCTCTGTACAACAAAAATAGAAGAGGTATGGGTCCTTATGATCAGCTAGGCTTCCCACAGCACCCTGCTCTCAGACGCTATCCCACTACTGCTCCATGTGGAAGCTTTTGTCTGCTGTGTTTCCAACCTCGACCAGTGCACTTCTCCTCAGACAGCCTGGAAGCTACAGATTACTCTGCAACCACCATGTTGACACCGAGCTTAGTGCGGACGTCTGATCAGTACAGCAGCACTGCAAGAACAACTCCTGGCCTCACAAAGTTCACCACACCTAGCCTCCAGTCGCAGGATTACAGGAGCTCGCCACAACTCCCAGCTGTACGACGTTGCATTTATTCATTTATTGTTCCAAAAAGTTTTGGCCCAGGAATTGTGGACAGCAGTTTGCACATTCAATTGCGATTTTCAATTAAATTAAAAACCTGCACCCGTCGCTAAGCAGCCAGCAAACACGGACATTAGCTGCTGAGCCCAGCATTTTCTCATGAGAGGGCAACTGCTAAAGAATTCGACCAGCTAAAGGGTAAAGCAACTCTAAAAGTAATCTTCAGTACCAAAAATTTATACATACCAGCGGCCTAATACCCCGTGTACATCCACCATGGATGAAATATAACAGGATTGCCAGAAACCCGAACGGGGTGTAGCCAATTTTGGCCAATGGGAAGTCATCCATGGCGCCCATATTGAACTGGTTGTTCGGAGCGGAAACATAAACTACGATAGCAGCTCGGAAAAATAATCGTTAATATTGGTATTAATGCGATGTTCTGATTTTCTAGTTTCGGAGCGGAAGCTGCATAAAGTTTGCCACATACCAAAGATTACATATATGTTATCATTGGCATATACAATTTTGTTCTCGGAGCGGATATGGTATTGTAAGTAAAAATAGTTGAATCGTCCAAACTAGCGCAGTATGCCCACGGCGTGAACTTAACGTATAAAAAGTCATAAGAAAACGATATTTATTACGAGATCCAAGTGGTCTTGAAAATTTCGGAGCAGTATGGCGGTTCCCACAAACGGCTACATTTGGCTCGTCACAAAATTTCTATTACGCGGCCGCAGCTGGCAATCCTGTTATATTTCATCCATGACATCCACCGATTAACTCCCGATTTATCCTTACCGATTGGAGATGACGTCAAGTAGTTTCCCCTATTTTTTTCTCCAATTGCCATTCTCACGCCCCTCTCACGCAATACCGGTGAAACTCGCTACATTTTTTTCATAGTTAGCCATGAAGTGATTTAAAACAACAAAGGCGGGATGCTGAAAAACGATTCTTCATCTAAAAATAATTGCACTTGAGAAACCGTTTTGTTGGAAACGGTGATATGATTGGTCCAATCACAAAATGTCTACCGATTTTTTGAGCACGAGCAAGACCCACCAATAGCCTCAAATAAAATGCTACCAATTATTTTATTACGTCACCCAGGAAACGGATGCAAGGAAATCCTCAATCGGTAAGGCAAATCGGGAGCTAATCGGTAGGTGTACATGGGGTATAAGTGAAGTAATCATGATTAGTTCACTTAGCCCGTGGCCTGTCCTCACGTCTCTCCCACTTAGTTGGCGGTCAGCCAGTTGCTTCCTACACAACCACAACATTGATGATTGACGTCAACACACTTTTAGCTACCCACAAAAAGGACGAAAAAAGGCTGAATGGTTTAATTTCATTTAGAGATCGCTGTGACCCATATTTACCATTACAATTATTTAGTGAGACATTAAACATTCCCAATTGATACATTTACATGTCAGTGTGAGACAAAGATAAAGCATCACTTTCACTCTCTCCATGTCATCAGAATATTGTGTTTTATCTGGCAGAAGCTTCTGTTTTACGAGCTAATTATTATGAAAAAAAACCAAAATCAAAACTTTTGCTGGTTGGACTGGCTATTATGTAGTGAGCTTACAATACAATGGAGAAACTGTTGCAATAATTTTATTTAATTTTTGGTTATGAGTACAAAGATAATGTTGGATGACAAACATAGATAACATGAGATGTGGCCAAGGCTGCTAAGATTTTGTGTACACGTTGTATCAGTTGGTCATTTTCAGCGATGTGATACATCAATTTTTGTTAGTTCAATAACTGATACAAACAGTCCAGTGTTTTGTGGGAAATAAAAGTGTTTATTATTCTAGCTCTTTTGTACTTTCATAATGTGAAATAAATAAATTACTCACCTGTCTTGGAATATATCAGGTGTATCACAGGAGACAACAAGTATTTGTGGCTTCTTCAAAACATATTAGCCAGATTGACTGGCTTTCGTTTCATATCTGTTCATTGTGGGAATCACATGTGAGACAGGAATTTGTCTTTTCAACAAAAATAATGGGAAGATAACTCCCAAATGTTATGATTAAGTATAATTTCCCAGCCATAACGGGTTTGGTCGGTATTTCCTTGTATTGTTGACGTAGAGACAACACCAGATAGACTGAGAGTCTTTCACCAAGTCTTCCCTTCCTATTTTAACCATCACACGTCACATTTTAGGTTTGTGTCACACCAAAGCCCACAACATGATGAGGGAGCGAGGCATTTTATTTTACATTTCAATTTTATTAAAGTGTAAAAATGGATGAGGGAGGCTACGTTTTAGATGTTTCCTTTCCATAACAGCAATTATGGAGAGAAAGAATTCTAGTTTATCATAATTCTAAGGCCAATGATCATTGGGAGGTCAAAGCTTGAGGTATTTTCACACTTGGCCATAAAGAAATCATTGAGTATGATAAATCATTGGGAAAAAGCTACTTGGGTGGGAGGTGCTGATATATTTGAGGTTTTTTCGCAAATGTAAAAAGTATGACAGAATGAATTTTTACTTTTTACTTTGATGATCGCCCAAAAAACTTGTTCGGGTGTGTGGGATTTGTGCTTATAGGAGTTTGCAACCCCATGAGGGAGAGGGACGCAAGTAAAAATTATGACTTGTGTTGGCCTTAAAGAGCTACCAGAGCAGATTAGGATAGAAAACCCTCTGGGAGTGGATAAAAACTCCATAAACATAAATATACCAAATTGTATATAATAATGTTTATTGATTGATAAATCATACATGGCAATACAATAATAATAAATAGTATCCTAGCAACAATAACTCAAATGTAATTAATCACGTGACCAAAGCGGGAAAATCCAAACAATCAATAATTTCTACAATAGAGAAAAACTCGCAATCTGAGAAAGTTGGGACTACAATACTACTTAGTTGATACACCAGAGACTGAAGTATTGAATGTAGCCTTTGATCTTTAATTCCATAATATGGGCTCATAAAACAAAAGGAAGCCAATTAACATAGTTAAGGTGAATGTATGCAAGAGGAACCTAGGCAATGTTTCTCCATCCGGTCTACTAAATACTAGTGGACTTTGCTCATTCATTATTTAACTGGTAGAAGATAACTTTAGAGCTAGTATATAGAGGTACAAGAAGGGTGGTATCGTACACCCCCAAACCAAACACATGTCCACCAGCTATAGCAACATCAGCCACTCGAGACACTATCCTACCTGTAATATATACTGACAGGCATTATGTTGGTTGGCTAAACAAAACGAAGGAGGAAATCTAAGAATGGCAGACGCTGAGATTGAAGGTGACTGAGTAAAAAGTGGGAGCAAATTTGAGCCACTATTGCAAGCGAACCAATATTGGGAGTGAAGTAACCAATGCATGAGGAATCCATGAATGGAATACGAGTCTGAGGGGTTTTGATAAAACTTACTGTAGAAACAAATACATCAAAATATTCATTTTATAACCTCAAACCCGACGACTAATAACTAACCTGCGGTGGTATCTAGTATGTAGATTGTGTTGTTGTTGTATGCAGCTAGTAAGATATAACTTCCATAGCATATCAGACCTTGTGGTCTCTTCACATCAGAGAGAGTCCACATCACCTCCCCAGTTGTCATGTTCACTCTAAACACTTTAGATGTCTCATAGTCAGAAATAACAACAGAAGTATTGTCTACAGCACACATAGTGGTATTGGTGTTACTTAGCAGAGGGCAGGGAATGTGACGTAGAGACTCGCCGGTGAGAGAATATACGGTTATTCTCTGGTTTGGTGGATCTGCTATAACTACCTGATCAGCTACTACAGTCAGCATGTTAGAGTAAGAACCATGGAAGGGGTGATTCCAGCTTGTAATATGTCCACCTGACATATCACAGACATTCACTACACGAGGGTTGGCATATGATAATGTATACAACTTGTCCTTATATACAGTGATAGATTCTACTTGACCAGAGGTGGAGATAAAAGAGTTATGTAATTGGTAGTTGTTGTCTATTCTAGTGACTGTACTGTTATCTAACCCTACATAAGTACTCCCTTTGTACTGGCAGACTGAGATAGGTCCAGCAGGTTGCTGGACAGACTTCAACAGTTTCATCGCCTGAAGTAAAGGTTGGGGGGTTGTCACTCCATCCTCACTGAAAAGTATGTCACAGGAGGAGACAACCTCCAACTCCATAGCTCTGTTCTCACCTACATAATATATATGCTGTACTGTATGACCAGAATATACATACATACATATATAACATTGAGTGAGTAAACCCAACTCTCTCATGTGTACAATACAACAAGTAATATATACTATATAACATATACAACATACAGTTATATATGTTATAGTATCAAGTCTAACATATAATTCATGTCACTCACTCAATTTCTTCATTTCCACCTCATCCTTGAGTTGTAGTTTAGGTATTTCTTCTTCAACAAACTTTTGTATTTCATCCTTCAACTCTTTCAGTCCCTTCACAACATCTACCTAGACATAGAGTATACATACAGTGTATATAGTTATATCAAGTATATATTACATACCACTAATACCTACTCACACTAGATGTCTATGTAGATAACTCTATTATATTTAACCTTCCCATTAGATAACTATTCACCTGGTGACTACATCTCACTCTAGACTCTATCATCTTTCTATGATTTCTTAGTCTAGTCCATTTCTTAAGTACAATGTCTTCCATAAACTCAGCCATATCTACCCTCGACTTTTGTCTTTTCTTCATCACTTCATCTTCTAGTTTCTCATACTTGAGCTTCAGTGCATTTATCTATAACAGAATATATAACATAGAGTCAGCGCTGCTCATTTACTCATTGGTGCATGTATTATCCAATCAAATACAAGGATACAATGATCTAAACATATAAACTTGACAAACGTCTGTCTGTATGTCTGTGTATGTATGTATGTATGTATGTATGCATGTATGTATCTATTGGCCTCAAGTGGTCGTCGCATCAGCTGAAATTTAGCTTACTATAACTTCCATTCATTTCCGTGTGCGTCATCTTCGGATTGTGGGCGTGCTCAATTATTATAAATAATAACAAATTTTTATAAATGAAGCTACATCATCTGAGTTTAAAGTGAAATCTGATTGGGCAATTCATTTAATCTTAGGTTTAATGAAGGCCATTGCAACAGAAATAAAGAATCCTTACAAAGGCACTCGATCAAAAACTGATTCGAAGATTTAATGGTGGGCTTTACTGTTACGCGCCATTTTTCATCTGGCTTGAGTTGGCACGCCGCACGCATAAAATTGGAATTAGTGGTTTCCCTCAATATGGACATAATTAGTGCACACGCATAGTAAACAAAATCAACGCTTGTTTATGACGCAAACTTCATATGTGAAATGGCAACCAGAGACGATTGCGAGATTTGTCAGGTGGTCCAATGTGATCACGATCACAAGGATCATCTTATTGTCTTTACATCAACAGGATCGAAAAAAATGAGCTTGTTTTGGTGAGTTAGGGAACAAAAAATGGTATTCATACAAGAATGGACAGTAGTATGTCGGTAGAATAATAATAAATAAACTAATAATAATAAGAATAAATAGCGGGATGTGACAGGCCAAATAAATACTGTACAGCAAAGAAATAAATATCCGAAGATGACAACAATCTTAAGCGTTGTAAAAATTGGAGAGCAATTCTGAAAGAGGGGTATTTGGCAGGCTTGTAGATCAGCACTGAGTAGGTTGAGAGGGTTGTTCAATACATCAATCTGCTGCTTAAGACTCGAATATTAAAAAATTCAACGAAAAATTGTTCAATGCTAGGATGCAAAAAAAACCACTGACTACAGTTTGCCTAATCTTGAAATGATTCCTTGCTGCAAGTTTCTTGGCATTAAACTAGACCAACATTTGACATTCAGATTCCATTCACACAGCGATAACATTGTTAAAAAATTTGACTACAAAACAAATATTTGAAATTTTCGAAATAATAAAAAAAATGATAGATCTTCAACACATTATCATTGCGTTGAGATTATTTAATAATATTGCTTATTTATTATTATAACAAATGCTGCCATAATGTACTTTCTACCAATTAATTGTAACAGTTACTGTCAAAGTATTGTAGTGGATTTTGGTGGAGCTCTGTCATGACCATAGTATCAAAAAGGTGCCTCTGAGAGCCCTTTGGCATCAAACAGACCTGTGGTAAGCACCTCTGAGAGCCCTTTGGCACGAGACAGACCTGTGGTAAGCACCTCTGATAGCCCTTTGGCACCAGACAGGCCTGTGGTAAGCACCTCTGATAGCCCTTTGGCACCAGACAGACCTGTAGTTAGCACTGGCACAAGCTGTGGAATGAGACGGCAGAATTGCTACCAAATAAAAGAGTGATTTACCTCTACAGGCAAATAACCGGCAGACTACCGACACAGTACCAAGCATGGGAAGGTATCCCGGGCCGGCAACAAGATGGCTGCCATAGCCAGAGGAGCAACACTTAGCATAAGGATCCCAACACCACCTATCCACATCTTAGATGCCTCCAGATATCAAGATACCAAAATCAAAGGCTTGTAAAAGACCAAAAACCTACTCAAGAGATGCAGAGATATCTAGTGACCAATTATTTTGGCTATGGGAATATTAGCTTTGCCACCTACTTCTGGGCGCCATTTATGATTAACTTTATGCTTATTACTTGGTTGAACTGTGTATATATCTTGTGTGTACCATTCGTTAACTTATATACATTGTATGCTTGATTGGTCAACTCCTAAAGTAGGCCAACTGCTTCCTGTATGCTTCCGGTGGCTTGGCTTGACTGTATTCCTGAAAGCACCGAGCTATAGGTCTGAGCTGAGAGTTCACCATTAGTTGTGGAGTTGAGATACTTCTCCATAGAAGTTACCTTTAGACATACCGGCACAGGGTCCTCTCTGGTGAGAGGAGATTGTGGTTGTCAGGCCTGTAGAGGCTGACCAAGTTGCTGTGCCAGCAGGCAGACAGGTGTCTGCATGTATTCAGCCGTTGGAGAACAGGTGGTGGTTTTGTTGTATGGATGGGCAAAACCACCAGAGTATGCATTCATGACAAAATTGTTATTAAATATGAGGGGGTAGCCATGAGATGGGCCTACCACAAGATGGGCCCACCATTAGATGAGCCTACAACAAGATGAGGCAACCACGGGAGGAGACAAACACTGGAGGAGACAGCCATGGGAGAAGGCGATCATGGCAGGGGGTGACAACAAGGACCAAGGAAAACAGGGCTGAGAGGAGAGCAACAACATATCTGAATATATACATTCATGGTTGTTTGGGTAAGCCAGCAAGTATGATATAAAAGCAAACCTGTGCATCCCTAGTTTGATGAATAAGTTGTATCATCTCTGATGTTTTGTTGTCATATTCAGCTCTGACTTTAGACGTCTCCTTAAATAACATCTCATACTTATCCTCTCTAGCCAACACGTCAGCAGTGATATCTTCTTTCATTAAGGTAGCTACCAAGTCATCTAGTGACAGCAGAATGTGACATCCCCCTGCATGTAGGTAATAGCCTACATACAACCTCAGGAGGAGATAACTCCCAGTACAAAGGGTACAGGTGACACAATAATACAAACAACAGGTAGTTAGAAGAAATAAATACAGTGAAGCTGCGCAAGGGAATATTCAGCCTTCAACTAAATTGACTAACCAAATCTTATTTGAAGGCTCTCCCCCCCCCCCACAAAGTCACTTATGTGAGCCCCCAAATGATCAATAGCTGGTGATGTTACAGTAAACCAGTTTGTGAGGAGATAATCTACTGCCTATTGCTGTAAAATTGGTGCTGTGACCAGCTGACTGTTTTTAATCAGATTAATCTTCGCTGCTACAGCATTTTTTTTTCATCTTCAATTAACTGGTTATTTGTTCTTGGGTTAAATAATGTATGTGATCAACCCATTTACATACATACATACAGTAGAAAAGAACACTCGATGGCTCAGAATACGGGTCTATATTTTTTAACGACAACTAAAACTATTTGAGTTTATGTCCTCCCTAAAAACTACAGAGCCAGATAAATTATTCATACTTACAAACAAAAACATGAAATAACATTATTACAAAAATAAGATCAATTTTGCATAAATTAATTTTAATCATAAAATCACCGTTTTTAATCTTTAATCAACTCGATTAACAGACAACACTATAAAACAAGAATTATTTGAAGCCTCTGAGTAAACATTGCTGGACAATGACACAACTGCGGACAAAATAAAATAGCCCAAGTTCTTGTATAACTTGGCTAAACACAAGGTGCTACAGTGTCGTGTCATGTTAGAAACTGCACTGAACAACCTCACTAAAACCCAGGCTCTAGTATGTAGAAAGTTGTCTCTAAACCATGTAGTATATAATAAACAAAATGAGTTACAATTATTTATTTATAACATCTCTGGCTACCAACTGGGTTCTATTATACATTATATTTCTCACCCGCACCAAACGTAACAAGACTCTACCTTTTTGAGATATAAACTTTGGTAAAACTCACCATTGTTGCACTTGTCCAGGTCTGGAAGGCATTTCAAACAGATTACAGTGTGACAGAGCTTACAACCCATAATGTATGGTTGGTTCTCATGCTTTGTACAGCACCTTGTCTGCATCTTTGTAGCCTGAGATCTATAGTCTTCAATGCTAATCTTCTTGTGTTTGCTCATTGTATCATCATGAGACTAAAATATTGTATATAACATTAACTAGTAGAGTATATTGTGTACCGAGAGAAAGAGGGATGGGGGAGAGAGGGGGGAGAAAGGGGGGAGAGAAAGGGGGTAAAGAGGGGGGAGAGAGGGAAGGAGAGAGGGGGTGGAGAGAGAGGGGGGTAAAGCGGGGGGGGAGAGAAAGAGGGGAGAGAGGTGGGGAGAGAGGAAGGGGAGAGGGGAGGGGGGAGAGAACGGGGAGGGGAGGGAGGATTAGGGACAGGGAGACAATATATATTTATATATAATGTATGTATTCCATTCAATAACTTACCATCATATGTTTCTCACAGAACTTGTTACAACAGTAAGTACAATATATAACTGCTTGTTGTTTATCCATCTTCTTATCTATACATACATCACAGCAGTTATTGTCTTCTCCTACCATATCATATGATGGGAGAGTATCTGGTGGTCCCTCAAACACCTCTCTGTATAATATAAGTAGTCATATATATGTAGGTAATGTATAGTATACACACATCTGTATAAACAGAGTCAGCAGTAGAAATATTGGCAGCACAAATCTACTGCAGACAACTAAACCTTACATACTTTATCTACTAAACTATAGCCTACAATCATAAGACAACAAGTAAGGGACACTTACCCACAGTCCTTTACAGCACAAACCAATGTATGGTTCTCCTCAAAGAACTCACACAAACACTGAATACAATGTACATGACTACAAGGTAGAATCTTTGGTTCTGGCAACTGTCCATCTTTCCTCAGACAGTAACCACACTCAATAGTAACTTGTGATTGTGCCATTGCTCTAGTAACAAACAAAACATCAGCTATAACTTATCTGTAATACAATAACTGTGATGTAACTACCAGCAACCAAGATAATAATTATTATCAGTAAATTTATGCTACATATTGTACCAAAGAGGAAGTAGGAGTACCTACCAGCCACGCCTACTTCCTGTTTGGTACACTGTATAGCATTAGTTTACTGATAATATTTATTATCTTTGATAAGAAACTTTACTAGACTGAGTTCCTAAAATGATACGTCCAACTCATGATGAACGACCCACTTTCACAAATATTAACAGATTACAAGCTAATATATTTAGGAGTTGCATCCCTTACTTGAGTATAAGCACAGAGTACAGAGCTACAAAATTAATATAGCAATACAACAACCTCTCTGGCGACCAATAACAAATAATAATAATAATATGTTGTTAGACATCAATGGTATGCATGAGTCTCAATGACTGTTGAGGAGTGAGAAAAGACAATCACCGAGCCAGACGGAACTAACTGAAGGGAGGCCCAACCCGCATTTTTGAAGGACCAAAAACAAATTTTTGTTTTGATCAATTCTAACTAGCCGATCAATATGTTTGTTCTCATGAAAGGGACTGTGTGGTACAACAATAATAGTATTCTTTCCACAGTTATAGAGAAACACAAATACATCAATTTACAAAAAACGATGAACACGAATACAGGACAATTTAACGAGGATCGATCTAGTAGGAAAGTCACCTCAACTTTCATCGAGTTTCCAACAAAGGAAAGTTTTGTAAAACCACAATCACAAACCACACACAGTATCGACAGCCCAGAGGATTTACTTTTTGGTAAGTTCTTGGTGGAGTGCTACCCAAAGTACTTTTAAGCCAGCAAGCTAGCATGTGAAAACAGATTTGTCAAACCATGACTTACTTTCTAAACATCAACAACAAAACACAACATAATATTCAAAAAAGTGACCCAAAACCTACCAAATTTCCTGCAGAGGCCTTTGGCCGGACTGCTACTGCCTGTTAGCACAAATTGAATTAGAATACACTATTAACCAAGAAACCGGAGGTTTGAATAACTCATAGATGATATTTATGTCCTAAATGAGCAAGGAGTAGTATAGATTACTCATTACAAACAACATAGTTGTTAACAAAATCAATTATTGTTTGTAACAAATAATAAGTAATTGTTTTGTAATAAGAATAGTACTGAGCAATATTTAATTAATATAAATAATTTTGACTCATTAATAAAAAATAAATTGAGAATTATTATTATTTGATGATATTGTGCAGGATTTCACTGTGGGGGTGTGAGTTGGTAGCTCGGCCTACCTGCACAACCTCCCGAACTGTGATGGAAACTTGTGTCTATCGCTTCAGCAATACAACCCGCCCATAGGTCGACTAGTATCCTTGGGAGTGGTGAATTACCATCCTAGTCTACTATCTAACTGTCGGTTGCGTTAGCTATCTCAGTGCAAGCCAGTGGCCAAACTTTGAAGGGCGAACTAGTCTAAGCTAGGTTCGGCCAGCAGAGGTTCGGTTGACTTGTTTCAGTGCAAGGCAGAGGTCGAACATTGAAGGCGAACTAGACAAGGCTAGGTTCGGCCAGCAGAGGTTCAGGCTGATCTGCTTATTAATTACTACTAGAGTAATGTTGTACGTGCATGTACTTAGCGCAGTGAAGTTATTGTTAGAGAACAAAGAAACTTCTGAGAGTGTGCAAGCTGACTCTGACTTTATTGCTGCCTAACACGGCTATTTATATAAAAGATTACATAACATAACTTGGATAATATGGATAGAACAAAGGAAGCCACACCTAGCACAAATGGTTGGCTAGCATGGGCAAATCATACACAAAGGGTGGTGCTAAAATAAATGGTTGGCTGATTCCACATGGTGTACATATAAGTTTACATGCTTGAGTAAAATAATAATGGGTATGCATAGAACAAACTGCCCTACAGAGTGGGCATAGAACTACTCATGTAGACAGTTAGGTAGAATATAATAATATAATGTTACGTTGGTGTCGACGCCGTCCGTCACAATATGCTATCAAAGTTATTAGTGTGATAATAATAAATAAATGATAATATTTTATAGTTATTCTCAAAATTCTTTTTGCAATAATAACATCGTACTGTAAGTAACATAATAATAATAATGAGAAGTAGTAGTAACAAGTAGTAGCAGTAGTAGTCTAATAATGGCTGATATAAAGATATGTAATCATAATAATGTATAGATATATAAAAAAATATAATATTCTTATAATAATTATTATTATTATAACTAACTACTATATCTACTAATTAATTATTATAATTATTATTATTTATGAATAATTTATGGTAATAGTATTATTATTCTTAAGTAATGTATAATATACAGTTGTTGGTTGCAATTGAAAAAAAGATGTGGGTTCTAATGATCAGCCAGGCTTCCCACAGCACTCTGCTCTCAGACGTTATCCCACTACTACTCCATGTGGGAGCTTTTGTCTGCTGTGTTTTTTCCACCCTCGACCAGTGCACTCCTCCTCAGACAACCTGGAAGTCACTGATTACTCTGTAACCACCATGTTGACACCGAGCTTAGTGCGGACGTCTGATCAACACAGCAGCACTGCAAGAACAACTCCTGGCCTCACACAGTCCACCACATCCAGCCTCCAGTAGCAGGATTACAGGAGCTCGCCGCAACTCCCAGTACAGCTATTTACTGCAGTTTCGATTCACTACAAAGTTGATTCGTAGTCCAAGAAGTAAAGACAACACTCCGCACAATCAGCAGTGGTTCACATATAAGTTGCAAGCCTGTTGCGGCCGCATCGCAGCGAGTAAACAAAGCAAACGCCCCAATATAACTCAACACCGTGAGAGGGCAACTACCTAAATATCTATTCATTTGCAAGGAAAAACAACTCTCTCTCATTGATTTTGGTTACCAAAACGAGCGCTTGTAGCAAATGAACAAAAATGATCAAATAAATCCGGTCAATGGAGGTGAACAAACCACTTCATATTTACGATGCAGTGAAAATGCAAATGGTAGTTTGTTATTGATATGAAGTATAATAGGTAAATTAAGAATTACTCATCAAGAGTGGATAACACATACAAAAAATATTATCATTTCCATTCAGCAGTTTCATTATCGTATTTTCCCAATGCAGGGTGAACCAGTTGATAATGAAAGTGTTTCGTGCTATTACAAACCAGGAAATTGATGAAGTTTGTATGTTTACTACAAACAATATTTCCTATGATGAGATTCCTTTCCAATATAAGTAGTAATATATGAGCAGATCTCCCTCCCCAAGTGTTTTTTTGTGGGGTTAAAATCTGGGGTGATGCAATGGATTATGGCGTTGAATGAATTCGCCGAGTTTATATTGTATTTTATTTGAGGGGCATTTGAGTGGCATTTGAGTGGCATTTAAGTGGCATTTGAGTTTTGATTATTTTTTTACTTAATTTGAACTTATATGGCAATTTGAGTTTTGATTATTTTTTTACTTGATTTGAACTTATATGGCATATAGATTTTGAATGTATGGCATTTGATTTTTTTGATATTTTTTACATTGTATAAGAATGGAACGTGATATGATTGTATTGTTATTGGAAGTTAAGATGTCGACAGAGGATGATGTTAGTAGTAATATATGAGCAGATCTCCCTACCAAGTGTTTTTTTGTGGTTCTGACCTTGGGGGTTATGCAATGAGTTACGACGTTGGGTGAATTCGCCGAGTTTATATTGTATTTCATTTGAGAGGTATTTGAGTGGCATTTGAGTGGCATTTAAGTGGCATTTGAGTTTTGATTATTTTTTACCTAATTTGAACTCATATGGTAGCTAGATTTTGAATGTATGGTATTTAAGTTTTTGATAATTTTTCACATAACTCGAACTCATATAGTATTTTGAGAGAGAGGAGAGAGGAGTTATATCTAACTTGAATAACTATATTGATCAAAAATGAAACATTATATGATTATATACATTTATTACATAATAAGCAGGGGTAAACCTTCCCATATAATATAGCTAGGGTCAGTAAAGACTAAGTGATACAAAGCACCAGGTCTTGTAATGATAATCAATGCAAAGTCTTTTCCTTTACATCGCATCTTAAAAAATCCTCAAATTAGCCTTCTATATGGTTAAAATTTACAGTATTTGGGAAATAATTGTAATAGAAAACATTATATCTATTAAAATTTACTGTAAATTTTATGTAGTACAAAGTACTATAACCTTCATTTATTCACTTGAGACTACATATCATCAGCATTTTGAGATCAAGTCTATATATATATATATATACGATGAATGATTTTTTTGTATTATATATATATATATATATATATATATATATATATATATATAGTTATAGTAACTATTCTAAAAAGAAGACTATTATGAAGGTTTTTATTTAAGCCAAAGTAGGTTCGGTAGATACTCCATCAGAACACACTCGTCTTTTAGCATAAAAATATGTGAGTCCTCGCTTTATTTGCTTGTATGTCAACATTTTTTTATCCTTTACAACAAATCCTCGATTTTTACCCATAAACGACTTTTTTGTGTTCAATACATTTAGATAACTGTCTTTGTTCAATTGATTAATTCGTTTGTTCAAACCTTTTGAGCTAAACTTGTTTCCTTTTTCTCCCCAGCAATAATAGGGTTTAGAGTTAAGAGCAACAATTCCATCTCCGGTAAATTCCTCTTTAAACAATCCAGGTGTTCTTTTTCCATGTTTTAGTATTTTTTCACAACATTCTTGCATACTCCATTCTAAACCCATTGTTTTGATTCTTAAAAATTCATCTCTATGTTTGTCACAGTATGGTCGTGGAAACCAATCACCATATTCATTGTAAAACTCTTTTTTCATACTTGGTTTTACCAGTGTTTCTAATGTTCCGCTCAACGCCATGTACGCGCTATCTGTATCCATTTCAACATATTGAAAATCACTTCTGTCAATATATCTATAAATAAAAAGATTGCTTCAATTATTTGGAAGTTTTACTTACTTATACATGATAATAGTAGGGAATTAGGCTTTACTTACTTATCCATAAAGTCGTAGTAAAACTGTAGCATTCTCAGTTTAGCATACTGTAGCACGGAGAAACCCAAGTGTACTGGAACATTCATAGTTAGCTGAAATGGTGGTGATACTGATTAGCAAAGTAAACTTGTGGAATATAAATTTTGAATTGCAAAATAATTGTTTTAAAACTTACTAGCTGTTTACAGGTTACGATTTCATAAAAATCATCTGCTATCTCTTCCATGGCGATAAATTTGTTTCCTCTGATACGAAATGAAGCTTTTCTGGCGCCTTCGATGAACTTGATGGTGGTATGTTTTTCTTTATCAGTGATTGTTTTTCCATAAGCAGCATTTCCTACCAACTTGCTAGTAGTAGCGAGTAATTCTTGACTAGGGTCTGCATCTCCCATTCTCCTAGCGTCTGAAACCGATGTTCCAAAAGCTTCAAAAGCTTTTCTAGGAATATATTCTATTAGCTGATAAACTTTGGTGACTTTCAATCCTTGTTTCAAGTACCATTTCAACAAAGGACTCATTAGCAATATCTTATCTCCGTACATACTTCCAACTAATGAGCGTTGAGGAGTCTTTAAAAAACCTTCGGCTTCAGCAAAGACTTTCATTTCATCGCTCAAGTGTTCTCTGGTTAACATAGTATTTTTAAAAATCGGAGGCATTTCGGAGAACTTTTCTTCCTCTTCCTCAGGAACTTCGATGTCACATTCAACAAATCCGAAGAATTCTTCTGATTGAACTCTCTCCAACACTTCTTCTTGATTCAGCTTTTTTTCAAGTATTTTAGGGTAGAAAGAATTGTAAAACGTGTCGACAAATTTTTGTAAATTTGTATGAGTTTTTACACGCTTCATCCAGTCACACTCCCAAATCGAGATTACAGTGTAACCTAATGCTCGAAGATATTCTTCATTTTCCATCGTAGTTTTAAACAGATTTGCTTTTGATTTTCTTCCACTAGCTTGAAGCTCTTGCTCTTTAGCGTTGTTATAAGAGCAGTCGTGTCCATGCCAAAAACATCCGTGGAATTGAAAGACATGACGATTTTCAACACAGAAACCATCAACTGGTAATCCTCGCTGTCCGAGAGTAACTTCTCCTCCATTGAGCTGATGTCTGATATTGATTTTTTTTGAGAACATTTGGAACTGTAACCAGCTATGAGCTATCTTGCTAAATTTTACTGGTTCAGCGACAAAGGAGTTTTCGATTTTTCTTCTTCGAGGATAGCCAGTAGGCATTGATTGCATCATACACCATAAATAGAGCGCATTTGCATCAACTCCATAGATTCTATCACAAATCTTTGCTTCTTTTCCCAACCAATGTTCTCTAATTTTAGTTATACCTTTTTCGTGATATCTATGCATCACTAGACTTGGCCCACCAACTATATTTTTCTTTATTAGAGGATAAAGTTCTGCATTGCAGTTGTCAAGCAGACAAATTGGGAGAGTCTGACGAAACGACTTACCAAGTTCATCAAAATTCAAGTATGTAGAGAGGTATGGAGGGGGTGGTTGAGGAGCTTTGTTAAACATCCATCGAATCGCTAATCCTGGTAAAGATATACCATCTTTTAACATATCAATCCCATGCTCTCTGTAGATCGATCTTTGTCTTTCCAACGCTTGAACAAATGGTTTTACATCCAAGTTGTTGTACCATTTTAAAAAATCCCTCATTGTCTTCATGTCGTTATTTTTCCATGCTTCTTGACAAATTATGTACTCTTCTTCACTGATATTCTTTTGTTTTAAAGAACTGTAAAAAGCTTCTCTTGGAGGTAGATGTTCTTGATTAAGTTGTTCCAAGTCTGTCATCCATTCATAAGGAAAAAATCCTTTTCCGGCTTCACATTTGTATGCTTTGAGATACATTTCATAGCTATATCCAGGAGCGATGAAGTTTGTACAATCTAAAAACAAAAAAGATCCTATTCCGATAACAGGCATCTTGGTTCCTTTTTTTATAACAAAATCAAAATCTGTGTCGGAGACATCTTTCAATTTTTGAAGCAGTTTTCCTTTCATCACATTGACATCATAAGTCTGTGAATTGAAACCTAGAATAGGGAGTTTTTTCATATAGCTGTACAAATCATCCAGAACTTTTTCAGCTCCTGTTCTACGTCTGAAACGATTTTTTTCAAAATCACTACGAAACTTTTCTTCAGCTTCTTCCAGTCGTTGTAATTCACCTTCTATCTGTTTTATGATTCGCGAAAATTGTTTTTCCAATCGGCTATATGATTCTTCACTAATATCATCCAAGTATTCAATGAACCTTCCAACGCATTCATCATCATTCCCATTATTGACAATACAACACGGGTTGTTGAAGCCTGGTACATTTGAACAAATTGAAATACTTAAAAGTTTATGCTCATTCGTGTAAATGGTTGTGTCTGTATCTCGATCTTTTTCGCAATTAGGTAACAAACACTCTATGTCAAATGTTGCAAAAAATGGATAGTATCTCAAGGAATCATCTGACCCGATATCTATCCCAAATTGAACCTTCAGTTTGTCGAATATTGTAGCAGTAGGACTGTATTGCCCTCCAGAAAACTGCATAGTTGTTGCCTCTGAGATTGAACATCTGTGTCTTTTCAGATTCCCCAATCTGTCATAACAAGTAGAACAGGTTGGACATCTGTAGGCTTTGACATATCCTTCCAAGTTTGTAATAAGACTGAAGTGATTGATATAAAGATCCAAATATAGATTCTCCTTATAACTGGAGTTTGAATTCCAAATAACTGTTGAAGTCATATCATCATTTAAAGAAAACACTGTTATCTTCAGTTGAAATGCTCGCTCCGAAAGCAATAAATCAGCTTCTGTCACTCCTTTCCCATCACACCTTTTACCACTATCACCATGGATGAAACTATGATATTGTTGTTGGTACTCCTTCACCTCCTTAATTATCGGATCTTTTGCAATTCCACCGTTTTTTTTTGTAGTTCTTTGTGTAATGCTAGACATTTAAAAAAACAAAGATTGTCGGGAATTCGTTTTCCTTTTGTGTTTTTTAACATGGTTCGTATGTGTCTGTTGTTAAGGAGGTGAGAGGGTAAATGCTCTGGTGGTGATCCAACTTTTCCCATTCCGAGTAGTTTGTAGAAATAAAACGAAATGTTTGTGATTAACATCAATCTCCAAGTCGTATTTGGTCTCCGTCTCAAGCTATTTGTACGATGATCAGTCTCCATAACATCAACAAAAAAGTCATCAAGATCTCCTTCAGTTTCAATCAGTTTAGCTTTTGGATATACGGTAGCATTGTTTGATGATGAGTGAAAGTATCGGAGTTCACCATCATTTTTATTTTCTAGTATACAACCTACGCTACAGTTGACTTTTGCTCTCGAGCTCAATTGTCTCCAAACTTTTTTTAGCAATTCTAACACTCTTGAATCATGATAGTCATTTTGGTAGGTATCAGCTTGGTCTCTTGGAATCCCATCCCAAAGTCTTACATTTAAAAGTTCTATGACTTTTCCAGCTCTATGTTTCGTTTTCATAGCTCCCCAATATCTAGCTATCAAATCATCCCATTCTTCATCTTGAAAAGTTGGAGCTGTGCTATCATCAACAATACCTAGGGTTGATGCTTGGGTAGGTCTTTCAAAATTTAAATCTTCTATTTCTTCTTCTTGTTCTTCCTCTTGTGCTTCTTCCTCTTCTTCTTCTTCTTCTTCTTCATTTTCTATCATTGGATCATTCTCATTTTCTTCAACTATCTCCTCCACAACCGGCTCTATATCTTGAGCTATTATGCTAGTCTTTGGTGGTGAAGGCTCAGCACCAAATCCTATTTGATTGATTGTTTCATCGGGTAAACGAAAACAAATGAGATTTTCTTCTAACCATTTCCAATTAGGGGAAATTTCAGGTTTTTTTCTTCTACATTCTCCTCCCGATAATTTAAACTTTGTCTACAATAGAAATGTTAACACATAATAGTTGTTCTATAAAACATTCACATACATTTTATATAAAATGTAACAGAAGAAAAAATGACTGAAACACCATTATCAATTAATTTTTAAAATGGAATTAGGAAAAAAGACTCAAACATTATTATTAGTTAGGTTTTTAAAAACTTACTGTGTACTATGACATGAATTCCCAACTCCCTCTTTTACATTAATTCTCTGATATTCTGAGTCCTGTCTACAATAAAGAGATAACGCATTATTTTTGCTGATTCATGAGATGAGTATAAAAAAAAACAGCAAAAAAATTACTCTACTAATGTTATTAATTTATGATTTTAAAAACTTACTGCTTATCAAAGGCTATTGTATTTTCAGTAGTTACTGAAACTTGAAAAGTCGAAGGTTTGTCTTGAAAAGCATTTTCAAGTTCCATCTCCATTTCATTTTCATATTCAGCATTGCCTTCATCATTCATGTATTCATTATCAGTGTTTGAAAAACTGATATCATTTTGATTTTTCATGAGCCATTCCCATTCCTTATGTATGTCTACATCAGTATCATCCTCTTCTGTTTCCATAGCACTATAATAACAATAAAATCATTACTTTTTAATAGAAGTGACAATAGCACATAAAAAGGTAAGTTAAATGTCTCAGCTAATAAATTTTACCTTGTGAATAAAACTCCTAGTAGTCAGTTGGTATATTATATAGTAGATGTTGAGGCTTCAGTTACTATTGTTAGAACGAGTGATTTATTGTGTGAAAGCATTACTTTTTAAGTAGACAAAAAATTAAGTGAGATAATTAAGTCAGATAATTAAGTCTTAAGTTCAATGAAAATTTTCAAATTCACACAGAAAAACTTTTAATAGTCAGTGGATGTATTAGTAGATGTTGCTCCTCCGATCACTGTTGTAGAACTGGATGCTTTCTGTGTGAAAACAGTGGCTCTTAAATAGGTAAAGTTGCACTGGTTGAACTCTATGAATACCAACCTTCTTTATAATATAACTATGAATCAGAATTTTGTCCACGCGAAAACCAATGCTTTCGCGGGAATAAATAATTTATTTTCACGCGAATGGAAACCGTTGCTTTCGCGGGAATAAATACTTTGTTTTCACGCGAATGGAAACCGTTGTCTTCGCGGGAATAAATAATTTATTTTCACGCGAATAGAAACTGTTGCTTTCGCGGGAATACAAATTTTATTTTCACACTGATACAAACCAATGCTTTCGCGGGAATAAATACTTTATTTTCACACGAAGGGAAACCGTTGCTTTCGCGGGAATAAATAATTTATTTTCACACGAATAGAAACTGATGCTTTCGCGGGAATACAAATTTTATTTTTACGCGGATACAAACCAATGCTTTCGCGGGAATAAATAATTTATTTTCACACGAATGGAAACTGTTGTTTTCGCGGGAAAAAATACTTTGTTTTCACGCGAATGGAAACTGTTGTTTTCGCGGGAATAAATAATTCATTTTCACGCGAATACAAACTGTTGCTTTCGCGGGAATACAAATTTTATTTTCACGCGGATACAAACCAATGCTTTCGCGGGAATAAATACTTTATTTTCACGCGAATGGAAACCGTTGCTTTCGCGGGAATAAATAATTTATTTTCACGCGAAAGCATTGGTTTGTATTCGCGTGAAAATAAAATTTGTATTCCCGCGAAAGCAACGGTTTCTATTCGCAGGAAAATAAATTATTTATTCCCGCGAAAGCAACGGTTTCCCTTCGCGTGAAAATAAAGTATTTATTCCCGCGAAAACATTGGTTTGCATCCGCGTGAAAATAAAATTTGTATTCCCGCGAAAGCAACAGTTTCTATTCGCGTGAAAATAAATTATTTATTCCCGCGAAAGCAACTGTTTCTATTTGCATGAAAATAAATTATTTATTCCCGCGAAAACATTGGTTTGTATCCGCGTGAAAATACAATTTGTATTCCCGCGAAAGCAACAGTTTCTATTCGCGTGAAAATAAATTATTTATTCCCGCGAAAGCAACGGTTTCCATTCGCGTGAAAATAAAGTATTTATTCCCGCGAAAGCATTGGATTGTATCCGCGTGAAAATAAAATTTGTATTCCCGCGAAAGCAACAGTTTCTATTCGCGTGAAAATAATTTATTTATTCCCGCGAAAGCATTGGATTGTATTCGCGTGAAAATAAAATTTGTATTCCCGCGAAAGCAACAGTTTCTATTCGCGTGAAAATAAATTATTTATTCCCGCGAAAACATTGGTTTTCGCGTGGACAAAATTCTGATTCATAGTTATATTATAAAGAAGGTTGGTATTCATAGAGTTCAACCAGTGCAACTTTGGCTATTTAAGAGCCACTGTTTTCACACAGAAAGCATCCAGTTCTACAACAGTGAGCGGAGAAGTAACATCTACTACACTTTCCATTGCAACTACTAGAAACTTTCTCTTTATAAAAGGTAAAATTTTAAAAAATTTATTATTCCCTACCTAGCAAAGATCAAAATTAGTTTAGCTATAATGTAAAGTATGAAATAAATAATCTTTTAGTTCCACATGAAAAGCTGAATTATATATTATTTCTTTTTTTAGAATACTATGGAGGATTTTTCTGCTTCTTACACGGATTTAAAGCCAGTCGAAAACAAACAAAAAACATTCAAAACACCCTCCAAAAGAAAAAACTCTAACTCTGTCACAAAAGAAGCAACAATAAAGAGACGAGCTCTTCCAAAACTGGTTTTACCCACAACATCAAACAATATGGAACAAAAAGAATTGCTCACTGATGCTGACAGAGCTCTCAAGATGGCCAAATCTCTCCAAAAATGGAAGGCATGTGATTTGAGAAAGATTGGAGGGTTTCTTACACTAGCATCACTTCCTGTTCCATCAGTTTTGCAAATCGTTTCTATTGAACAGAGTACTGGTGCATATGGAAATTACTACATTCTCACTTATCTTGATAATTCAACTGGAGCGAATTTTCAGAAAGTTGTTTGCCCAAGTAGAGTAGTTGAAAGCTTCAATGTTGATAACTACCCATTACCTTTCAACATTTTGTACTTGGGTGAGATGGAAAACTCAAAAAAACCAGAGACTACTTACTACAATGTCAAACGTATCAGCACAAAACGCTTAACCACAATGGAAGCTACTGCTGAAGCTGAAAAACTGAGAAAAATGAGTGAAGAAGAACTCAAACTCAATTACGACATCGAGTATCTCAGCAATTTCAAAGATTGTTCCATTTTTGCTCACATCGAAGTTGTAGAAAGATTCATTCCTTTCCGATTCAATGGAGAAGAATCCACTGTAAATTGCATTCGCTATGTCGCTGAAAAGAATGGAAAAAGAGAGACGAGAACGCTTTTACTACCGATCAGATACAACGAGGAAGCTAAAAGATGTGCACCTGGTGTGATGATTTACAAAGGAAGAAAACAGAGTAAGAATGGAAATCCTATTCCATACCACAATGTTGTCTTCATTTCTTCAACCAACGCTAGTGATTGGGAGCAATATTGCACACAAACAAATTCCAATGAGGTGCTAACAAAAACGAATAATGAGGATGAAGTTCTTAAGGAATTCCTAGAAAACGAATTACAAGATTTTGATGAACAGCTTGGTGTTGATGGTATGTAAACTCAATATCAAATGCTGACAACAGGTAGTCTCAAGCGGATAATGAATGTATAAAAAAGCCTGTGTATTGATTGACATTACAAGTTGTACTGTTTTGTATTACTTACTATTTACCGACTCTAACTATATTATATGGAGAGATTTTCCCTACTTATTATACAATAAGTGTATATAATCATATAATGATTCATAGAAAAGTCTAAAGGTTCTCAAGTGATTAACTCACCAAAAGTTCCGGTTTGCAAAATATTTGAAGATCTTCCTATCCCAAGCATTATACGAGTGACTGTACTTTTTTATCCAGTTGAAATGGCTAAAAACTTCAGTTACTTAGTATTTACTGACTCTAGCTATATTATATGAGATTTTCCCTACTTATTACACAATAAATGTATATATTCACATATTGTTTCATTTTTAATCACTGTATTGATTCATTGTAGATATATTTCCTCTCTCTCCTCTCTCTCAAGATATCATATGAGTCGGAATTACAAAAAATTATCAAACCTTAATTGCCTCGCATTCAAAATCTAGACACCCTATGAGTTATAATTATGTATACAATTATGTAAAAAATTATCATAACTTAAATGCCATACATTCAGAATCTATATACCATATAAGTTCAAATTAAGTAAAAAAATAATCAAAACTCAAATGCCACTTAAATGCCACTCAAATGCCACTCAAGTACTCCTCAAATGAAATACAATATAAACTCGGCGAATCCATCCAACGCCGTAACCCATTGCATAACCCCAGATTTTAACCCCACAAAAAACACTTGGTAGGGAGATCTGCTCATATATTACTACTGATGTTGAGATGAGACCAATGAATGAAGTTGATACTGTTGATGGTACTACACGTGATATGATAGATGTTTTACCGAGTATGAAACGTAAAGCGTTGATAATTATGATGATTTTGGTATTTGTCGTAGGATTTTCCACTTTTGGAGGTGTTACTGAGTTTAGTATGTATGAAGAAGCTATGGAAAAAATACAAAAAGCGAGAAACTCTCCTGTTGGAATCATAAATGAAACTACTGTTGGTTGATGAACATCTTTTTATGATGAATGGGAAACCTGAAAATTATGACACAAGGATGCGATCTCCTTTTACAGCAATGATTGCAGGACCAACTGGATCGGGAAAGACGCAAGCGATTTTTCGAATGATTGAAGCTAGTCAGACTATAGCGCACCCCCCGCCAACAGAAACTCACTACTGTTATGGAGCCTACCAAAAAGCCTTTGATGATGTACCAGGAGTGATTTTTCATGAAGGCATGATAGATATAACAGTGAGTTTTCCCAGAGATGGTAAAAATCGATGGCTGATAATTGATGATCTCATGGATGAAGTTTCTGGTAAAGCCGATGCCAATGCTTTGTATACAAAACATAGTCATCATTTGAACATAAGTGTGTTTTTTATTGTTCAGAATCTGTTTTTAAAAGGAAATCGTACAATTTCCTTGAATAGTCATTATTTTTTCCTTTTTAAAAACCCTAGAGATGCTTCTTCTATTTCCTATTTGGCTCGACAATGTTTTCCATCAAAAGTAAAATATGTACAAGAGGCTTTTGAAGATGCAACAAAAAAACCATACTCTTATTTACGAATAGATACGACTCAACAAACGAATGATCAACATAGACTATTGGGAAATTTTACATCAGATCTCCCTATGATATTATATGTACCCAAGTAAAAGGATATAAATACAATTACTATTCGTTTCACCTCAATCATATTTTGTTATTCAACAACGCAACACGAAAGAGTTATAATGACTAAAGCTTTGGAGAAAAAATTAACAAGAAATGCTGCTGTGTTGTTATCACTCAACAATGCAACCTTTGCTATTCAAAAGTCTGTTATAGCCAAAGCCAAAAAGGAGTTTATTATGACTCTAATGGAATGCGCTAAAGCTATTATAAATGGAACGATACCATTGACAACATCTCAGTATAATCAGTTGCAGCGGAACGCGAAGGATATTAGCGCTTTAGTAAGAAGATCAACGTTAGATGATAAGAAAGCTGTATTGCAAAAAGGAGGATTTTTAGGCGCTATCATCAGCAATATAGTTCCTGGGTTATTTAAAAGTGTGCTAGGAGGAGGGAGAAGATAAAGATGAAAGTCTCAACACGAATGATGCGAAATAGAATGGCGATGTTAGCTCTGGATGAACTGAGTAAGAAAGGAAAAATCGCTATAGTTGAAAAGGCTAACTCAGATTTGTTTCAATCATTGATAGAAAGTGTTAAAAATATTATATTAGGTAATGTTCCTCTTGATTCTGAGCAGTTTATTGAGTTGCAGCGTTACAAGAAGGAACTACATAAACTTAGTGGTAGAGGGGCAGTTGATGATAAGCGTAAAATTTTGATTCAGACTGGTAGAGGGAATCTTTTGGATGCTATTATAAACCCTATTGTATCTGTTTTGTCATCAATAAAAAGATGAATCGTCAGCCTTTAACATTCTCCAGACGTAATTTTATACTCACTGAAGATGAATACTATAGATTAACGGAAAAAAAGGAGAATAAAACAGTGGTAAAGGAAGAGAAGACCAGACCTCCATTGTATTATAATCCTATGGAAGGTATAACAGTGAGAAATATGAAGAGAAAGCGAAATGATCTACTGGAAACGGCTTATGATTCTGACTTATCCTCACACGAAAAGTTAGATGAAAATGTTGAAAACCTACGTAGGTATTTGTCTGATGTCAAAAAGATTAAAAATAACCAAAATTAGACACAAAAGGATAGTTGGAGTCCCATTAAGAAAAAGAAGATAGAGTCTACTTCTCCTTTAGCCAATAGCACAGTTATTGATGATAAACCTAATGCCCTTTCACCAAATGTTGATAAAGACATTGAGTTAGAATCAGTGAAAATGGATGATGATGATGACATCGGGATGGAATTAATAAAAGGGAGGTTGTTTGATACTGAAGACTCAACCCTACTTGGAAATACATTTCTTACTGATGGAGAAGATGAGCACGATAGTGAAAGCGAAGATTTAAAAGAGTTTGAAAAAAAAGCAACTGAATTAACAACAAAAAAGAGTGATCAAACGATTGCTGTCAGAATGTTGAATAATCTGAGGAAAATTGGTAGATTCGACTCGGAGAAGAACAGACTGAAAATTGGAGAACATTGGTTGAATCCTAAGACTTCCAAAACTTTAAAGGTAAAATACAATCGGGAAATACCAATTACAGTAGATTTAAAAGCTTGCTAACTGATGAAGGAATCACAACTGTCAGGAAATCCCCGCATCAAACACGTAAGAGTCAGAAGAAAAAGTTGGTCGTTCCAGGTACTAATTCATGGACATCGACACGCTAAAAGAGTTGTATTACAATCCTGCATTACATACATCTCTACGAGGAGCTAGAGCTTTACTGAAAGCTCGTAGAAAGCGAGAGGGAGAAAAAAGAATCCGTGAATGGTTGAGTGGTGAGGATGCCTACACGTTACATAAAAGAGTTGTAACTAAGTTTAAACGTCGTCCTACAATTGTAGCTGGAATAGGGGAACAGTTACAGGTAGATTTGATGGATGTTCGATCTCGAAAAGAAGAAAATAATAATACAGCATTTTTACTGACTGCTGTTGATTCTTTATCTAGAAAAGGATGGGCTGTGCCGCTCATCTCCAAATCAGGGCAGGTTGTAGCCAGAGGATTGAGAAGAATACTAGAAGGGGAAAACTATAAAGCTTTACAATCCGATAAAGGTAAAGAGTTTGACAACGTCAATGTAAAGACTCTCCTGGCGGAAAAATAAATCAAGCGCTTTACAACCGAAAATGAGACGATAAAGGCATCGATGGTGGAGCGTTTTAACAGAACTTTAAAAGAGAAGATATATAGATATTTGACATATAAAGATGATGACAGATACATTGATGTTTTACCAGAAATGGTTAATGCATACAACAAGACAATTCATGGTGCAATAGGTATGAGACCGAATGATGTGAATTGTCAAAATCAGGAACTTGTATGGAATCGTGTGTATGAAGGAGGTGAACATAGTTTAACTCAAGAAGCAAAACTAAAGATTGGGGATTATGTGAGAATAAGTAATGCAAGAGGAGCGTTTGAAAGAGGATACACCCCGAATTGGACGATTGAGATTTTTATAATCACTGATGTACTTATTGATGAAAAACCTGTTGTATATAGGGTGAAAGATTTGGCTGAGGAGATGATTAATGGCACCTTTTACGAAAAAAAAAACCCACGATTTTCAGAATTGAAAAGATATTGGGAAGAAGAATGAGAAGAGGTAAAAGACAGATTCTGGTTAAGTGGTTAGGATACGGAGAAAAGTTCAACGAGTGGGTAGATGAATAGTTTATAAGGAAAGAACGCTCGATATAATCATCATACGTTGAGAAAATGTCGATGCTGATAACTTTACCCTCAAACTCCAGTGGTGAAGAGTTTCCTGATAATAACAATTCCGAATTTACAGTGAGACTGTATAAATATTTGGTTATCAATGGTGGTAAATGGGAGGTACGTCTGCTAACAGGGGCGTACCTAATTTGAAATTGAGTCCTCTAACAACTGATAAAAAAAGCCCCGCGCAGCGAAAAAATTTTTTGTTAGAGGATTAACAAAATGTTAGAGCTCTAAAAAATTTAATCCTCTAACAGCTAAACTTTAGAACTCTAACATAACATCCAAGTTCCACTACCCTGTGTAATATATCAAATTTAACCTTCTGACTGCCTGTTCACAGTAGAGCATATGATTTATATTTTGCATCATAATCTAATGGTTTACATAAACCCAACATACAAAAATTTAAAGCCTAAATATTCTAGAGAACTATGAACTGCAGCAAACAAGGTCACTTAACAAACAAAAATAAAGAAAGCAAGGTAAATGAGAAGTTGTTCACATATATATAACAAAATGTATAACAACAAATTTTTTGCATAATCTAAACAACAAATTATGATGTATAAGTTAGACAACAGTTTATTAATTTCTGTGTTACCATCTTGCAAAGTAGTTGATGACTCTCTTTTTTGGTTGGCTCCCACGTAAAATTTAAAAGTAAGGCACAAAATATAACATTAACATTACAGGCAATGTTTAAAAAAGATGGTAGAAATCGCAAAAACGTGATGCTTTCTTACCGATGTCTAATAGTCATCTTCAAAATGAAGTATACACACAAGTTTGTGAAAAAGTTATTTATCTACAGCTTACTCAACAGATTTAAAACTAAAATTAATTAGCCTACTAAGCCTAGTTAAATAAAAAATAGGATTGTTTTTGAAGAAAGAATCATTTTCTTTGGGAGAGGAATTTGTAAACCACAGCAGATACATTGATATCTATATCTTGGTGAATCGATAAAAGTGATAGCGCATTCAGTCTACAAAATCAGTAATGAAAATATGTTAATGCTTTCAACAATGTCACGTGAGGAGTGCCATTGAAATCTGGGTAGAATCAGTTAGAATAGAACTAAAATAAAAACAATGTCCCCATAAACTATAAAGTTGACATTTAGAAAACTCTCTTTTGGTCAAACCTGGACATCATAAAACCATCTCCTAATATAAATAAACAGTAACATCTATTTTAACCACCAAGAGCTAGGCACTGCACAGTCTGTACCATAGAATGCAGTAAAAAATCTTGCTAATTCGGTTTGAATGCTCAAGGTAAATCCACTGATGTGTAATATGCTATCCAACAGAGCAATGAAAAAGCTACAAGCAATAAAAAACATGATCTTCTAGAAAGCCGCCAAAAATGCATTTTTTGCTGAAAAAATAAGATTAAAATTATCCCTGGAAAGCAACAAGGAAACACAGCTCATTAAAATTGTTAATAATTATCAATGTCCATAGCTAATCTTCAAATCTAGTAATGTTAATTACCCTATTTACCAACTACTACAACTCATATTATTTACAATACAAACAGGAAAAGAGTCAACAGCAGTCACTAATAAAAGTTTTTACATATCCTATAAGAGTACGTACAAAAGCAAGTTTTTGTTCAATTACACATTTTAAAATCTCCAGAATAAAAAACAGAAAGCAGAAACTTAGAACATTCTGTCAAATTTACCTTTTTCCGGTCATTGTAGATCTTAAGCTACTCTTCAGCAACTTCAGACGAGAGAAGCTCCTCTCAGCTTCACAGCTTGTGATTGGCAGAATACAAACGACATGTAAGATTTTTACAATGTTTGGTACAAGGAGAGTTTTAGCAATATGAAGTGTCTTGGATGCGCTATCCGTAATAGTTTTTCCATCAGTCTCTTCAGTGTGCCTAAAACATTGCATACTTTTCAGATACTGTTTATTATCATATTTTGCAAAGAAAAGTTTCATTTGAATGTGGGAAATGTAATCATGCTTCAGTCCCAAAGTGCTTTTATAATACATAACCGAGACATCCCAATAAAGACCTCAACAAAGAATGTTTCAATCAAGTAGGACCTTAAGTAAATAAGATTTTGTCAGTATGTAGAGTCTGTGCAGTTTACAGCATTGTTGAGAAAAGCAGCTAACATCACATGTGTGTAGCCATTGTCTAAAATCACTGACAATAATCTAACATTAATAGTACAACAACCAGAATGATTATTGATATCATTGTGTGAGCTGTAAAATATAACTTACCAAAAATTCCACCATAATCGTAGCTCTGTTCCCAAGAGCACCATATCCAGATCGTCTTGGTATGGCTGAACAGCGTCAATAAGATCTCCTTTCCAATGTCTGTATTTTGGACTAGTAACAGCAGTCGGGATTATCAGCATAAGTTTGTGGCTACTTGAAGATGCATACTTATTTTCAGTCAGTTTACTGCAGGTGACTGATAAAAAAAGAAAGAAATATATGCAGTTGATATAACAAATAACAAAAAGAACTAGGAGTGCCTTTTTAATAATATATAAATCATAGTATAATATAATAATAATAAAGTAACTAAAATTATTTAAAAAAATGAAAAAATAAATAAAAAAGAATAAAACAATATAGTATTATTATTTATTTTATTAGTAATATACTACTTAATAAATTTTATTTAATAATAATATTTAGTCCCATTTTAAAAATGATTTTTTTGTGTAAGCAAATAAAAAAATACTCCTTATTATTATGTCGTGTGCACAGGATCAGGGTGTCACCAAAATATACAACACTACTACTATACTACTATATAATAATATATATATTATTATATAGTATAGTAGTAGTGTTGTATATTTTGGTGACATCCTGTGGTCGTGTGTACATGTCCTAGAGGAGGTTAATCAGTAGCATAGCATAGCATGTAGTGTAGTCAAGTAACAACAGTACTACTACTTACTACTACCACTACTACTACTGTACTACTGTACAGGATTTCGTGTCTGGGTGGTAGCCACCTGTACACTCTCCTGATATGCTCTGTTCGACCCTAAGTCAGTGCTCCAATAATATGCTTATTATTGTTCACAGTGCGAACATTGACTGGTGCAGTTTGGCGTGCGGCCGAATCTGGGGTGGAGTGAATGCAATAATTACTTGTAATTATTGGCTATGTCCGAACCTTTACAAGGTCCGACAATAATGGTAAATTATTGTCTAGTTTATAGTTTGTTTCGAACTGTGCTCTGACATTAATTCCTCAGGAATTACTTGTCTAGTTTATAGTTTGTTTCGAACTGTGCTCTGGCAATAATTATGCTGAAGTTTTGTAGCCGAATCTGGGCTCAGCCGAGATCGACAATAACTTCCTGCAATTATTGTTTGACTAGCTTGTTGGATTCCCCGAATCCGAATTTGATATGCCGAACTATTAGTGCACTAGGCCTTGTGTTGTAATCCTTGCCTCAGGCAAGGGTATACACAGTGATAGGGCGTACCGTTCTCACTTTCCACCTTAGCGTCGTGCTTGCTAATAGTCGACTTGTCCAGCGCTGGTAGTTTTGGTGCTCCTAGCTGTGCTTGCTTCAAGAGAAATAGATTCTTCTGAGAGTCAGGCTAACTCTGATTTTTATTATCTCAACACAGATATTTATACAGGGAAGGCGGGTACAAGTTACTTAACCACACCTAGTGAAAATATTGGTGCAAGCCACGCCTTGCCCTTACATTAGTACCAAAATGCATTTATATAATTATTTCGTGGAAAAAGTGTAACAGAAAATAGTAAATAATTATTCTTTGGGTACATCATAGAACTGCTCTAGATAGACACCGTAGCAATAGAACTAGGCCAAGCATAGACAAACATAAGTGAGTACATATTGAGATCGTACGTAGACAGTGAGTTAATATCTCAGACAATTGCGTAGACAAAGAGAACAAAAGGTGAGATGATATTGAGTCAATGGCTCAGACTAAGTAGGAGTAAATAATGTTAAATATGCGCTAAGTACTGGCGTCCCTCACACTACTACAACTACTACTAGCGCTGATACTACTGTACTAGTTCTGCTATACTACTACTACTATACTTACTACTAATTTACTTAGTACAAATAAAATCCTGCTACTGTTGTTTATTACTTTTTAGTAACTCAGTGAATAATAAATATAATAAGTACGTAGCCTAAATGAAATAACTACTACAGCAGGAGGATTCACTTTCACAGGAGCATAATAAATAATAATAATAAATAATAAATATTGTGAGGGACGCTAGTACTCTCCCTATTTTTATTATTATTATTTTATACTCACTAAGACATTCTCTCACTTATTATTACTCCAGAGACATTGTCTCATAATTACTGTCTAAGCCGGGGTACGGACCATTCGAACCATTCGTCTAAGCCTGTGTCTCATTGTCCGTATTCCGTTGTGTACGATTTAAGCCATTAACTCACCGGATAGGGGAGTTTGCGGAAAACGGAAATCTTGCGGACTCATTACGGAATTGGGACTTTGCGGAAAATGGCCTAAGCACTGTTTAATACAAAAGTTGTCCTCTCTTTTTCACATACTTTTCTTATTGTGTTCAACTACAAAACTGTGTCTGTGATTTCTGTGACAATTTCAATGTCTTTCTCTTTCACCGTGTTGCGTTTTCTACGTGGGTGAAATAAATACATATTGTAAGGGACGCCATAAACATAACCATCGCTCTAGTAACACGAGCACCACATAGATTTATTTTACCTTACCTGTCATGTCGTTCTATGTACATTCGGAGTTGTCTTACCTTAACATTCTATGTTTACTTGTTCTATGTCTCGGCTCCACCCAATTATTATCGATGGGTGGAACCATTCTTTTGTTCTATGCCAGCTTCACCCAATTACTGTCAATGGGTGTAACTATGCTTTATCTATTTTATTCAAGGAGGTGCTAACTGTCTTGAACTAGCCAATCATATGTAACAAGGCGTGTATCCGCATTATACCTTATACTTTTCTTTGTGTAACAGTTTATTATAAAATGTCTTGTCTTGATACAATAAATCAGAGTTACCCTGCACACTCTCAGAAGTCACTTTGTCTAACAAAACACTTCACAGCGCACTATACCACACATTGCAATACGCTATCCACTATAGCCTGCTATAACGATACATTCTTGCACAAGTAGTATAGCACTCAGACAACACACTAGCCAGGCTGTTCGGCCCTGCCTAACATTGTTCGGCCTCGGCTGTAGAGAGCATTAGTGAGACTGGCCGGCTCAGCTAACAGTCAGTAATGACTAGTCACTGAGTCAGCAGAAGGTCGTAGCTGTGCCACTACTAAGCAGAGCCTACAATTGGTAGCGGGAGGACGTACAGGTGTCAAGGCCAAGCTACCGCAGAGTGAAATCCTGTACATTGGTGGCAGCAGTGGGATCTGAAACACCCACTGACAAGAGACTCCCACACCAGAAGGACGGCTACAAGATGGCACAGAGAAGGAGAGCTACGAGTATCGACAGAGATCCATCCAGTCTACAGATGATGGGCACACTGACTGACATCCTCAACAGGATGACCATGGCAACGACCAGAGATCGATTCAAGCCACCACAGTTTGACGGACACGGAGACGTCCACTACTTCCTGAACAGGTTCAGAGAAGTTGCAGAGGCCAATCGCTGGCAACCAGAGGACGCCGTCATTCATCTGCGGCAAGCATTGACTGGTCGAGCAGAACAATGTGGGAGAGGAGAAACAACGGAAGATGTGATCAGGGCCCTACAGGCAACCTTTGGGATGACACGGTCAGAAGCGCAAGCTAAGCTGCTCAGCTACCGCAAGTCACCAAAAGACAACCTGAGGGACCACGCCATCACCGTAGAACGGCTCATCGAGGCAGCTCATGGCAACCTCCCCCGACAGAACCGAGAGGAATTAACACTGCAAACCTTCCATAGCACACTAGGGCACACGTACCTACAGCGTCACCTGCTGGCAGTACGCCCCCAGAGCTTGGAGGAGGCCATACAGGCCGGGCATGAATTCCTGCAGATACCCCACCAGCCGATGGGAGGACCCCACGTCAGGACCATAGAGGCCGACCCTGAAGAGGAGGAGGAACACCTCAGAGGCAAGAGCAGCCGGTGCCAGGAAGTACGAGACCCCCTAACACAACTCCTCCACACTGTGGAAGGACTAGGGAAAGAGATCGCCAGCCTGAAGGCCGGAAAGGAAGAGGAAGTTCCCAAACGGTGCTGGGGTTGTCAGCGGGTTGGTCACACCCGAAAGGAGTGTAGGACCTCCCCCTGGCCCAGCCGCCAGGGAAACGGGTACGGCCCGCAGCAGTAGAACAGCCTACTGGCTGCAGACGGGCAACCACCACCAGAAAGATGGACCAGCAGACTGCTCCTAAGGAACAGAGGAAGACGCCGCAGGTCAAGATCTCTCTGGACCTCCTGACTAGCCCCTCGATCACGCTGTCCAATCGCTTCGCCAGCCTGGCCGGCCTAGCCGAGCCAGCGATAGCAGGGACAGAAGAGACGGGGACTCTAGAGCAGCAGGAATCAAGGCCCAGGATGAGAGACAAACAGACCCAGACGACCTTCCCTCTGGAGGACAAGAAAGGCAGTCCGAAACCAGTCACTCTGCAACTCAACAATGTTACACGCCCTTATCGCTCCAGTTACTACTTGCCTGGACGGGTGGAAGGAGAAGCAGTGACCTACCTGATCGACACCGGATGCAATACCAACTTATTGGCAAAACGCATCTTCGATCGACTACCAGAACATGTCCAACGAAACCTGCAAGAGTATGATTCACATGGCCTCATGGCCGACGGCACGAGACTCCCCTTCTACGGCCTGCTAGCACTCAAAGGGAGGATCAGACACATCAAGTTTGATGAGACCTTCGTGGTCGGACAGATCAATGAAGATGTGATCCTCGGCATGCCATTCCTGGCTAGCCAGCAGTGCCAACTGGGATTCGACAAGCCGATACTAGTCATGCAGGGAAAGGAACTGATATGCACCGATCGACATGGAAGGAACCTAGTGTCAAAGGTTCAAGTACGGCAGGAGACGGAGCTGCCTCCACAGGCCGAAACCACGATCAGATGCCACCTCAGTTCGCGAGAAACCTACCCACAAGGGGTGATTGAAAGTATAGAAGGCGGAATACCCATAGCCACCAGCGTCAACCAGCCTGACTCACAAGGACGGGTGCTAGTGCGATGCATGAATCCGACGCAAGATACAGTGAGACTCCCAGCAGGGGAAGTGATAGGCATGTTCACTGGAATCGAGACAGAAGGGATTCAGACACTGGCCGAAACCCCCACCCCAGTCAGACGACAGACGGAGGGCAATGAGGTTCCCCCCCACCTTCAGGAGCTTTTTACACAAGCTCGGAAGGGATGCAGAGGCGCCCAGCAAGAGGCACAACTCAGGGAGTTGCTACTACAGTACCAAGCTGTGTTCAGCAGTCACAATGGCGACATTGGACGAACACACCTGGCCGAACACTCCATACCTACCGTGGAGGGAGCACGACCTATTCGATGTCCTCCACACCGCCTGGGGCCTGAGAAGGAAGCAGAGGCGGAGCGTCAAGTCAAGGACCTCCTCGAGAAAGATCTCATAGAGCCAGCTGATGGTGCCTGGAGTTCCCCGGTAGTCCTAGTAAGAAAGAAGGACAACTCCTGGCGGTTCTGCGTAGATTACCGCAAGCTCAACGACATCACTAGGCAGGACGCCTACCCCATTCCACGCATCGACGAGTCCCTCGATGCCCTATCCGGGAGTAAATACTTCTCCACGCTGGACCTCACAAGCGGCTATTGGCAGGTGCCCATGGACCCCGACGCACAAGAAAAGTCTGCCTTCACTACCCGCAGATGACTCTGGAAGTGGAAGGTGCTTCCGTTTGGCCTAACATCCGCTCCAGCCACCTTCCAACAGCTGATGGAAAAGGTTCTGAAGGGATTGCACTGGCGTACCTTACTTCTCTACCTGGACGACGTCATCATCATCGCTCCAGACTTTGAGAGCCACATGCAGAGGTTGGGCGAGGTATTGGGACGACTCCAACAGGCAAATCTAAAGGTCAAGCCTTCCAAGTGTGAAATCTTGCAGGAACAAGTGAAATACTTGGGCCACGTGGTCAGCGCCGAGGGCGTAGCAACAGACCCCGAGAAAGTAGAGGCCGTCAGACAATGGGAGACACCCAGAGGGATGAAGGAACTCCAGGCCTTCCTAGGAACGGCAGGCTACTACCGTCAGTACCTCCCTGACTACGCCACAGTAGCAAAGCCCCTCACTGTGCTCACCGGAAAGGACGAGCCATGGAAGTGGGACCAGAATGAGCAGACGGCATTCGATCAGCTCAAACACGGATTGACACACGCCCCGGTGCTCGGGTACCCCGACCCCCGCCTACCATACATCCTAGATACGGACGCTAGCGCGGTAGGAGTTGGAGCAGTACTGTCCCAGCACCAAGACGACAGAGAGAGAGTCATCGCTTACTTCAGTAAGACGTTGGCACCAGCCGAGAGGAACTACTGTGTGACGAGGAAAGAATTACTGGCCGTCATTAAGGCAGTAAAACACTTCCGACCCTACCTCTACGGCCGAGAGTTTCGACTGCGGACTGACCACGCCTCCCTACGCTGGCTCTGCAGACGAAAAGAACCCTCCAACCAGATAGCTCGGTGGCTAGAAACGCTGGCCGAGTTCAAGTACAAGTTAGAGCACCGGGCAGGAGTCCAACATGGCAATGCGGGCGGACTCAGTCGCAGAGGACAGTGCATAGACTGCCGGCAATGTAATGCCATAGAGCAGCGAGATGGCGGCCCCACACATGCCGAGCTCGCTCAGGGAGAGAGGCCACCAGCGCCGGCCAAGGAACAGGTCAACCTCACCATCGTACAACCCCCCCAGGCCACGGCCGACCTAGTGCGAGAACAGAAAGAAGGGACAGGACCGATCACACGAATGTATGCAGAGGTCAAACAACCTGGAAGCATAACCGAGCGAGAGCTCGCAGAAGGCGATACAGAACTACGGATCCTGTATGAAAGACGTGATGCCATGACGATACGACCTGATGGGACACTCACCCTCCTACTCCAACACCCCACTCGGCCCAGACAGTGCATCCTGTGT